>JAJJWW010015942.1:0-284217 GCA_023531295.1 Papaver armeniacum | reverse complement strand
GCAATGATGGTGCGCCACAGTCCTCGCTAAATAACCCGGAGAAGCACAATGATGGTGATCCATCGGAGATGCACAATGATGGTGATTCATCCGACAATGATGGTGAACCATCGGAGAAGCACAATGATGGTGACTCATCCGAGAAACACAATGATGGTGACCACCCTGTGGAGCACAATGATGGTGCTTCTCCTAATAGCAAGGCCAATGATGGGGAACAAGTTGCGGAAAACTTACACCAAGACGATGTAAATCTGGACAATTTAGAGATTGAGGCTTTTCAAAATTATGAGGCCATGAAGCAAAAGGCCAAACAACTAGAGGTCGATGCCGAGGTTGCTCGAATTCAGAAAGAGATGGCTAAGACAAGGCTGGATACTTTGAGGATGAAAGCTCTTGAGATGAAAAACAAAGTTATGCCAACTCAGGTTAGTACCCATGTCTGTGATGACCATGTAGCTAAAGAGGCGGAATTTGCTTCTCCAATAGTAAATATTCCAACAAATATTGAGGATGATGATGCTAGTTTTAGTGCGGCTACTAAAACTTCAAGAAGATCTACTCCGGTGCAATCTTTAGAGAACATTTCGCTTTCTAATAGATTTGAGACTGGGAACGATGATATTGAAGAACTAGATGTTGCAATTGTAGAGGAGGCTGCTCCAATTCAACAATCTACTAATTCTAACATTGCCGAGGATGATGCAAATAATTTGGAGTTAATTGCTTTGAAAGAAAAAGAGGAACGTGAGATGAATGAAGCTGAAAAAAAGAAACAGAAACCAAAAGCTACAAAAAAAAAGAACGTAGCTGTGGCTCCTGTTAGCCAAGTTACTACTCGAGGTGGAAAAGGTTCTAGAAAGGGTTCGGCAAGCCCTGTTAAAAACCGTGATAATTAATTCGTGTTTTTTATTGGAATGCTCAAGGCTTGGCTAAGGATGGTGCAAGAGCCAAGTTGGAAGAGCTATACCATTTGCACAGTCCTGATGTAATTTGTATTGCGGAGCCGCAAGTCTTTTGCAGTATTTATTTTGTCAGGAAGATGAAAATAGTTGATTTCAGTGAGGATGTAATTACTAATGAAGCTGGTGGAGAAAAAGGTAATATTTGGGTCTTGTGGAGGACTACTTTAGCTAGGCCGAATATCCTGTCTACTTCTAAACAAGCAATTACTCTAGATTTTGCCGGCGACTTAATCACGGCAGTTCATGCTTCTTATGATCCAGTGGCACGGCAAAGACTTTGGCGTCACTTAGGGTTGGGTTTCATATCTATTCCTTGGCTGGTGTTAGGGGATTTTAACTGTGTTCTGCGTTTGGATGAGAAGAAAGGTGGCAAACCGATAAAAGAAGTCTATATGAATGAATTTCGAAGTTGGATTTCTGACAATGGTTTGGTTGAAGCTGATGCTCTTGGAAAAAAATATTCTTGGTCGAATTGTAGGAGCGGTATTCATAGAATCGTTTCTAAGCATGATAGGGCGATTATCAATGATGCCTGGTGTGACAAATATCCTAACTGGAGGTGTAAGACATTGCCAAGGGTCTGCTCGGATCATTCCCCTTTATTTGGCTACGCCTTTGATAATCCAAGGCCGAAGAGGGTTCCTTTCGAATTCAAAAAATGTGGCTATCGCATCCCAGTTTTTTGAGCTTTGTGGAGGAAAATTGGAGACTAAGGCTGGACGGTGCTCCTCCTTTTGTTTTTACTTCTAAACTGAAGAGGTTGCGTGAAGCTTTGAAGATTTGGAATAGAACAATTTTTGGTAATGTTCAGTTTCGTTTGAAACAAGCTGAGCTAAGGCTTGATTCGGAGAATGATCTTCTTGATCAAAATCCGAGAAGTGAGTACCAATTTTTGAAGGTTGCGGATGCTAAGAAGGTGCAGCGAGGATGTGCGCATCGAATTGGCCACCATGCTTAAACAAAAATCGAGGGAGTCTTGGTTGGAGGACGGAGATCAAAATACTCGTTTTTTTCACAACAGTATCCGCATGAGGAGAAGTCACAACACTATTTCTGAATTGAAGATTTCTACTAACTCTACTTTGATTTTGCAGGATGATATTAAAAACTACATTGTTGATCATTATCAAGCAAAGTTCAATGGTGGAGAGGTCAATATTGATCCGATTTTGTTTGAATATGCACATGAAAGTATTTCGGCTGAGGAGAGTGCTTTTATGGATGCCATTCCATCTTTGGAGGAGGTAAAGGAGGCTGTTTTTGACTTGGGTGCGGATTCTGCTCCTGGCCCTGATGGCTTTACAGGTTCCTTTTATAGAACTTGTTGGAACATTATTTCTAGAGATCTTTTTAATGTTATTGCAAATTGTTGGGCGATGCGAAAAATTCCAAATGGCATTAACTCTAGTTTTATTGTTCTCATTCCAAAGAATAATAAGTCTGATGCTATCAAAGATTATAGACCTATTGGTCTAACCAACTTTTTCTTCAAGATCATTACAAAGATTTTGGCTACAAGGCTTGGCACGGTGCTTAATAAATTGATTTCTGAAGAGCAAGTTGCGTTTATGAAAGGTAGAAATATTCATGAAAATATAGCTTTGGCGTCTGAGCTAATCAACGAGATCAATACTAAAAGAAACTTTGGGAATGTCGGCCTCAAATTAGATATTGCCCAAGCTTTTGATACGGTCAGTTGGGAATTCATTATGGAAGTCTTTAGACAATATGGCTTTTCCGAGAACTGGTGTAAGTGGCTTCTTAACATCCTTAATTCTGCCAGGATTTCTATTATGATAAATGGTTGCCCGGAAGGTTTTTTCAGTATCTCTAGGGGTTTGCGACAAGGTGATCCTCTTTCACCCTTGATTTTTGTGCTTATTGAAGATGTTTTAAGTCGCAATCTTTCAAAATTGTTTTCCAACCGAAGTATGGATCATATGGTGAGTAAAAAAGGTGTAGCTCCTACGCACCTTCTCTTTGCGGATGATATTCTGGTTTTCTGCAGAGGCAACTTGCATAGTTTGCAAAATTTGAAGAATATGCTTGGCATTTATCAACGTGCCTCTGGACAATACGTGAGTTATGCCAAAAGCAAGTTTTATTTTGGAGGTGATAGACAATCTCGTTCCATTGCTATTGCAAATTTTATGGGAATGGAAAGGGCTTTGTTCCCTGATAAATATTTGGGAATCCAGTTGAAACCTGGTATTGTGCGACATATTCATGTTCGCCAGGTAGTAGAGAAGATCATGGACAAGCTGGCAGGTTGGAAGGGTAAGCTTTTATCTTTTCAAGCTAGATTGGTTTTGATTAAATCGGTGATTTCAAGCTATGTGCTTCATTCGATGGCTGTTTATAAGTGGCCATGTACAATCATTAAGCAAGTGGAGAGGGCCATTAGGAATTTTCTATGGTCTGGCGATGCTGAAAAACGTAAGTATTTTACGGTCCTTTATGATGATCTTTGTTGTTCGAAGCGTGAAGGTGGACTTGGCCTTAAGAAATTGAATGATGTAAATAGGGCCATGCTCATGAAGCTTTGGGTTTCAATTCGTGATTCAAACAAAACCTGGGCCAGATTTTTGAGGGCGAAGTACTTCAAATTAAATGGCAATTTGATTGATTATAAATTGGGTTCTTCGGTGTTCCCGGGAATCAGATTGGTTTACAATTTTGTGCAACGACATACTCGCGCAATTATTGGTAATGGTGCTAATACTTCCTTATTCTTTGATAATTGGTGTGGTGATTTTTCGATTGCACAGAGGCTTGGCATCACTTCCAAAGGCCCTAATGATTTTAAGGCCAAAGTAAGTGATATTATTGTTGATGGTGCTTGGTTTATCCCTTCGAAGACAAGAGATTTGATGTTGCGCTGCCATATTGACCTTGAAAATTTACCTATTATTGCTGGTGGTGAAGATTACAAGATTTGGGATCTCGATATCAAGGGAGTGTTTTCTGTCAAGTCGGCGAAGGCTGTAATTAAAGCTCCAGCGGAGATTGTGCCTGCGGCGGTTCTTTTCACGAGACAAAAAGTTGTGCATCCTACTTTGAGTGTGCAGTGCGAAGGTTTGGAATAAGCAATCTTTGTCTACTGAAGATAACATCACTAAGAAGACAAAGTGGGAGTTGCCGTCTATGTGCGCCTATGTAGAGTTAGTTGTGAAGATGTTAGCCATATCACTTGGCATTGCGAGTGCGAGGCGACTTTGGGCTTGGGCGGCTGGAATTTTTAATCTACAAGTAAAAGAAGATCTTGTAGCTTCTTATAAAGCTGCAAAGGGGCGCAATAGGATGGTGAAAGACCTGTGGCTTGTTGCAAATCTTGCAATAGTTACAGAATTATGGAAAATGCGCAACAAGGCTTATTTTGATGATATGAGAGTTCGATGGCTTGGACTCAAAGGGAGGGTTTATCAAGTTATACGTGATTACTCTATTAGATTAAAGGGTCATATGTTTAACACCATGGAGGATTGGCGCATTTTGGAGTTTTTCAGAGTTAAGCATAGATCTTACAAGAACTCAACTCCTCTTGAAGTTTCTTGGATGCCGCCAAATACTGGGGAGTTAATGATCTGTTGTGATGGTGCATCACGTGGAAACCCAGGCCAAGCTGGTTGTGGTGTTACTATGCGAGACTCAAACTCGGCAGTGCTAGGTGTTCTTTGTGTTGGTCTTGGCTGGCAAACAAACTATTATGCTGAAGTGTGTGCGGTTATTTATGGTGCGATGATTGCCAAAAGATGGAATATTGCAAATCTTTGTGTTAGATCGGACTCTATGAGTTGCATTCTAGCTCTTCAGAAGGGTGAGTTACCTTGGCAACTGATGCAGAAGTGGAAAATGGCGAGAAGTTTCTATACGAATATACGTTATGTTCACGGCTATAGAGAAGTTAATTTTTTTGGCGACGCCTCGGCTAAACAAGCATGTTTGTTAGCCGAGGATGAGTATGAGTTTTATGAGGGTAGGCCAGGTTTTATTAAATGCGTAGAATGGCCCGTGGTGAGGTTTATTTTCGTTTCAAATAGGTTTTCTTAGCGTGTAGCCTAATGGCTAGGCGCTAATTGACCTCGCCCTGTACAGTTCCGCTTTTTTCCTTTTTTAATATATTGTTGACCGAGTAAAAAAAAAAAGAGAGAGTGGTGCTGGGACCCACCTTAAAATCCCCTACAAAACTGCCGAATCGCTCCCCAACCCTACTCACTCTCTCTGTCCGGAGATCCCGCCGATTCAACCCGCCGGATGTGTATCATCACCCTAATCTTGTAATGCAAGTGACCGACCCACCCACAATGCTGTTAACTTAAGTCATAATAAGTTATCAACAACCTAAACACCCAATCCCATCTCTCACACCACGTCGAGAGTTGCAAAAACCTCCCCTCTCATTGGCCGGTGAACGAAACTCTCGCTCCTGATTGGCCGAAATCAAAGTTAGCCCCCTTACATTTCGTGGCCGTTAATTTTTAATAGAATGTGAAACCTGGACCTTTGGATTAGCCGCAAAATCTATGAATATCTTTTGGGAGAGCCGGGACGATTTTTTTTTTTTTGGAAATCTGTGAATTTCCGTATTAAAAAAAAACAAAAATAATACTACTCAATGGAAACAAATACTATCATTAGCGGTTGATGCTGAGTTTACGTAAATATCCGGAAAATCAAGAAAGAAATCTAAAAACTTTCGAAATTTTCTATTAAAACTATGGTGTTTACCATTCATGTTAAATCTAAATTAAGAAACAAATCTATAATTCCTAAGATACTGTAAATACTTACCATACCAATTAAGTATGTATATTATTAAATTTGAAAAGCGAGGTAACGATCATTGTTACACAAATCTTTCAATCCCACGATAAGAAATTTAATTATTTATATTATTAGGCTGAAAACTGGGATATATCCTGTGCGTCCGTTCGGGACATATATTTTTTTTAAACGGCATGGATGATGCCGTGGCCCGGGCGTGCGATTTCGCTTATTAAAATCGACAATCTTCTATCGGTTTCTTCTTCTGCTACTGGTTCTCTCTGAGAATCCTAACCCTAGGTAAATAAACGAGAATCCTTGTATAATGATCCTAATTTTCTAAAGAACAATCAATCGCAACCAGATCCATCGCCACCATCAAAAATCAACAACAATCGATCTTCAATTCTTTCCGAACCCTAATTTTGGGTTCAATTCTTTATTTTTTGAAATTCTGAGTTTCAACTGATTCCAGCAAGGGAGAACATGTGGGAGAAAAAAAATCAATGAACCGGATGAAAATTGGGTAAACTGAGTTTTGAATCTCTGAGTTTTTTTATAAACTGCATGTTCTAATTTTTTACTCTCTATTCTTTTTGTGTTGTGATACAGGGATTTCAGGTGCATTCATAATCTCCCGGATTGCACCTATATCTTATAATGAAAACCCTAGCTTTGAATTTAGAGGTAACCTGTTGGGTTTTTTTCTAAATCAATTTCTATGGTAATTTCTCTTTCTGTAGAATTGCACCTATATCTTATAATGAAAACCCTAGATTTGAATTTAGAGGTAACCTTTTGGGTTTTTTTCTAAATCAATTCCAACAATTACAATTTTGTTGTTTTTTCATAATTGTAATGATTTAGATGTATGCTCAGAACTGCAGGTGCCATTGGATATAAGAACTGTAGAGAGTATGTTGTTGCATGAGGTGATGTTTTACGGTAGCAATGAATGGTTGTATGGCAGTAGCTTGGTTCTTATGCTGGAATTGCAGGTGGTAATTTTTGGGAGATGGAGATAATGGCTTGAGCAGAGTTAAGAGAGTTTTGATTCTCAGAAGTTGCAGCAAGAAAGTGGTGCAGTGATATTGGTGATGTTATGCTACATCAATGGACTGGGAAGTGAAATTGGAATTGTTGTTTAGAGTTTGCGCAACTACAGGGATGGATGGAATGGTGTTGAATGGAGGAATTGAAGGCACTGGTGGTGAACAAGAATGTGTGATGCTGTTGCCATTGAGAAGAATTGGTTTGTTTTGCTGAGTGATGAACGAGATCGATGTTGAAGCATATACTTCACTCTGTGCACAAAAATAAAATCTTGAACTGAGTCACACGGAACGAGTTTTGCAGGTTTGGTTTAATATATTGTCAGTCAGATAGTTGCTCTTTGAATGTTTTGCTTTTTTCCTTATTGTTTGCACTGCTCATTGATTAATGACCAAAATCTCTTATGTTCTATTGCACCAAACAAGCTTCCTCCTAATCGTGATGTAGGCATGATAGTGGAAATGTACTTATATTTATTTATTCTGTTATTTTCTTTGTGTATCCTGTACCTTGACGTCCTGTCAATTTGTTATATTGCCCGTTCATTACGTTGCTTTTTTCTTTAATTGTTTGATAGATACGGAAAGGTTCATGAGATTTTACTACATTCCGCTTATTCTCTGTGTTTTTGCTCGCCGTTTCTTTTATATTGACTGTATATCTTTTATATTCAAAACTCATAGTTGAGATCATCTGCTTCAATTTTATGTTTATTGTTCTATTTTTTTTTCCAGGTGATAATAAATGGATCTGATTCGATTTTCAATTGATTACTCAGTTAAAACTCTCTTCTTTTCCATAACCCTGGATTTCTGAATCTCTCAACAATGGCGGATGGGACGGAGGAAGTAGAAGAGAAGAAAATCCATGTGTTTACGGTTTTAAAGAAAAGTTCTATTGTGTTGCACCAGTATCTTATTGTTTCACTGATATTTTTTTTTTACCGATTTCAATTTCTCTTAGTTTTCCTAGCCTTAATTTTCCAAAGAGACCAACAAGTCAAGCGAAGTCACAGGTAAAAACACATCAGGCCATCTCTATTTGTTCGAAGTTTTCTTATTTGCTACTATATGAGTAGTTTGTTTCGTAAGTTTCTTACAGAGTTCACTATTTATTTGGTTGCCAATAAATTTTAGAGTATCTGTATTTGGAGAATACATTAGATAAAGGACTTGAAAATGCACCAAATTTATTTTATGTTGCTGGATCCAAAATTCTCCAATTTTTAGATGTGATGTAACCCTGTTGTTTAGTTCATATAAATGTTTTGTATTGACCTACCTGATATAACCACTGAACCACCAATGTTATAGATTTGAAATTCAAGATTTGTGATAATTATTGGTATGGTTATGGCAGATGCTCTTTCTCGCATCTATTTTTGTGGATTGATGAGTGCTAAATAGTGCATATTTATACACCTTTTTATTGGCATTTTACTCATCTTTTGCGCTTAGAAATCAGATATTATCCCAGATTCTGTGTTTTCTTTGTTTTCAAGAATAAATATTTGTATTAATTAATTTTGTGTTTTTAGGTAATAAATAAAGCTTGGAGAATCTGAGGAGCCAAAGGAGCGGAGAATTGGAGTCGAGCATCTATGGAGCGAAGCCGAAGCCGCGCGCAATACGGTTGCAACCCAACAAGTAGCAACTCATCTACAAGACATGGGCCCAAGCTATCCATCTCCGACCCGTGACCCGGATCCGAGTCCATCATTCCTGAGCCGTTAAGATCTTCACTCGCCACATCCTACGCTCGCTCGGTCTTGCACATCAACGTTTGATGCTCTCGCTCAATGACGAATCACCAGCTTATATCCTGAGCCGTTCAGATCTCTATCAGCTCCATCCTACGCTCGCTCGGCCCGTCTCATCATCACTCGATGTATCTGCCTCACACCAAAAATACCTAACCCTATACCCATCGAGACAAACTCATTTTCTTGTCCATTTCTCTTTCTTCTCCATACCGACAGTTGCAGAGCCCATCTCCTCCCCCTTACCTCCTCCACCCAAACAACAACCACTTCAGCCACCACCATCCTTTCTCCCTGACAACAACACAACCATAACCACCTTCTCTACCACCCTAGGTTCACCCATCTCCACCTCTAGCTTCTCTCATAACCTAGAAGCTAGGGTTGAGATGATTGAAAACTAGGGTTTGTACAACAGTCGAAGTATGGATGAATTGACAAGAGGAGAAGGCGATTCAGAGTATGGGTTTGATTTAATTTTTGTTTTATAATGAATTTAGGGTTTGGTTTGTTGAATCTGTGCATGTATAAATAGCAGTGAAGGGTGTTGATAGAAAGCATGCCTGGGTTAGCCAGTGTATCAATTAGGTTTTAATTTGCAGTTTTAATGTTTTAATTTAGTTTGTTGGGGTTTCAATGAAACCCTAATTCCAAATTGTGTTTAAACTCGTTGGATTGTTCTTGAGTGTTTAATGTTATTAGATAGCTTCAATTTAACACCTCAATGCTTTTCTCTCACAGTGTATACCAATGCCATGGATACACTGTAGTTAGGTTATATCTGTGTTGATTGTGTTTCAGCCCTTACTTCAATGATTATTGCTAATTCTTTTGACTAGTTGTGCTTAATTAGACAACTAGTGCTCTAGGTTAGTGTCTTAGCTGAATATTGAAATGTCACTAGGTGAAACCCTTTAGATAAGTGGTAGAATTGACAATCTTCACTCATCGGCATAGGAACAAGAACTTCAACTTAGTTGAAGGCACAATAGGGGTCAGAGGTGGATTTGAAGACCTAGCAAGCCCTTTTTGTCACTGTCTATACCTTAGTTTAGGTTCATTTCACTTCAATTAGCCGTATCGGCACAAAACCCACTGTGTTACATTACCACCACTTGAAACTCAGTCTAGAGCAAGCCTTAGATCATACGAGAGCACCACAAGTCTCTGTGGATCGACACGTACTTGCCGCGTCTCCGATAGACGCCGTGCACTTGCGGTTATCACCGTAGGCCATAAATTAAACACATGCCGAGGCCTACCAAGTTTTTGGCGCCGTTGCCGGGGACTTGGCGTGTGCTAAGTTGATAAATTGCTTCCTTTACTGATTTCCACTCACCCTGTACATATTAACCTTGAATCATTGCATTTAGCATCTGTCTTTGCATTTATACATTGTATTTAGCATTTAGTATCCTCATCTCTGTTTTCTCATTGCATTCTTAGTAAGCTCATCTGAATTGCATCCTGTCATCGCATCTTAGCTAGTTTATCTTAACTCCATTTGCATTCTATTTGATCTTAATTGCACATCTTCAATTATATCTGCAACCAGCCTTGTAGTGTAGCTTAGTTACCTAGTTGTTCATAAAATTTTGCATTTGGTTCATCATAGTTGCTTGCTTAAAGGTAGCTGAAATTGTTTTCATCAATATTTTGCAGCTCTAATTAGTTGGTTGTTACACCCTTGCTTCACCTGTGCAAATCTGTGTACTGAATATTTTCTTTGAGTCACAGGTGTTTGCAACAGCTCTCAGCAAAACAAGGAAATCCCCTGTGTCGTGCTGAAGGTACTTGAAGAAGGAGCAGCTGATGCTCACTGAACTAGGGTATCTAAGTAACAATTCTTACTTGCTGAGAATATCATTTCAATGTGTAAGCTTCTCTCAATCCCTGAACTGCTGCTAACTGAATGAATACCTGCTGGGATTTGGTATCTGTGTGCATGTGCTGTGAAATTTGAGCTTGACCTGTTAAATCTGTGGGCTATCCTTGCCTGACAAACTGGCTATTTTGCTGACCTGAGCACTAATGAACCTTGTTCACAATGAGCTGTGCATTACACCTGAAGTTCACTCAGTTTGTATGATATGAGCTGTGTAACCCTTAGCCTTCATCTACCCTGAGCCAAGCCCCAGCCCTGAAGCTGCAAGTTTAAGCCAAATTGTTATCAACCCTGAGCATGCTCTTTTGCACTTGTGTATGCTTGACCTGGTGCTAACCCTGTGAGCCCTGTGAGCCATCTACCACCTTGCTAGCCCCCCTGAGCAGCAAGTGTGGAGCTACCCTTTGGCTTTGTCACAATTAAACCTTTTTCATAACAATTGAGCTCCCTGTACTTTGTATGCATCTGCTTTGAGAATTGCTGATAACAAGCCTGCTAGCTCTCCCTTGTGCTCCATCTGCTTGTGACCTTATTCATGCTTACATTGTGTTAAACCCTAAATCTGTGAAGCCTGCCAGCCTGATCATGTGCACCTACCAACACATTTGCATGAGCTGTGTGCACATAACCTAATCTGAGCTTAAGCTAACCTGTGCTGTGCGGTCTCATAAGTGTTGAGCTGCCCTGTTAAAATTGTGTTGTGTGCTGTGTTTCACTAAGCTACCATGTGCTGTGCTAAGTAATTGTTGCTTGTTTTATTCTATGTCTAACTTGCTCTGTGCAACACAATCAAAACTTGGGCTCTGCACAAACATCACACCCAATCAATCTGGGCTGTGCAACTTGTTCCTACACAAACCCTGAAACCCAATTACCTGGGCTGCTCACAATCAAACTGTGCACTGGGCTTTGCACAATCAACCCACTGCTGGGCTGTACACAGAAAATGAAGCCCACCCACTGGGTTGTGCACCTGCCTGAGACCCACATCAGCTGAGCTGTTGGGCTGTCTACACAAAACTGAGCCCACAAAAACCTGGGCTGTTAAACCTGCCAAGATCACTGGGCTCTGCTCCTTTGCAATCAAGCTAGGCTATGCAGAATTGAAACCCACAGTTCCACTGGGCTGTACTTTCCCCAACAAAACCAAACAACATAGCCCACTTAAACCAAATCTGAATCCCACACAGCTGGGCTGTGCAAGTTTCACAAATCCTGGGCTTCAAACAACAAATCCCAAACAAACCAAAACTCACTAAAACCAAATTGAGCCCACAGCAACCTGGGCTTCCCACATAAACCAAAGCTCCCAACAAAACCAAATGAAACCCATTTAAACCAAACAAAACCCACATAAACCAAACTAGACTTTGAGTTCAATTTGAGTTGATAAATCATGTCAGGATTTTGGTCAGCATCTGGGGATGGAACCAAATCCATTAGAGAGCTTGCTTACGAGCACGCTTCACAGGATGAACTCCCCACGTACCATAGTGATTTTAGGGATTATTATGAGCCTTCTCCGGGCCCTGACCTCACATACCCTAATCACTATGAGCACATGTATCATCCACCACAGGTTGAGAATGAGCACTTTCCTCATACCCAGGCATCACTTCTAGATCAATTAGAAGCTCAAGTTTATGCTTTAGAAAGGCAACTACATGAGCAATCTGTCAAATCTAATCCCCCTAGGCACTATGCAATGTATACTTGTACCTTATGTGGTAGCTTAGACCACCCTGCTGAGAACTGCTACATTTTACATGAGTTTAGACAGTCTAGGGAAAGCCATGATAATCCAATGTACGAAGTGTCTAGAAGTGACTATGCTGGCAACTATTGGGACCATAATCAACCTGCACACATGCATCATTCACCACAGTGGGGAGAGGAACAATTTTATACTCCCCCAACTCCTAGTTTGCAATCAATAATGGAAACACTCATGGAGCAAAATGCTAGGCTTGAAATGAATGCAATGCATGACCATCCACATAGCAACATGTTTGAATTTCCCTTCTCTAGTGAACCTCATGCACAACCATACAATGAATATCCATATGAGGAATGCATACCCACTAGTGAAGACTCTCCTTCAATAGAACAACTCAAGATGATTCTTCAAAGGAACCTGATTGAGTTACAAATGATAGGATTGAAAATAGTGTTTCTAGTCTTACTCATGCAACTAACATTGAATATGAACCTAATCCAGAGGTAGATGAGTACACTAAAAATACTACATTTTTGAATGGAGAGATGAACTCTTGCTATGATGATGATGATGATGAATATGAAGAGCATGTGTATTTTGAAAATGTAGTAGAATCTTTAGGTTCGAGACATTAAGTGTCTCTTCCAGAACCCCATGAATGATGCTTCTTCTAATATTCATATATGTGATGTTGATGTGGATCCCGTGGAATTGTCTGTGAAAGTGAACATGATTTACCCTCTTCGACTTTAGGAAAGTGTGTGATGGTACAAATGATTTTAAAAATGAAAACAACCTAGATGTACCTAACCTCTCTCTGAGTCACAAATTGAAACTCCTCCACCAAACCTAGGTGTAGTTTGTCACAAAATTGCAAAACCAACTTTTCTAAAAATGCCTAACTTAGGCCTAGAGCTTTGTGCTTCCCAAGTCCTCTTGGACTATTTTGCATCAAAGTATAACACCTTTAGGGAACCACGGTTGGAATGTGTATGTCACATTGTTCTTAACAAAACTCATTTTGAGTTAGACCTTTTGCATGATGTACCTTTAAAATTGCAAGATTTTGTGCTCAAAAATGATAGGTGTAGAATACACCGTATTTAATATCTAGTATTTATGCTTTCTTTGCGAGTTTTCTTGTAAATTATGTATCTTATGTGTGCTTTTGAGTTTATTAGGTGCAATGGAGTCATTTGGAGCAAAAAGACCAATTGAAACTCGTTCAAATATAAGATTTCTACTTTTCATTTTGTAGAGGACGAGAAGATGAAGACAATGGCGAAAGAACGGAGTCATTCAGAGCTCGTATGAAGAAGTTATGAGCAAAAGAACTCCGAAGACTAAAAGGGCTCAATGGTCATTTTTAAAGGGCAGGTGCTATTGGGACCCCCACTGTGCGTTAAGGGGCAGTCATCATGTTAAGGGATGTCCTGTTTCAAAGGAACTGTTAAAGGCAGTTAGGCCATTTACTAGGGGGAAGCTAGAAATCAAATAGTGCTAACAGGTACTTGTCATTTTACTAGGGGCACCTTTGTCTTCTTCCCTAATTTAACAATACTCGACGGAGGTTTGGTTTGCATGAACGCTGGCGATAATGGCTAGACGGAGGCGATGGCTGTGGTGATTCTCGTTATTGATGGAGCTACACCGCAGAATGGATATGGGATTACGATGGTTGCAATGAGAAGCAATGCTGCTACCATTGGCAGTGAAGTAGTTGGCAGAGAAGAGTGAATGAGGGTTATGGCTTGCTGCCATTGTTGATTCTCGACAGAGTTCTATTGCTTGCAAAACAACGACGGAATGGAAGAAGTTTGTGTTTGATCTTGGCAGTAATGAAACAAAGAGGAAGAAAGGTCCGCTGCCATTGCTGAGCTTGGTGATGAGCAGTGATCGATGAGAGTTTATGCAGGAGTTGTGCTGAGGCAGTTGGATATTCTCGGGCTAAAGAGATGATGAATCCATGGTGATGATGGTACTCGGTAATGGTTGTTGTTTGTTTATCAGAGATGATGAGATGCTGCTGTGACGATGAGCACTTGAGTTGGAATGGGTTGTTGTCGGCGACGAGATTGATCGTGATGATCCCGGCAGAAGAAGAATTTGAGTATTGGCGGCGAATGACGATGGAGTCTCGGTGATCAATGGAGGTAGATGTTCCGGTGATTGTGGAGAGACGGAGAGCTGGAGTTTGGGTTGCTTCCAGCGAATGATGAATGATAGCAACAATGGTCGATTCTCGTCGTTGTTGCATGATGGAGGAGGGTATACAAGGAAGTTGAAACGCCCTTGATCTTTTGCCACCAAGCAAGATGGATTTGGACGACTGGAAGAGGCTGTACTCAAACACCAAGAAAAACTTCCGTGAGGTTGCAATTGGAGGATTTTGGGAGATGTTTGATCCCGAGGGCTACTCACTGTGGTTCTGTGATTACAAATACAACAATGAGAACCTTGTTTCATTTGTCACCATGAACAAGTGATGAAGCTTGGATTTGTTGAATGCATGGTGGACAAGCACATTTGTAAGAAGTCGATGGACGTGGTTCAAGTAAATGGTGAGTCTCGAACGAGATGGAGGCTATGATCGCTCCGGGTAGAGAGCATAACAGGAGATGGAGAGAAAGATAGATGAGGTTGGCCGAGTCTGAGAATGGACGTAAAGGTTGCATGGCTTTGAGATCGTGATCGAGGCAGGTGAGCAATGAAGAAAGTAGGAAGCTGTGTAGATGTCGGAGCAGTTTGAGTTTTGGGCCAGAGTTTGACAAGCCTAGAACAATTACACGATAGGCCAATAACATGAGATGGGCTTCTACAAGTTGCTGCACGAGTCCATTAGGCTATTGAGCCAAATCTTACACAAACAGAATTAAGGGTGGTGCGGCTACTCCAAGTTTGGAAATTTGGCCGTGACTTTGGCAACCTGCTTTGGCAAGTTACTTCGTCCGGGATTTGATGCACGAGACACAATTTTAAGGAGTGCACTTTCCTAATTTTACTAGGTTTCCTAGTTTTCTTAAAGAGGAGGTTACAAAACTCTATATATAGGGAAGCCTAGGGAAAAAATAAGGGATTATCTTGGCCTCTACTTTATTCTAGGGTTTAGAACCATGAAGTGTCTTCTCTTTCTTCTTGTGATGAACTCCATGAATATTTGCTAGAGTTTTATTATTGGTTATGGAATAAGTTGAATTTCCAAACATGAGTTTTTGTGCAATAAATTAGTTTTCTCTCACATTATCGTTTATGATTCACCATGAGTATTGTTACATGATTTGAATGCTTGTTAGTCGAGTCGCGAGTCGATTGATTTTGCTTTCATCTCTATTGCTAGATTAGGGTTATTATACGCAAAAGTGATAATTCCGGATTGCAAGTAGCATAAATATGATTATAGTTTGTAGTGATATATTCTTATGATCATATGTGAACCATAACCTTTGTTAAATCGGATTAGTGCGCTTTCCACGTTCGATTGCTTTGATTGGCCTGATTTCATAGAACTTAACGCATCTAGGGAATTAAACTTGATTGGTGCTTTTACACGTTAGGTTGTTCCTTTAGGTAGAATTCATATTCGCATCTTTTAATGTGTTTGTTGATGACATGAGGAGGTTTGCGGGATATTCTTGCGATCAAGGTATTCTAGGGTCTTTGATAAAGGTTGAGATTAAAATATCAATTCTAGTTATTGTGTTGAAAACATGTTTGTGAATGAAAACGAAATCCATGACCAATATCTTCTTATCCTCGATTTGATTTGTTTGCTTATTTCTTTATTTGTTTTATTTAGTTTATTATATAAAATCACAAAACTACCGGTGTTATTTATAGGGAACCGAAACAATTTGACAACCTAGACCTCTCTCGTGGGATCGATCCTTTCTTGCCCTTGCTATATTTATATTTTGAGTAGTAAGAAAGTGTAATTATATTTGTGTCGGCTGACAACCGGTCAAATTTTGGCGCCGTTGCCGGGGAGGCAGCGGTTGTTAATTGTTTTTGGTTTCTTATTTTTGTATTTAGTTTTTGTTTTATTTTTTCTTATTTTCTGGGTTTTAACCTTGTTTTGAGAATCTTATTTCAGGTGCTTATTTCTATGGAGGGAGCATACTATATGGATGGATACGGTTTTCAACAACCTCAACAATATGATAACTACCAATTCCATGGGTATAATCAAAACCAATTCATTGGTTATGACCAATATTCCATGGAACCTTATGGTTTTCCTCAACAACCTTATGGCGGGGAACAACAACAAGGATGGGAGGATTCTTATGTTTGTGAACAAAAAGTCTCTAATTTTATAGATAAAGTTTCCACCTTTTTACAAGAGGAATTTCAAAAAGCAAAAGAGACTACAAACGAGCAACTCCAAGAACTTCGTGAAGGTATGGATAGCTTGCGAAGAGGCATTGATCAATACAAGGAAGATATGGATAATTCTAATGTGCATATGGTTTGTGATGAATATTTGATTGATGCTAATGTTGAAAAAGGCCAATCCTTGGACACTTTCGTGGATAATTGTGTAGTTACCTCAACTCTTGATCGTAATAATGATCATTCACCTATTCAAAAGGATGAGTTCGAGATTAGCAACACTAATTTCAGCGAGGACCAATCTTATGTTGACTATGATAGTGACGGTGATTATGATACATTGCTTGAAACAACTCATGGTGACATCTCCGAGGAGTCTTTTTGGGATCAAGATGAAGACGAAGAGGAATATGTCGACACTTGTGTAGATTACTCGAGCATTGATCTTAATAATGATCAAGAGCCTATTCAAAGGGTGGAGCTTGAGGATGATGCATTTTCGAGTGTTCTAAAAAAGTTTCTTATAATAAAATTTGGATCCGCAAAAGAGTATGTACCTTACAACAAAGAGGAGTGTGTTGAGAATGAGACCGTTATGACCAATATTGTGGAAGACCCAATTGAGCTTGCATATGATTGTAATGATGATGTTTATGTCGATACTTTGGTTAAGGCAGAAACGGACGAAGAATGGTTGCAAGGTTTGATAGAGGACCATGATATAAAAGAGGTGAATAATTCACTTGAATTTTTCAAGGATGAAGAGGATTCCGTGATACAAGAGATTGTGAAAGGTTTATCTAACCCTTTGCCTATTGTTTCTTCTCCTTTACCTCTTATTGGTTTGAATGTATGTGCTTCGAGAATATTGTTGAATGACTTTGTTTCTCGTTTTCCGCCATTAGAGAAACTTGATTCTCATACTATGCAGGTTATGGAACAAGAAACCGTGGAAGTACCCGACTCCTATATTCTTTATACACTTCCATGTGTGGACAAGAATAAGTGTGGGGGAAGCTTTTATCGGTTCATAGCTTCACTTTTGCTTTATTGTACTAATATTTGTGTGAAGCTAGTGTTTGCAAAACAGGTGCTATGGGTGGATCCCCAACTTTTCCGATTATTGGTGTATGGGGAATGAATCTTACAAGAAGCTAAGTCGGGCCGTCGACTTTAAAACAAGCGCTAAGTGGGAGGCAACCCACCGGTTTTGTATCTTTTATCCTTTTGCTTTTTATTTTATTTTTGTTTCGTTTTTACTGTTTTTATATCATATTTGCATCCCTATGTTTAATTTCATTGAGTCCGTAATCTATCTTAGAAGAGAATTATGACGAATACCTTTTCGTCAGAAAATTTCAGACTGCGCGTAGTTCAGTCCAGAGACCATAACTGTCAGACCGTTTATCAAAACACTATGAAATTTTGACACTGTGTAGAAAACACGTAGGTGAACAACTTTTGTGAAATGGAGTTTTTCCAAATTCCTTACCAATTTGCACAGTTTTCGCGTTTTATCTGCTGTTACGTCAGAATTCAGAACTTTCGGTTTTACACATTGAGGACAATGTGAAGTTTAAGTGTGGGGGAGCATTTATATGTTTGTATAGTTTGTTTTTGACACCATTAGTGGATGGAACCATTTTGAATACAGGAGTTGAGGAACCAATTAACTAAAAGGGAAGAATATAGCTCAGAAATCACAAATTAACATGATAGTTGTTACCATATCTCGGAATATCACCATATCGCATTCTATTTTTATTTTTCCATATTTATCTATTGTTCTCTAAGTGCTTTGGTGGGTCACTAAAAATCAACGTGTTATTACTGCTAGGATGAAATAGAGTGATTGAGTTACTAGAAAAAGAGAAAAAAATTGAACAAGAAAAGAAAAAAAAAATGAAAAAAAAAAAAAAAAAAAAAAAAAAAAAACCGACCAATTAGACCAAAACGGAAAAAAAAGACACTTGGGAATAGCAAGATGTGTGAAACGTAGTCCCCGTCTCCGTCGCCTAAACAAGCGTGGAATGCGGGATCCAAGGCAACTATCATGTACTTGCCGACAAGAAGCATGCGCTTGGATCCAAAAGATCTAATCATGCCGTCTAAAAAAAAGAAAATTGGATCCAGTTTGATCCAATTATATAAAAAAATTATTATTATTGTGTTGAATAAAGTCACTCTTGGTTCCCTTGTATATGCCAATTGATTTGATGTAGCATTCAAGACTAAGTAGCTCAATCCAATAGGATTAGGTTCATCTTAGCGATGACCTTGAGACGGATATGGGAAACATCGAACACTTGTGAATATTCGCCAACATCTACATCTATATCCATCTTCTTAATCTTTTCATTGTGATTGTGGTTTGTTAGTTTCCGAGTATTGTGGCTTGTTCGACTATCTAATTAGAGTTTATTTACTAATATATGAATTGAATTTGCAAGGTACCTCCTCCTGTAGTCAATTTGGATTCGTTCATTGATTTGTCACAAATAGACGGAGTTTGAAATATAGGTTTTGTAGGTATATCTCTAGTAAACCTTCACGAGACTATAACTCGTCCACTAGGGACACCTAGGGGTTTAAAGGCTTGTTATTTATGCTAAAAGTGACCGTAGCCTCGACGACACGGAGTTGTTGTATTTTTGTTTTGTTTGATTTGCTCGAGGACTAGCAAAGTCTAAGTGTGGGGAATTTGATAGGTGTAGAATACACCGTATTTAATATCTAGTATTTATGCTTTCTTTGCGAGTTTTCTTGTAAATTATGTATCTTATGTGTGCTTTTGAGTTTATTAGGTGCAATGGAGTCATTTGGAGCAAAAAGACCAATTGAAACTCGTTCAAATATAAGATTTCTACTTTTCATTTTGTAGAGGACGAGAAGATGAAGACAATGGCGAAAGAACGGAGTCATTCAGAGCTCGTATGAAGAAGTTATGAGCAAAAGAACTCCGAAGACTAAAAGGGCTCAATGGTCATTTTTAAAGGGCAGGTGCTATTGGGACCCCCACTGTGCGTTAAGGGGCAGTCATCATGTTAAGGGATGTCCTGTTTCAAAGGAACTGTTAAAGGCAGTTAGGCCATTTACTAGGGGGAAGCTAGAAATCAAATAGTGCTAACAGGTACTTGTCATTTTACTAGGGGCACCTTTGTCTTCTTCCCTAATTTAACAATACTCGACGGAGGTTTGGTTTGCATGAACGCTGGCGATAATGGCTAGACGGAGGCGATGGCTGTGGTGATTCTCGTTATTGATGGAGCTACACCGCAGAATGGATATGGGATTACGATGGTTGCAATGAGAAGCAATGATGCTACCATTGGCAGTGAAGTAGTTGGCAGAGAAGAGTGAATGAGGGTTATGGCTTGCTGCCATTGTTGATTCTCGACAGAGTTCTATTGCTTGCAAAACAACGACGGAATGGAAGAAGTTTGTGTTTGATCTTGGCAGTAATGAAACAAAGAGGAAGAAAGGTCCGCTGCCATTGCTGAGCTTGGTGATGAGCAGTGATCGATGAGATTTTATGCAGGAGTTGTGCTGAGGCAGCTGGATATTCTCGGGCTAAAGAGACGATGAATCCATGGTGATGATGGTACTCGGTAATGGTTGTTGTTTGTTTATCGTAGATGATGAGATGCTGCTTTGTGACGATGAGCACTTGAGTTGGAATGGGTTGTTGTCGGCGACGAGATTGATCGTGATGATCCCGGCAGAAGAAGAATTTGAGTATTGGCGGCGAATGACGATGGAGTCTCGGTGATCAATGGAGGTAGATGTTCCGGTGATTGTGGAGAGACGGAGAGCGGAGTTTGGGTTGCTTCCAAATATGATGAATGATAGCAACAATGGTCGATTCTCGTCGCCGTTGCATGATGGAGGAGGGTATACAAGGAAGTTGAAACGCCCTTGATCTTTTGCCACCAAGCAAGATGGATTTGGACGACTGGAAGAGGCTCAGTACTCAAACACCAAGAAAAACTTCCGTGAGGTTGCAATTGGAGGATTTTGGGAGATGTTTGATCCCGAGGGCTACTCATCTGTGGTTCCGTGATTACAAATACAACAATGAGAACCTTGTTTCATTTGTCACCATGAACAAGTGATGAAGCTTGGATTTGTTGAATGCATGGTGGACAAGCACATTTGTAAGAAGGCGATGGACGTGGTTCAAGTAAAACGGTGAGTCTCGAACGAGATGGAGGCTATGATCGCTGCTGGTAGAGAGCATAACAGAGATGGAGAGAAAGATAGATGAGGTTGGCCGAGTCCGAGAATGGACGTAAAGGTTGCATGGCTTTGAGATCGTGATCGAGGCAGGTGAGCAATGAAGAAAGTAGGAAGTCGTGTAGATGTCGGAGCAATGTTTGAGTTTTGGGCCGAGTTTGACAAGCCTAGAACAATTACACGATAGGCCAATAACATGAGATGGGCTTCTACAAGTTGCCGCACGAGTCCATTAGGCTATTGAGCCAAATCTTACACAAACAGAATTAAGGGTGGTGCGGCTACTCCAAGTTTGGAAATTTGGCCGTGACTTTGGCAACCTGCTTTGGCAAGTTACTTCGTCCGGGATTTGATGCACAGGACACAATTTTAAGGAGTGCACTTTCCTAATTTTACTAGGTTTCCTAGTTTTCTTAAGGAGGAGGTTACAAAACTCTATATATATGGAAGCCTAGGGAAAAAATAAGGGATTATCTTGGCCTCTACTTTATTCTAGGGTTTAGAACCATGAAGTGTCTTCTCTTTCTTCTTGTGATGAACTCCATGAATATTTGCTAGAGTTTTATTATTGGTTATGGAATAAGTTGAATTTCCAAACATGAGTTTTTGTGCAATAAATTAGTTTTCTCTCACATTATCGTTTATGATTCACCATGAGTATTGTTACATGATTTGAATGCTTGTTAGTCGAGTCGCGAGTCGATTGATTTTGCTTTCATCTCTATTGCTAGATTAGGGTTATTATACGCAAAAGTGATAATTCCGGATTGCAAGTAGCATAAATATGATTATAGTTTGTAGTGATATATTCTTATGATCATATGTGAACCATAACCTTTGTTAAATCGGATTAGTGCGCTTTCCACGTTCGATTGCTTTGATTGGCCTGATTTCATAGAACTTAACGCATCTAGGGAATTAAACTTGATTGGTGCTTTTACACGTTAGGTTGTTCCTTTAGGTAGAATTCATATTCGCATCTTTTAATGTGTTTGTTGATGACATGAGGAGGTTTGCGGGATATTCTTGCGATCAAGGTATTCTAGGGTCTTTGATAAAGGTTGAGATTAAAATATCAATTCTAGTTATTGTGTTGAAAACATGTTTGTGAATGAAAACGAAATCCATGACCAATATCTTCTTATCCTCGATTTGATTTGTTTGCTTATTTCTTTATTTGTTTTATTTAGTTTATTATATAAAATCACAAAACTACCGGTGTTATTTATAGGGAACCGAAACAATTTGACAACCTAGACCTCTCTGTGGGATCGATCCTTTCTTGCCCTTGCTATATTTATATTTTGAGTAGTAAGAAAGTGTAATTATATTTGTGTCGGCTGACAACCGGTCAAAAAACACACCCGTTCACAAGTTTAGGTTTGGGGGAAGCTCATTCACATACACAGTCTTACTCGCACTCTCATATTATATTTGTGTAAGGCTGTTAATGTGTGTATATATTTTCTATTGGGTTGATTCTCAACTCTTTAGACTGTTGGTTTATGGTGAATTTTCATTGTATATATCCAGTAGGACTTGTTAAATTTTTCTTTTCTTGAATCGGTTGAGTCTTCTTGTGCTTATATTATGCTAATCCGATATGATCTCCACTGAGAATGTTGGATTTTAGCCTTGATTAATGAAGCTCCAACCTTGCTCCCGCCGACATACCGGTAATCTCTTCCCTTTTCTCTTATCAGCATAGTTCTCATGGTATGTGACTTGTTTAAATTTTTCTATATGTAGACACATTGAGGACAATGTTTGATTTAGGTTTGGGGGTGCATTTGCATATTTTTGCATATAGAGTTTTTAGTCTTTTTAATCTTTTATTTTCAAAAAAAAAAAATTCAAAACTCTTTTTGTAAAAACCTCCAACTTTTAGAGATTTTAGAGTCACTAGCATGCTTCTAGCTATGTTTACATAGAGAATCTGACCGAAATAACAAAAGTTAGAAGTCTGGAGAACACAATCGGGTTCCTTAGTTGATTAGAGCGTTAAAGTTGGATTTAACCATACCGAGGGCGAATTAGGTCTTTGTTTAGATATTAGGTAGTAGAATTGTGATCACCCATAGTGGAGACTACCCATTTTACATCAAGTGAGGCACCAACCTTCAAATTTTTGCAACTTTCTAGAAAAGCTGTTAGAGTGTGTGTCACCGTACGTCAATTCCGGGTAGGAATGGTGAGCTACCCAACTTCGCACCATTTTCAGCACTACTTTTGATCTCTTGAGTGCTAGTTTTTGTCAATCATGAGGGTGACGTCTAAAGATGAAAACTCCTTCTAAATACCGATTTGCCGTTAGCATCACTCTCTCTCTCAATCAACAAGACCCATAAAAACACATCATCATCAGCAAACGGAGCGTCATCAGAATATTGAAAGAAAAATTGATATAGTCCAAGGTTTACGTGCAACAAAGAAAAAGAAAAGAAAATAGGATGAGAATTAATAAAATTTATAAAATCAAGACAATACAAGTTGTGGAAAAATTGAGTGTTAAAGTCCTTTGTCCATGGAGTTAGTTGTTTCATTATTTGTATTTTTATTTTCACTTATTGTAAAAAAAAAAAAAAAAAAAAAAAAAATCAAAAAAAAAAAAATATTGTAGTTTATTTTTGCTACCACCATGGTAAAGAAGAATTGAAGAAGAAAAATCCAAACAACAAGGAAATTGAGTAGAAAAGTTAAAAATTGTCAAGTTTTGTGAAGTTTAGAAGTTCGTCATCAACATTTGAAGACCGAAGACCGAAGAGTGAAGACGTTTCTATGGTTCCTATGAGAGATTGATGTTAATTGCCGATCGGGTGAAAAGGTAGTGAGTACTCCCACCCCTTGCTAATGGTTGATTTCCTTTCTTAGAGATCATCGTAAAAGATTCTTTTTGTCCACATTTCGTGGAGTCTCCAGTTTTATTTCGGAAGGTTATCCTTCTTACCTACAACGTGTGCGGGATTTCTCTCTTTACTCCTCGCTGCACACACATGAGAGACTAAAAAAGCGATCTTTTTGAGTGCAATTATCATAAAACCCTAATAGTGAGGCGAGAAGTCGAGGCTTATGATCACAATCGAATCCGAATTCTTTCATATGGTATGGTTACTTCTCGCTCGGCACTTAAGGATGAGAATGCGTTCTTTGGTAGTTCTAACTTCATGTTACTAGCACGCGAAACTCTATGTACTCATAGCTTCTTGGAGGCTTGAGACTCTTTTACACTCTGAAGTTGGAGAAGGTTTTGTGGGTACACCTCTGGTAAACCCTCACGAGACTACAACTCGTCCACTAGGGACACCTAGGGGTTTAAAGGCTTAGTGCATACGCTAAATGCATTCGAGAGACCTGCGACAGGGGTATAGTTAGGATTTCCTAATTTCTCGTTTCACTTGAGGACAAGTAAAATTCAGGTTTGGGGGTATTTGATGAGTGCTAAATAGTGCATATTTATACACCTTTTTATTGGCATTTTACTCATCTTTTGCGCTTAGAAATCAGATATTATCCCAGATTCTGTGTTTTCTTTGTTTTCAAGAATAAATATTTGTATTAATTAATTTTGTGTTTTTAGGTAATAAATAAAGCTTGGAGAATCTGAGGAGCCAAAGGAGCATAGAATTGGAGTCGAGCATCTATGGAGCAGAAAGCCGAAGCCCGCGCGCGCAACAGTTGCAACCCAACAAGTAGCAACTCATCTACAAGACATGGGCCCAAGCTATCCATCTCCGACCCGTGACCCGGATCCGAGTCCATCATTCCTGAGCCGTTAAGATCTTCACTCGCCACATCCTACGCTCGCTCGGTCTTGCACATTAACGTTTGATGCTCTCGCTCAACAAAGAATCACCGACTTATATCCCGAGCCGTTCAGATCTCTATCAGCTCCATCCTACGCTCGCTCGGCCCGTCTCATCATCACTCGATGTATCTGCCTCACACCAAAAATACCTAACCCTATACCCATCGAGACAAAATCATTTTCTTCTCCATTTCTCTTTCTTCTCCATACCGACAGTTGCAGAGCCCATCTCCTCCCCCTTACCTCCTCCACCCAAACAACAACCACTTCAGCCACCACCATCCTTTCTCCCTGACAACAACACAACCATAACCACCTTCTCTACCACCCTAGGTTCACCCATCTCCACCTCTAGCTTCTCTCATAACCTAGAAGCTAGGGTTGAGATGATTGAAAACTAGGGTTTGTACAACAGTCGAAGTATGGATGAATTGACAAGAGGAGAAGGCGATTCAGAGTATGGGTTTGATTTAATTTCTGTTTTATAATGAATTTAGGGTTTGGTTTGTTGAATATGTGCATGTATAAATAGTAGTGAAGGGTGTTGATAGAAAGCATGCCTGGGTTAGCCAGTGTATCAATTAGGTTTTAATTTGCAGTTTTAATGTTTTAATTTAGTTTGTTGGGGTTTCAATGAAACCCTAATTCCAAATTGTGTTTAAACTCTGTTGGATTGTTCTTGAGTGTTTAATGTTATTAGATAGCTTCAATTTAACACCTCAATGCTTTTCTCTCACAGTGTATACCAATGCCATGGATACACTGTAGTTAGGTTATATCTGTGTTGATTGTGTTTCAGCCCTTACTTCAATGATTATTGCTAATTCTTTTGACTAGTTGTGCTTAATTAAACAACTAGTGCTCTAGGTTAGTGTCTTAGCTGAATATTGAAATGTCACTAGGTGAAACCCTTTAGATAAGTGGTAGAATTGACAATCTTCACTCATCTGGCATAGGAACAAGAACTTCAACTTAGTTGAAGGCACAATAGGGGTCAGAGGTGGATTTGAAGACCTAGCAAGCCCTTTTTGTCACTGTCTATACCTTAGTTTAGGTTCATTTCACTTCAATTAGCCGTATCGGCACAAAACCCACTGTGTTACATTACTACCACTTGAAACTCAGTCTAGAGCAAGCCTTAGATCATACGAGAGCACCACAAGTCTCTGTGGATCGACCCGTACTTGCCGCGTCTCCGATAGACGCCGTGCACTTGCGGTTATCACCGTAGGCCATAAATTAAACACATGCCGAGGCCTACCATGGATGCGGCATCACTGAATGGTGGTTAAGCCACAAACTCGAAGCGTATGGTGCTTATAACTTGGAAAAAGCCTTCACCGCATTCTATACATTCTGTGTTAGCCAAGAAAAAAATGGTAAACCCTTATGCTTCACCTGTCATTGTGCAAGCACCTGCTGAAATACGATTGGCCAACTTTGTTGTTGGTTTTGTTATGATAGAAATGTCTCGCCTCACTGTCTAGAACACTGGTGCTGCCGTAGTTGAGTGTACGATGTAGAGCCTTTGATCTAGAACCATGATGAGATGATCAAGTCTGGATCGACTCTTTGAACCAGTTTCATCCATCACTTATCTACCAGGTTTCCTAATATTGAGATTTTATGAAGAACACTTGAATCAATTTGTACTAAGCCTTTCAAGAAATCGATATGATTTCAGAACTTTTTTTTATTTATTTATTTCATTTTTCCGTTGCAATTTTGGAGTCTTATTAAATATTTTGATATATATACAAATAGTGATGATGTTCTGTGGAGATCCACTAAATCCTATCATTGTTACTCCTCTAGGTATGGGGAATGTGAAACCACAACACTTCGCAAGATATAGATGAATAACACAATTGCAGCTATGATCATATTGCAGGCCGGTTAGACCCAGTTAGTAATTTCAGTACAATGGTAGTATTATGAGTTATATATTCAACTGGAACATGGTATGAAAACACCAACCGGTACAGGGGTCAATCTTATAATGGTTGGAATGTGGTATGAGTACTCTAACGGGAAGATGATAATCGTGGTTTGGGTGAACTGTTTCAAGGGCGCCTTGATGATGGAACCATTAGGGTAAGTGATTAAACTCATTTATATTTTTGCACGGCTTACAATAATGAGTGTTTTGTCCGATAGTTTTCCCAAATTTTTTATTCATTTTGATAATTGTCAAGAAATGTTGTCCAATTTATTCACGGAGACTCTTGAATTCATTAAGCTTAGGAGTTTTCTTTAGTTACTTTCTTTAGGAAGTTTTAGATTTATTTCTTGAGATAGGCACTTCGGTAATCATATATGGTGAATTACTTTTTTCATACATAGGCACCTTTGTTATATGAGATATACGTCTGTAGAGTTGATTCGTATGGAATAAAGGTAAATATTTTAGTCCTAGACCCTTTTTGTTCTCTCAAATTTATTCCGTCACAAAGACAAAACCTAGCCCTAATATTTTCTTCTTCTCTATTTTTCTGCAATCCGCCTTTTTGGTTTTGATCGATTCGTTATTGTTTACTATTCAGGTGTTTCGTTGAAAAGGACATATATGAAAAATCATTGATATTCCTGATTCGATCTATAACGAGGTAACTTCTGTTCTTTTCTTTTTGTGGGACATGATTTTGATTTTTTTTGGTGTTTGGATTTTATGTTTTGTTAGTCCTAAATTTTTTTTTTCATCATAATTAGATAGTATGATGATTATCCAACTCCATATTTGATTCTGACTAGAAGTTTATATTTTGACGCATACCTATATTGAAATTGATGCCCTACTCAAACATGTTCGACTTTATGACAAAAGAGGCATTGAATTCAATTGCAAGCTTTGATTACATGCCTAAAAGCTGAACATCACTTTTCTTGGTGTTTTTAATAAACAAGAATTCTTCTTATGAATATCTACTATGATTGATGGAGAACATAATTTTGCACAGATGGGTAATACTGAACTTGATAGATTATATATATATATTGTAATATAGAACGTAAAAAAGATCTTGCATGATTGTTTGTGGTTGTTTTTTGTTGTTGTGATAATCTCTTCTGTTTTGAGTACGTTTGAGGATTCAATTTTCTTATTGGTTTCAATTCTTATTTTTAAATTTTCATTAAAATCGGAATCTTGGAATCTTAATAATAGAAAGTGCATAAAACAAGTGTTTTACTGTCTACTTATCTAGGTCACAGGTACGCGAAACATAGCCTTGTATTAGTACGATTGTGGGTCACAAATAAATGTATCGTAAGCACTGATATCATCTCAACTTAACAATGGGATAGGAGTTGTATTTTTTATGGTATATAACTTTACTTATTTCATAATCCAATCAGTACTTATGTCATCGGTTCTTAGGTTTGTATTTTTTCTGCTCACTTTGGCACATTGGACAGTTTAAAATTTATAAGAGTTGAGGCATGTTGGACAGCTTCAAATTTATAAGAGTTGTAAATATGCAACCAAAATCCTCACAATCACGTGAGAGTGGTGAACTATGCTCATTGGGTTCGTTTTTAGCTCAAGGGATGCTATTTGGGTCGTATTATGCCCATCAATATATTGTATATGAAGTGTACATAACTTAAGACCATAGATGACTTCAGATTAGGTCTTGAAACACCAATCTGCATGTGCAGCACTTAACTCTATATTTAATCTAACAGGCGAACCTTTTCTCTCTTTTGATGGGGAAAGCTTACAAATGCTTTACGTATATTATATCTCTCTTATATAAAATGCACCCGCATTCTTTCTTTTTGTGTCTCTGTCTTGATTGTTTAATTTATTTATTTTTTGATTTTCTTTTTTGATTATATGCAGAACTTTTTGCATATGAAATCACTTAAAGGTCACGAGTATAGAGTCGCCGTCATTCAGATACAGAAAAACCATTGTGCCTAAGTGGTGATAGAGGAGGTAGCCTTTCTGCATAGAAAGTTGGCATACCTCTTGGGCAAGATCCACTAAAAAAAATTGAGCTCTAAGGCTGGCGTTACAGTGGTATGCTGCCTTCAAAATCTCTCAGTAATTGAATACCTTTATACGTGTAAAAACCCGATATTTTCTGCCTATTTTTTTTTCACTCAATGCCTATTAATTGACGTTTAATAATAGAATTTAAGATTTTATGCCATTAATAATAGAATTCGTTTAATAATGGAATTTAGTGACATAATTATATAGTTGCGGTGTTAAGGTTTTCTCCCTGGATTACACTTTACAAGAGTGAAAACCCTAATAATTAGTCTCTAATGGAGATGCATACCAGGTGAAAACGATGTTATTATTATTTTTTTTATTTTTATATCAGAATGTCTCAGTTTCTTTAACATCTTTTTCCTGTTTTACTTGATTTTCATCAAGTCTTTGCTTTTAAAATTACTTTTTTAAGTTTTCCAGGTGATGCTCTCAATTCAAACCAGAAAGACATAAGAGTTTGTGTTTTGAGTTTCTGCTAAATAGTGCTACCTCTAAATGTTGTGATAATATAAACAACGCACACATCCTACCTCTAAATATTTCCTGGATTATATTTACCTGCGATGTTTCAAAAACCTCACCTACAAAATCCCCCCCAAAAAAAAAACGGAATCAGTAAACATAAGAACTTAAAAGAAAATTTAGTAGAAACTCTAATCAATTTTATGGTTGCCCGTCCCAGTTTTATGACAGATTATTCATGGTTTTATTTGTAATGTTCAGCAGCCTTTTGATTCCACCGTTTCTGTTCGGGTATGTTAGTTTTAATCCTATTTTTTTGAACTACAGGTGATATGTGGTTAGGTTCTGAAGGTGACATGGTGAAGGTCTGGCCTTGGGAACCCATTGAAAAATCTTTATGAGGAAAAATACTCATTGTGGGGAGAATTTTTGTAAATTTTCTGATTAGTACATACATGTTAAAGTGAGTGTCATTTCTTTGGAAGGTTTAAGCTATTATTATTTGAAAATTTTTGTCAGGGAAATATAGTGCTAGCATTGTCAAGAATTATGTGAGGGAAATGCAGGGGTAGCATGTTGAAGGTGAGCAACACTGTTTATTTTTGTTTTTGCCCCATCATGTATTTGGATGGATTTAGAGACTTCATAGTTCCCTTGCCATGTTGGTTATAGTTTAACTAGAGTACTTTTGTTTCTATAATCTGGAAATTCGCCAGATGCGTACCATTACTTCAAAAGAAAGGGGAGAGTAGGAAAGCTGGTCACTGATGATGCAGTAAGTTTTAGAAATGGTAATGGTTTATTTGACTGATGTCTTTTAGGGTTTACACTTAAACATCTCTGTTTGAATATTTTGCAGAAATTGCATCTAGAATTTCTTAGGCTATTGGTTCCACTAGATAAAGAACCCCTCCTCCCTTATCAGTCCAGGCTTCAAATCCAACAACAAATATGTCCGAGAAATTGCTACTACGTGGTTGCTAATTCACAAGATAGTGACTGATCTTAATTTAATTTAATTAGCATCGTTAATAACTGACCGCAGTTGATTTTTTTTTTTTTTTTTTGATAAAGAAAAAATATTATATCTACAAAAATATGTGCAATGTGAGGCATGGAGAAACCAAAATTAGCTGAAGTTGGCATTGTTGTTGGCTTTGGTATCTTCATTTGTTATGTTGACATGATTATATGAAACAAATTTAGCATATCTTTATTAGTGGTCTTCATGATTATCTGTATTCAAGTGTAGACTGATGTTCATGATGTTAGCTGAATTTTTTGGATGACAGACTTGAACTTGGAAAATTTGGTCCAGCTTAACTTGGCAAATTTGGTCCAGCTTTGGATTGTTGAAACCTGCTACTATGGGGAGTTCTGTTGGAGTTGATTCGTAGAAGGGGACCATGAAACTATGTGATTTTCGAAACTCCAATGCCGCGTGTGCTTGCTGATGCACTGGAGTTTCCAGTATTACATCGTTTTATGACTTCTCATGCCAGCTGAATAATAAGTCCCTAGGGTTCCTAATGTAATGTTTGTAATGTTTGTGCACCAGGTTTGCGTTTCTTCTTACCTTCTTATCATTCCTAATCTTCTTGGGAGTAGGTCACGCATTACCAATAATTTAAATTTCAATTAAATTCAAGAATATCAATAAAATTCAGATATCGAAACCTTATACAAAATAGGGCGGGTCATTGGGAAATGAGATTGGAGATAGAAATAGATTGCTTTGAAATAGGGGTTTGTTTTGGTATATAGATACCAAAAATACTAATATCGAGTTGTGAGAGGAGGTATTAGAGTATATATGTTGGTGGCTCGCTTGGGAACGGAGTTAAAACTCCATGGGTTGATGGAGTTAAAATTACATGTTAGTGGCATGTTTTGAATTATAAACCGTTAAGTGTTAATTATAATTCATAAAGTTGACTTTTAGGTTCACCTCCAGAGATTGACTTAACATTTGCCGAATACTTGGTGCACAATAGTGTCCGCCATTTCGATTGCAGGTATGTGATATTTGGATTCTTTAATTTGGGGCTGAGTAGTTTGTATTGATTTCTAATAAAATTTTATCTTACTATTTTAATAATGAGATTGATAAGTTTTATCGCGTTAACTTCTTCAGGAACGAGAACATATTTAGATACTTTATAGAAGATATGGATGAATTGGAAAAGTTCCAAGTGATATTGGGGAAAAATCAAAGGATGATCGCAATGGTAAATTCCATAAGGTAACACAAGTGAGATGCTCCTTGCATTTTGACTGGATTTTAGGTTTCTTATTACAATCGTGATAAGATCGATTACAGTTAAAATCAGTTAGTTTGTTCCATCATTTTGTTTTTAAAAGGCTTAAAAATCTTAGGGTTTAAGAAGGCTTGAGAGAATCAAACACTATAGATATGTATCTTTAATACTACATTAATGACGATGGTAACAAAGCTTAGGTTGATAAACTCCATAACTTCTGTTTTATGTCTCCCAGCTTTTACAGGATATTGGCACGCGTTTAGTGGATTTTTAATTTGCTGATGCGTGCACATGACATCGTGTTTGCAGTTGGAATTTGGCATTTCAGCGTTCTTCATTAAATAGCATCCAGACACGGCAAGGTACCTCGACTTCCCATTCACATATTTAGAACACTTAATATTAGCTTGGGTTGTCGGGCTTAGGTATTGTGAGTGTTAGACATACATATATAGTTGTAACAAAATTATTTGTGAAATTCTATGAAGATTTTCATTTTCATTTGTCTTTGAATCATTTGTGCATTTATTTTGCATTCTTCTTTTTTAGTTTTTGGTTGTACCAATGCTCTGATGGGATGGGTTCATCCTCTATGTTCAATTTTGTTAGCAAAACTTAGTTTCTCAATAGGAAAATGTACGGGCTTACTTAGTTTTTTTTTTTTGTATTAAGAAGCAATGTGGTTATTGAATCCAAAAAATGGTGTTGTTGCAAATTCAAGCCTTTATCTCAATCGTCCCCCGTGAGCCTGATTGTGTATATTATATAAGAACAACATTATGTGGTTATAAGAACATCTGCCGCTTGATCATCCTTCTTATCTAGGTCATGTAACGAAACTATTTCACTTCCCATTATACTTGAGTCCAAATTTATATGTGAAGTTGCAAATACTTTCACATTTTTTTCCATATAACTGTCCTAGCATTGAATTACTTCGTTATTGCTTGTAACTTCATTCCTTATAATAGTAGTAATTTGAACTTGCAGTTGCAGCTTTGTTGTTACAGGTTGCTATGTCTCGAGAGATTTGTGTATGCGAGATCCGGGTAATTAGAGTTATTTAGCTTCATAAATTGTTTCTCACGTCTTGAGATCTTTACTAATTGGTTAAAAATTAGAATGAACAAGAAATATTGATTACACGTGAACTTCGATTTAACATGTGGGATTTAACTTCAATTTTATGTTCGTAACTGTGAACATATTTCCTTTTTTTTAAGAGCTGTGGTTGAGTCACTATGGGGTGTGATTATAAGAGAGGAGCATCTGGTAAGCATTCTTCTTCGAAATATCAAGATTAAAAGGTTTTATGAGTATGCTACTGTCCTACACTCTTTCGTACATTTTTTGTTGATTTTTCAATTCTTTTGTTGGTAATTGGATGAAATAAGGATGTGTCTCTTGAGCATTTTTCAAGTCCCTGCCTCAAGGTAATATACTCAATTGTTTGTGTACCAGGTTTGTTCATCATATCTATGCGCTATTTTAGATTATGGTAGTGCGAGTTCTTGCTTTCCTTAGCATTATTTTAGATTATGGTATTTTTTTTTTATAAGATGATCTCGCTGGGAGTGGAAATTATGAGGTTTGGTTTACATGTCATGGTCGAGAGTGGTAGATATCTAGGTAGCAAAGGAAGACATGCAATATAGTATGAGGTGCCTAAAGATTTAATGGGTTATTTGCATAGACAACAACGTTCGCATTCCCTTGGTTATGACAGATTTCTAAAAAAAAAATTTGAACGATAATGAAGAATTTATAGATCAAAAAGGGAGTACAATAGGATTATCAAAAAGGACATAGTTCTAAATTGTAGTAGATATATTCTGAACTAAAGTGGTATACTTATATCAGCTAAGAACTTGCACATTAAAGAGCTATTTTTGCATAAAATTTTATTTTATACTTAAATTTCATTTTGGATAGTCTGTGGTTGACATGTTAATGATGCTCAAATTTGTGATTGCGCATTTTGAATCATTCAGTTTGGAACATCCGATTTTCTGATCATCCGGGCAAATAATACACATATATTCAAATTTGAATATCATTGAATATCAAAGAGTTATTACTGCATAAATTTTTTTGTGTACTTAAATCTCCTATATAGTTTGTGCTGAAATTATGCTGAAATTTGCGGTTGCATATTTAGAATCATTTGTTTTTGAGCATTCGGGGTTTTGATCATATTGGCAACTAACATACATACAGGAGATTATATATATTCAGCCATAATGTTATTACTTATGGTTGTTGCTGCTAAACTTTTGGATATCTATAGGTCAATGTCTATTGTTAGTACTTATTGGTCAATGTCTTTTGTTTGCAGATATTGTTGGAGTGCAGATATATAATGGTTTTTGGTGTTTGCCATCGTCACCAGGTCCGTTCTCATATATATTATTAATCTTACTGCAGAAAGGGTAACTGATTGTACTGTTCTTAAGAAAATATCACTCCATGGGCCTTGGGATATCTTCATGGAACGCCAATTACACGTCACCCTACCCATCAAACGGTGGGTAGGATAGGGTACGGATAAAATTGTGAAACATGTTTTGCAGTGGCCCATGAATAGAAAATGCTGGGACAATAAACTTGGTATGTTGAGACCTTGATATTAATCTATTACCTGTCTTATCTATCTCAACATGATATTTATCGGTTTTGTGGTCTCGGTATTTATGACGTGCATGACAATGGTTGCAAAGATAATGCAAAACAATGGTTGATGGGTATGGATATCATGTGCAACACACATACGGTCTTAAACGAATTTTATTTGTTGTTGGCGTACTAACTTTCTGTCGTTTTATTCTATTAAGTATCTATGACTTCGAATTCATAAAAGAGAGAGGCGACACCTATCACTACTATCTGAGTTGAATTAGTCTTTATATATTGTGGTACGAGTAAATAGGTATATGACTACTAACCCAATTTCAGTTAGATCGTATCGGCATGACCAATTGTATCGAACTCCCTTGCCGTGTAGGAAAAAGACTGATTGCCCACAGGCATTAGATGCATTCGTCAGAGGTAATGAACATAACTCACTTCCAAAGTTACTTGAATTGGAATTATTGGTCAATTGAATTTTGTGCGCATTCAGTCAGTGGTAATGATGTCTCGATGCGAGAAGTTGCGATCGAAAATGGGAGGTACAGTGCACCTTAAAGTTTTTTGTTTTAATTTTTTCCAATAAAAAGCGGTAGATTATTCCAGGGGAGATGCAATTAAAGTAAAGTTGTTGGATGAATTAGTGAACGCATTAGTTGCTGGCACACATATGCGAAAGATCACATGGGCAAAAATTTAATGCTAATGTGAGTGTAGAGTTTGATGTTATATGACCATGTACTGTGGCGTTTATATGTACGCTTTTCCATGGTCATACCTATCAGCCATTAACTTTTTTTCTTTCAACATATTACATAATTTTTGACAGGCCAATGGGAGGGGAGGTTAGCTCAACTCTCAACGTGGAGTGAGAGATGAAATTGGGTGTTTTGGTTGTAGACTAATGGAGATGGAAGAGAGCCTTTTTTTAGTCGTTATACTCAAATGTAAGGGTTGGAAAATAATCTATAGGTTAGTCCACTTTGAACGTTGGTGACGTTTTAATCTCAAAAAAAATAATAATAATAATAATAATAATAATGGAATATGATACAACACATATCTAAAAAGTAGATAATCAGAATTACTAAAAACAAATACAAATGAAATATGCCGAAGGTTGAACATTTTTGTTCGAAATTAGAACCAAATACAATCATGGTTGCTAATGAGGTGCCAGTTTAATGTGGAAGGATCCAATGACATGATAAGCAGCAAACCTATCAGAGATATTTATTAGTTAATGGAGAAAGAAGGATTTTTTTTTTTTTTTTTTTATGTTTAGCATTGTTAAGTTAGTTGCTGGTCTTTATTGCTGAGAGCCATGGAATTGACATTAGAGGCCCAACCAAAGGGTCCAAAGAAAAAAGAAAAAAAAGAAGCTATACATCACTACTGAAAGGTATGTTACAAGTATTAATTTTTTTTTTCATCGCATATGATTTTTATTGATGTATGGGTATAGATCTGTATGCTACGATGTTAAGATTTTCAAGATAAGAACTAAACTACAAGCATTACTGTTCTGCAGTAATTTAAATTAGGATGTGACACTGAAGGTTATAAATTTGAATTAGGATGTGATACTGAAGGTTATAAATTAATCCGAATCAGGGTTTGGTGCTAAAGGACCATTAAATATCTGCCGAAATGTAAGTATCTCAGATTCTCAGTTAAGTTACTCTTAGTATTCATTTTCTTTGCGCTTGCTCCATTTTGATCATTAACACCATGGCATGTCATGCCATAAGAATTACCAGTTTAATTTTTAGAGAGAATTTTTCATTGGGAAAGATATGGTCTCAGCTAAAATATTTATAGTATTTGACTTACCAAAACCATTTTTTTTAATCATTCCTTAATTTTCATAGACATTCGCTAAATGGATATAACCCGACTTAGACGATAGACAAATATAGAAACCCAATTTCTCATACTGCGTTTTGGTGCTATGGTAGTAGGAATGGTGATTATAATAGCAACAACCGGTACGGGTCTAAAAGGTACTCTCGGTGCTGGTTATAGGACCATAACTGGGTCAGCTATGCCATGCCTGCATTTGCTTGGTGACCTCCGTATAAGGTAATAAAATCTGAATCATCCTTCTTTTTCTCGAGGTTTTCGAACTTGGTAAAATAATTTCAAAACAAACCTGAAAAAGTTATCGACAATCAGAGTTTTTTTGTCCCTAAACAGTACTCTCAAGGTGATGCACTATCTACTATCCACAAATGGTTGGATCTTGGAGGTACTCATAGTACGACTGATATAGGAACGGGTCATCACCCCGAATCCCACATAGAGTTACTGGCAGGCTTGGAGAAACTGGTTGTATGAACTCTGTGGTCATGTGGAGTCACCGGCAAGCTAGGAGATACTCTTGGTATTACGAGTGGACTGATTGACCAACATGATGAGCAACACCAAGATTTAAGTTGTTTAGTTGCCGATGTCATGTTCACGGCTCTGGTAACTCAAATTCCAGGGCTAAGTTCAAGGGAAAAAAATCCAGGAATAATAAAAAATAATAATTATTAAATATTACTGGTGGAAGTACAACTACCGCCCTTTTCATCAACGGATGTGCTGGTCAGGCCGAAGAACTCATGAGAAGAAGACTACAATGGAAAAGATCAATGAGAAGATGCATGGACATCACTAAATCAAGGAGTTAAGGATTACATTTTTACCATGTTTTTCACACGAGATCCAAGCCATCATAGTTTCCAATACAATTGCTAAAACATATGCATGCAATATTAAAATTAATTATGATAGAGATAGTTTCCATTTACCCAGTAGGGTTGACCAGTGACGTCGTTACGTGGATCTCAAATCTCCTAGCTTACATAACAATAGGGTTGGATGAAATGTTTATAACTTGCGTACTCTCACTGTATTATTTTACCATTTATGTTAGCCTGGGAAATAAATTGCCAAAATGGAAAATTTCATTACTAATTCGACCAATTCCATAAAATTGGCAACTCCACTTTTTGAACCACCTATAACATATATGTATTCGTGATATAATCCGTGAGTAAACATATATCTACCGAAAATCATCCAGGAATCAAGTTTAAGAATCCACTTATATAACATGCGGGTAACCAACTCTGATCATATACTCCCTCCGTCCCACTATTAGTTGACCTAGTCATTTTTAGATTTTGTTCCATTAATAGTTGATTTTATATCATTTGATATTCATGTTTATATTCGTTACGTAGGTGTTTTAAAATGCTTTCCAGTGATATAAAATTTATGAATATTCATGGTATAGTTTGAGATATAAATCATTTCTAAATTGTACTACTAGGTCAACTAATAGTGGGACGGAGGGAGTAATAAACAAGAACATTATAATTCACGTGCACAAGAATTCGAGATATTGTTAACAATGCTACCATGGCATTCTTTTGTGGAGATCAATGCCCATCTTGGATAAAACTTATTAATTAAGTAGTAATTCAAACACCACCAACAAACATATAATGCCGACGGGTGCTGTAAAACTGGATTCAGCATAATACTGTTACATTGATCAACTTTTAAATCTCAATATAAATAAAGCTATCTCAATATAAATAGATCTATCTCTACGATAATAATGGATGCACACTTCTTGCATTTCACTTTTTTTTTTTCATTCGAAAATTGCATTTCACAAATGTATATCCCCAAAACTATTACAGATAAAGTCGTTGGACATTACAATTTATTAATAACAAAGAGGTTGGACAAAATAAACGTGTAACTATGTTTCAATTGCAAATAAATATAGGTATATAAATTTAATTATTTTAAATCCAACATTTATGGAGTCAATTTCTTTTTAATTAATTTAATATCCACCCATAAATTTATTACACGAATTTAAGTTTATAATACCAAACTTAAATCATCAAATCATTAGATACAAAAAAGTATCAGAGTTTCCATATTCCTTTAGAAAATAACATTAATCAAAAACTCTTAGAAAATAATATAATTGACCCAGGGTGCAGGGGTGCGGTCGTACCACGGGTTAGACATTAGCCCTATAAAGTTAACAAACTTTTTTAGTAATGGGTTTCGCTTTTTCTTACTCCCACCGACCCCAGTTTATTTTTGAGAAAATTAAGGAAATTTTGACGGGTTAGACACTAGTTAACCCTATAAAGTTAACTCCCAAAAACTTAGCTTCTGGAATTGAGCATTTTCGTAATGGGTTTCCGCTTTTTTTCTTATTTTTTTTTATTTGTTCTCTCGAAACTTTTGTGCTTTAACGTGTGACCTGAACCCAATTAGCGCCAGATGCCATTAGCAAGATAATATAGTATGTTTGTAGAACACGCTTGTTTGCTTCGTTGCACGTACCGCCGACTTATGAAAAGTTATCATGTCATGTTAACAAGGAAGGAAATTACGCAGAAAGAAAATGAAGATCGAAAAAATTAAATAAATAAAAGATGATAAGGGGGACCTATGTGCAAGGCTGTGAAAGCGAACTGGGACATTTTGGACAATGACATTACTTTAGCAATTCAAGATTTTTTTCAAAACATGAATTTTAAATCCCGAATTCAATCACTCTTTTATCACTCTAATCCCAAAATTTCCACACCTCAAACCCCAGCAGATTTTAGGCCCATTAGTTTGAGTAATACTACCTACAAGTTAATCTCGAGGATTTTAGCTAACAGGCTAAAACCTATCCTAAACAAAATTATATCCCCCAACCAATCAGCCTTTCTTGCGGGTAGACAGACCACAAATAACATTATCATAGCCCATGAACTCCTTCACTCTATGAGAATTTCAAAAGCCAAAAAGGGTTACCTTGCTCTAAAACTGATCTCTTTAAAGCTTTCAATAGAGTTGAGTGGAATTTCATCAATAAAGCTCTTGTATCCTTTGGGTTTAACTCCTCTCGGGTAAATCTAATCATGCAATGCATTTCAACCACGTCATTTTCGATCCTCCTTAATGGTTCTCCAGGTCCGGCTTTCCAAAATTCTAGGGGATTAAGACAGGGAGACCCTCTATCTCCCTATCTATTTATAATATGTATGGAAATTTTATCCAGACTTCTGGAGAAAGCTATTGCGGAAAAAAAGTTATCTGGGCTGAAATCCAACAAGGATGCCCTGAATATCTCCCACATGTTCTTTGCAGATGACTGTTTTCTATTCACAAGAGTAGATTTGAGAAGAAAAAAATTTACTAGACATTTTATCAATTTTCGGAGAAATAACGGGGCAAATTGTGAATCTTCAAAAATCATGCATTTATTTTAGCCGCCGCATACACCCGAGACATGGAAAACTAATTGCGAAAATCTTGAAAGTTCAGCTGATGACCAAAAATGAAAGGTATTTGGGGACGCCTTTATTCTTTGATAAGAATATGAAAGACAATTTTGAACCTCTTCTTCAAAGGTGTTATTCTACTCTTCAAGGATGGAAATTGAAACTTCTCTCTTAGGCAGGGAGGACAGTGCTGATAAAATCTATTCTTCAATCTTATCCTACCTACCAAATGCAAGTTTTAGCCTTACCGAAAAAGACTCTAGATCAATTAGACAGGATTCAAAGAAATTTTTGGTGGAATAAAGATGGGGTGAAAAGACAAAGCGGATTTATAAAAGCTTGGAAGGGTATCTGCAAGCCAATATCGCAAGAAGGATTAAGCATTAAAAACCCTCACCAGTTTAACCTAGCCCTTTAAACCAAACTGGTCAGCAAACTAATCTCTGAACCAAATCAATTTTGGGTCAAACTTCTAAAAGCAAAATACTTTCCAAACTCAAATCGGCTAGAAACTTCTAGATCTTCTAATCTTTCTTGGATTTGGACTAATATCCAAAAATGGCTGAATCTTATCAAGGGTAACTTCGTGTGGCAATTTAAAAATGGGGAGTCGGTAAAAATTTAGGAAGACAGATGGATCCTCAATGAGAATATAATTCAACAACCGGCGGATACATGAGACAATATTCCAAAAATGGTTAAAGAGCTAATCACGTCGGAAAACCTTTGGGATATAGAAAAATTAGAAGAATATTTTAGTCCTGAGATCAAAGGAAAAATAATCGCAATCTCAACTAAAAGAGAAGAGAAACGTAAAATGAAGTGGAGGCATCACTCTTCCGGAGCTTTTTATGTGAAAAATATTTATAATTTTCTTAACAACCAAGACCAAGACATTGACCCCATGGTTGGTTTTCTTTAGAAGAAATGATGGAAAATTAAATCAATTCCAAGAATTAAATTATTTGTTTGGAAATTAGTGTGGAAGGCCCTACCAACTTCTAGTAGACTTGCAGCTCATATGAACAATATTTTTGGAGACTGCCAGATGTGTAATGCACAAGTTCAAGAAAACGAACAACATTTATTCATATTTTTCCCTTTTGCAAAAGCCATTTAGTTTGGGGTTTCGTTAAGCTTTATTAACAACCCAACCTTATCCGACTCTATAGGCAATTGGGTAAAAAACTGGTTAGAGGATCCTAACTATAATCAATTTTCAGAAAAAATCGCTACGGTTCTCTGGTTTATGTGGAAACACATATGCTCAGTTGTTTTTGAAGGTAAGGCCCCTAACATGACAATGCTGATAGAGATGATAAACAAATATTTACACTCATCAGTTCCTGTACCAATCACGAGAAATATCTCAACTAGAAACAGAGTTGTTTCAACTCCAAATTGGACTTCCTAATACACAGATTGGATAATCTTCATAGATACGGCTTTCAAGAAAGAAGATTTATCAATGGGTTTCGCTTTTATCTCATACTCAATGGATCAAGAAGAATTCATGCATATCGAAGCAGGCTCTGATAAGGCTATGTCAGCAATTCATGCAAAAGCAAAGGCTATGCTTAAAGCTACTTCGTGGTTAAAAAATAATATTCTCTCCAGTGTTTCAATTGTCACAGATTGCAAAAGTATTGCCGATCAAGTGTAAGAAAATTTCCTGGGAAGCAGAAAGCACGAGTAAAGCGGTTAATGCGAATCTGGATACTCTTCCCCAAGCCAAGGTGAGATACATTAACAGAAAATTCAACTCAGCGGTAGATACTTTAGCTGAGGAAGCAATAATCAAGAGCCTCAAACACTTATCTTTACACATTAGAGAAAAAAATAGCAAATCAAGTATTTTATCTGATGCTTTTGAGAAAAATGATGTTGTAAACCTTTTTTTACTATATTACTTGATTTATAAAATTTTTATCTTTTCATCAAAAAAAAAAAAAAAAGTATGTAGCGCCTAAACCAGGGATAATAATAATCCTTCCTAGTTTGGGGCTTAGGGCATTTATTTGGGGCTTATGGATTTCTTCATCCCCACAATAAAGAAATCCCCACAATAAAGAAGGATAAGGGATATCTGAAGTGTATTAAAATACTAAATTACCTTTATACAAACTTAATAATTCTAAGTATTTAAAATCAATACTAAAACCTAAATCATTTCTATTAACAATCTTCAATCAAAAAACTAAAACTCAATCCATCAAAATCAAAAACTAAAACTTAAACACAAAATATAATAATTCAATTCTCCATTTTTTGGTTTTCGGACAATATTTCGGTGAAAAACAAATTCCAGTGATTGAGTTAAATCCCTTTAATTCGTTCCTTTTAAGAGAGATTCATCAATAATTTAACTATGGATCTCTGAAATTTCTCATCAAATTTTTCTGAAACTAAACCAGAATCGGTTGATATAAGCATTAACATAAACCGATTGTTGTTGATGTTCTCTAGAATCGGTAGATATGGTACACCTACAAAAACCGATTCAGGGTTGATGTGATGAACATCAACCACGGTCGATTTACGTTAATGCACACATCAACCGATTCATTAAACTATGTTTGAATTTTGCACAAACCCTAAAATTTTTATCTTTATATTATAGAGCATGAAAATACGAATTAAACGCAAAAAGAATGGGTAATTCCGACATCGGACGAAGAAGTTATGAGCAAAACAGTTAAAGAAATGCCCAAATTTACAATCGGTTTACGTGGGCATTTATGTAAACCGATTCTAGCGAAAAAAAAATCACAGAAAAACTCTTAAATTTTACAATCGGTCTAAGTCATAGACCGATTGTAAAATTTAAAAGTTTTTCCGTGATTTTTTTTTTGTTAAAGTACTCTGTTTTTTGGTACACACAAAAAAAATGTTCCCGACCTATTGAAATTTGTTAAAGTATCATCACAGTTAGTTTTTCCATCTAGTGTTAGTTAAAACTAGTTTACTTTACATACTTACCCATTACTTATCGTCACATTGATTTTGTACATCATTTTTCAGGTTTATCGAGCCCGGTTTTGTATCGTTTCACCGCTTTCAGTTCGTTACATCATTTTCTAAAAATGGTTCATCATTCCTAAATGTTTCGGGGTTTCTGGTTGATGGAAATTCGACCTTTTATAATATTTTTCAGATTTATTTAGCCCAGTTCAGGATCGTCACACCGTTTTCAAGTTCATCAAACCCGGTTGAGGATCGTCGCATCATTTTATAATAAAACGCGATACTTTAACAAAGTTTCCAGAAACTACTTGGATTTTTCAATACTGTGGTACTTTATTAAAATCCCCATCTTAAAAGTTCATGATCCAAGGAAAGAAGAAAAGAAAAACAAAGTGGTGGCATGCTAATCTCTAACTCTCGTTTCGAAACTTTTTAAAATAATCGTAAGAAATGCCAATGACACCTAACTGTTGATCTTTCTTTCTTTTAGGCATGAAAAGAAGTGAAACTTCCCTATATGGGATATGTGCACATGTGGCTCCTTTTCAGGCTTTCACTCTCTCTTTCCCATTGTTCTTTTTTTCGTAGGACAACAAGCTACTGATTACAAACAAATGAATAATTTAACAAAACCTTAACTTTATAACTTCGTGGGGTTCTCCTTATTTGCACGATAATAATAACCCCCTTTTCATTTGTTTACATAAGCCTTTTGAGCTTCCCCACCCCATTAACGCAAGTCCAACACTTTCAACCCTACTTACTAAAAAAGGGTTGTTTTACACATTCTAAACCATACTCTTTAATTTATAACTAGTTGTATTAGAAAAGCTAGCACAAATATATACATTAGTGATTAGTATTTTTTTTTTTTTTTTATAAGAAGACATTTATTTATATAAAAGCCGAAGTTTGCAAAATATATATGATGGGAGTTAATCCAAGATTAACTCTTTTTAGGATGTTTGACATTACATTTCCATTTTCATTCTCCGTAGAGAAATAACTGATTTTCTTAGATCTAACTTCCTTAGCTAGTTTGTCTTCAAATTTAACATAGTTCCTAGATTTATACATAAAGGAAACCGAATCACAATGCATAATAGAAAATTTGCATCTATTGATGCTTGTTTGAGACCTCCAAGGTTGAATTTCAGGCTCCGCTTCTCCTTTCAAGATTTTCATCAAGATTTGACAATCATTGATTATGCAACAATTTTGTAGCTTTAGTTCCTTCATCCACCTTATCGCCTCAATTCCAGCTTTAGCTTCTGCTTCTAAGGGGCAGGAAGCCCAGCTGCATCCTGCTCGACAGTGTTTTCTGGTCCCTGTTTTATCAAGTATAGAGATGGCATATCCCATAGTAAAATCAGCTTCAATAAAGGAGGCATCAAAGTGTATAAGCCAATCGAAATTGTCACTTGCAGAGTTGTGACTGTTGCAAAGAGACTTCTTAGCATTGTTAGAAACATGACTAGTTTTACTGTCCCTGTCAAGACTTAACTTCAGGTGGGATGCTCTAATGTTATCAATCAATTTTTGCACCTCGGGTACTACATTATCAAAATGGACACTGTTTCTATACTTCCAAATGGACCACATGATAAAAGAAATCAAATTGTGTTTGCCATTAAGTGCTTTAACATTCATCCAGGTTTTAAACCATTGCTAGATGTCAGAATTTCCACCATTAAGATGGATGTTATTCAGATCAAAAGATTGCCAGACCTTCTTAGCAAAGGTACAATTCACAAACAAATGCATTTCATCCTCAACAATATGATTATCACACATCATGCAGTAAGGTTCAGTATCCTTAACATATTTAGACATGTTTTCCCCAAGAGCAAGCGCATTATTCACAACTTTCCAACTGAACATATTCATTTTAGGAGTATTATTAAGTTTCCAAACCCGTTTCCAGAAGTTTGCTTCATCCTTGTCGAAATTTAGATTAGTCACGAAATTATAAACAGATTTAGTCGTGAGATTCCCAGAAATCGTAGATTTCCATCTGGTTCTGTCATGCTCATATATATTAGTAGTAACAGCTTTAATAGCATCATGATAAGCAATATCAATGTAAGAACTAATAATACACATATTCCAATCTCCATTAGCATTCATAAGCTCACAGACATAATTAGGCATATTACAATCATACATCACAGGAGTTAAAAGTTGTGTTTGGTTGGGGAGCCAGAAATCAGTCCAAATGTTAATGCTCACACCATTATTAACTTGCCAGACGTAGTTGGACTTAATTACATCAAGACCTTTTTTTATTTTATTCCAGATCCACGAGTTCTTATGTTTTCTAGTTTCTTTTAAAGGGTGGTTTTTTCTGAAATATTTATGCTTAAGGATTTTTGCCCACAATTGTTCCTGATTGTGAATTAATCTCCAAGCCAGGTTAGTAGTTAAAGCTAGATTATGTTTATGAGGGATTCGAATCCCTAGACCACCTTGTCGAATATCTTTAGTTATACTAGGCCAGGCTTTAGGATAGTAACATTTCTTTTTGTTCTTTTTCTGCCACCAGAAGTCTCTCTGCATCCTATCCAGATTATCCAAAGTTTTTTTAGGAAAGGCGAGGCACTGCATTTGATGATTGGGGTAAGCACTAAGGACATGTTTTATTAAGACAGTGCGACCAGCTTGGTTAAACATTTTTCCAATCCAGCCTTGCAAAATAGTGTAGTATTTGTTAAGTAAAGGTTCAAAGTTATTCACTTTATTTTTATCAAAGAAAAGTGGGGTTCCTAAATATTTATCATTCTTAGAAATTTTTCTAATTTTAATGATTTTAGAGATGATTTTACAATGTTTGTTGTGCATCCTAGGTGTGAAATAAACGCCCGACTTGTTAAAGTTTACTACTTGTCCAGTCATTTCACCAAAAGTGTTAAGGATATTAACCAAATTTTTAGCTTCAGTTAAGCTAGCTTTAGCAAATAGAAAACAATCATCAGCAAAAAAAAAGATGCGAGACATTAGGGGCAGTTCTAGCAACTTTAACACCAGTTATGAGTTTCTCTTCCTCAGCTTTAAAGAGCATTTTCGAAAGCACTTCCATGAAAATAATGAACATGTAAGGGGACAAAGGATCCCCTTGCCTAATTCCTCTAGTGACAGTGAACCTTTCACCAGGGACACCATTTAAGAGAACAGAAAATGAAGTTGTAGTAACGCATTGCATGATAAGATGGCAAACATCTTCACATAAACCAAAAGAGAGGAGGGTTTGATTCAAAAAATCCCATTCAATTCTATCAAATGCTTTAGAAAGATCAATTTTCAGAGCCATGTGCCCAGTTTTGTTTTTAGAATTCTTCATAGTGTGCAAAATCTCATGCGCCACTATTATATTATCAGTAATTTGTCGACCAGGAATAAAAGCAGACTGGTTTTGAGAAATAATCTTACTTAGCATAGGTTTTAATCTGTTTGTTAATATTTTAGATATCAATTTATATATAGTATTACTAAGGCTGATAGGTCTAAAGTCACTAGGGGTAGAGGGGTTTTGAACTTTAGGAATAAGAGTTATGTAAGAGTAATTCATTTCCTTAAGTAAAAACTTCTTCCTGAAAAAATCTTGAACAAAGTTAGTAATATCCGATTTTACTAAATCCCAATTTTCTTTGAAAAAACCGGAAGGATAGCCATCAGGGCCAGGAGCACCCCATTGGTTCATATTAAAAAAGAGTATTTTTTATTTCTAACTCATCAGGAATCTTAATAAGACTATTGTTCTCTTCTTCACCGATACAAGGTTTAATAAGACTATCTAGAAGGTTAAGGTGTTGCGTATTGTTAGTGGTGTTAATGGTTTTAAAATGTTTGATAAGCATTTTATGTAATTGAGTGTTGTCATCAATCGAGAGACCAGTCTCATCTCTAAGAGTGTGAATATGATTAATTCTTCTTCTGTTATTTGCATATTGATGAAAGAAAGAGGTATTACGATCAAAATCTTTAATGAATTTATCCTTCGAGAGGTGATTCCAGTAATCATATTCTCTATTGTACCAGACTTCTAAGTTGTTCTGAGTATCCTTAATTTCAAGCATAGGTAAAGGGTCCAAAGAGTGGAGAAGTTCCATTTTTTATTAAGGTTTTCGATATTTTGAAAAATGTTTCCAAAAACTGATCTGTTCCATTCAGAGAGAGTGTAAGAAATATTTTTAAGATTTTTTTGCAAACTATTGGCAAAGGAGCCTCTAATATTACAGTCCCAATTATCAGAAATATGTTTTTTAAAATTATCATGACTAAAACAAGTTCTAATAACTCTAAAAGGTTTGCGAGTATTAATCTTAACAGGCTTACAATTGAGTAAAATCGGGGTGTGATCAGAACCAACTCTAGACAAGTGGATAACCAAAGCATCAGGGTACATGGCAAACCAAGCAGGGGAAGTGAGCACTTTGTCTATTCTTTCCTTAATGTTTTCATGTCCCTCTCTGTTATTGGACCATGTGAAAGGGATTCCTTGAAATCTAAGATCCATTAGTCCAAGCTTTTGGATGTTATCATGAATAAATTTGTTAATATGAGTAATATCTTTTCCACCTTTCTTATCATTAACATGCAACACAAAGTTCAAGTCACCTATGATGATCCAGGGAGTCTTAGGATTTAAGCTACAAAATTGGTTAATTTTATCCCATTGCATTTTCTTTCCTAAGTCGTTCAAAGACCCATGCATACAGATCACATTCCAACAATTATTATGGCAATCATGCAATTCAAAGAAACAGATATCAAAAAATTCAGCAATGCATCTTACAGAAATATTATTGTGCCAAGCTATGAGCATCCCACCAGATAGGCCTATTCTAGGGACAACTAACCAGCTATGAAACCTAAGATTTCTAGCTAAAATGTTCATATTATCTTCTGTGGCTTTAGTTTCAGCTAGGAATATGAAATCAGGGTTATGCTTCCTTAGAATAAATTTTAAATGGTTTCTAGTAATGGGTTTTCCCATCCCCTGCATATTCCATGATAATAACTTCATGTCGAAATTCGGGAAATATCTTATTTTAAAAAAGACTAGAAGGGAAATCTTCAAACAGATGTAAAATCGGAACAAAATTAGGACTAAAATGAGGCAGCTAGGATTAAATAAAGAGAAGATGAGTAAAATTATATGACTAAAACATAAAACAGGAGCAGAAAAGATTTTATAATTGAGAAAAAAAAGAACCTGGTTTATTGAGAGGATTTGATTTCCAGCATCTGTAGCAGACGAAGTATCAGACCCACCTAGGCCATAAACATTGTCCATACCTTCGATATCATTTATAATTTCATCTCTACATGAGGATTCTCCCAATTCCAGGAATCTAGAAGCCCCATCATTCACAACTTCATCATCAAGAACATGAAGAGCTCTATCAATTTCTTGAATATAACCATCCATTTCCATTGCTTCCATGATAACATCTTCAGTCCTCCTTCTTTTATTGTTCCTTAAGTCATTTCTGTTGATTTCTGACACATAAGTTCCACCAGCTGAGGTATCAACCCCTACATCAACAATAATTTCCTTATTAACCTCTTCATTCTCTTCATTATTTTGGTTATTTGACTCCTCAATATCATTCACCGCCACATTGTGAACTAGGTTTTCAGCTGCAGCTGCATTTTCTTCCTCCAGACCATCCATAATTGGTTCTTGAAAAGCTTGAGCACCACCACCATCTTGTATATCCATGTTCTGCTGTATGACATGTACTAGTTCTTCTACTTGTTCTTCAAAAGGATCAACACCTTGCAAGTTCAGAACTGGCACAGCAATCCAGGCTACATTAGCAATCATCCCACAGTAGTTTTCATTGTGATTGAAAACATAACAGCTTCTACAAGTTGCAGATGGAAACCCCAGATAAAAGATTATATTCACTTTCCTAACCAGTGGCAGGTTCACATCCAACCTAACTTTTGCTTTGACAACACCAATTTGATCTCTATTGTAAATAGTAATTGGTTCACCAGCTTGAGATGCAATCTGAAAAGGAATATTGTCTCTATCCAGGTCAGCTCTGAGTCTAAACTCTATAAAAAAGACTTCAAATTGAAAGATAGCTCTATGCACATTCATATGGAACTGCCAGGGTAGCAGAACTAACAAGTGCCCTCCTACATAATGTGGTCTTTCTCTTAAGACTCTTTGAAAAATCTTTCTTGAGTGAATTCTGAACATAAATACATTCCTTCTTCCAGTAGAAATAATCACCACTTCATTCTGAGCACCCCATCTTTGCCTGATTGCAAAACTGACAACATTTCTAGTGACTTCACTTTCTCTACAAACATATCCAATTAGAGCATAAGAGTCAATAGTCCTCCCTTTTCCTTGCAGGTTGACATGCTTGTTATTTCTCTTTGACAAAAATTTGTTTCTAAGAGAGTTATCAGTATTGGTATTAAGACTAGTTGAAGAGGAGGCCATTGAATTGGCTAACTGACTTAGTAAGATTTTTTGCAGACAAGGATAATTTTTAGCTTTTTTCTGGGTTGAGGTAAACAAGTGAGCTGTGTGATTTGGGATGTGAGTTATTTGATGAAAACTTTCTGTAGGAATGTTGTAAATATATCTGGTATGTAAATATATGCATTCCCAGTCAAGATCAAATATTGAAATTTGCCAAGTGTAATTCATGCTACTGACTTGTAGATTGCGCATGAGAGAGTAGTAAAACTTGGGAAGAAAGCTGAATTTGTAGCTTTGGAAGAAGGAAAAGAGTATGATGGCTAAAAAGAGTGTAGAACTGGATTACTTGCACGAGTGAATGAAGAAAACGAGGCGTTTCTGCCTTCTTAAACATTTCCAGGGTTTTAATAATTGTAGGAGATCCGCTTCCACTGCCAAGAGATGAAGTATTAGAAAATTGATGAACTATAGAAGATGGGTCTTCACCTCGTCCACCGCTTCCGCCGAAAACCCTAATCCTCCCAATCAGGCTTGGGAAAGGAGAGAAGGGATGAAATATGAAAAACAAGAAATCACAAGGAATCAAGTTAGATTAGCTCGAGGTAATCATAACAAACATTGATTATAACAACCTATGAAACTAGGGTTTGAAGCTTCAAAAAAAAAAAAACGAAAGATTAAGACAACAACATAAAAACAAATGGTAACCAATAATAAAATCAGAAGTGGGAAATCGATGTTAACAAGAAAACATAATCAAAAAGTGCAGGGGAAGGGATTTGAGAAGAATCAGAGGAGAGAAATTTTTGGTGAGTTGCAAATCGGCATCGCCCGAGTTTTCGCCCGATTCACAGACCCGACCTTGACCTCTGTGTTAGTTAAAAGTCAGAATCTTTAAAATTTAACTCAAACTCAGCATAAGCAAAAGTAATTGACAAGTATACAACATAATTATCACTTTTACAAGTGGATACCTAAGATAATTATAATTGGAGTTTTGCATTGATGACAGCGTGATTGTAATCTATATCATTATCGACGTATCGAAACTTCAAGTTCACGCGATCGACTTCACTTGAGACTATTAGTATTTTTGAAAATTACAAAAAAAATATGGTTAAAGTGTCGATATGATTATTAGATTCCTGTTGTAGTAGAATAATCGGGAGACAGAGAGTTTCTATTCATAACATTAATAGGGTTACATGGATATAATAACATATATATATACATGGAAAGGCAAACCCTAGTTGGACCGCACATCTATGGTCCATAGGCCCTACAACACTCCCCCTTGTGTGGTCCAACAGAACTTCACATGCAGTGCTTCACATATAGTGCTTCGAATATAGTTCTTCAAATGTCGTTCTTTCCTTGATGACTTGTACCGAAATCAATTGCCTCATTAAAACTTTGACAAGGAAAAACCCATTGGGACAAAACCTTGGTACAACTCTTCACATGTAGTACTTCACATGTTGTCTCGTATTTTACATGTAGTTCATCACATGCAATACGATTTTCAAAGATCGACGAGTCTAAGTTAATTGCCTCGTTAAAATTTTGTCAGGAAAACCCAGAGGGACAAAAGCTGAACTAAAGAAAAAGAGTACAATATTAAGCAAACTTAGAACATAGATGGACTCAAATATGTTGCCTCATTAAAACCTTGACAAGGAAAACCCAGCGGGATAAAACCTTGACGAAGGGAAAAGAGTACAACGTGATAGATGCAAGTAAAGGTGATCTGTTGCAGATGATCACTTTGCTCCGTTGAAGTTGACTAGTTGCTTCCCAACTCTTAAGGCAGAAAATCCTCGTGGGAAAGACAATAGCCTTAGCTGGGAAATTATATTCCCGGTGTTTGTTGTTGTCTCATTAAAAACCTTGTCGAGTAACAAAACCTTGTGGGAAAAAGCAACCTCGGTGAAGGAAAATAGTTCAACACACCATTAGATGCTCCCCTGATGTCAGATAATTTTCATTAGTCTAATGCATTCAAAAGGAGTTTATCACACTTTACTTTGGTGACTTGAATGTTTATAAGACCATGTTGTTGATTATGGAAGTTACGTTGCTTAAAAGAATATCGCGTTTCATTTCTTTGATTCATATATTTTCAGTAATATCAACGCGATCTCTATGTCTTCAAAGTTCAACATACTTGATGTTTTTAGTGTTGTCTCGCTAAAAACCTTGTCGAGTAACAAAACCCTTTGGGAAAAACTATTCTCAATCGAAGGGAAAAAGAGTACAACACAACTTCAATTTCGAAGTAAAATATGTCGACATCATATCCTTGGATACTCCCCCTGATGTCGGCATCTCCCCCGGATTCCTTTCAGAGTTGTTCCAGACAGTTTCTTTAGTCATGTACTTTTCGAAACTGAATATCGGTAATGACTTAGAAAATATTCTACCATATCTCCCCCTGATTACTTTCGTTGGAGAAGAGATTATTGTTCCTTCATAATCAACAACCTTTAGATTGCAATTCCTTTAGCATTCATTTTTATGTCTTTGCTGGGATAAAACAAACTCATGTCAATGGTTACTTTTAAGTACATGAGTACATTCATTATACAATTCCAATGATGTTGCGTTGGCGCTGAGCTATATCTAGCTAACAAGTTCCATGAGGATGTAAAATTTAATCGAGTATATTACTATACTAAGTACAACAATGCATATATTGTACTTAGATATGGGAATTTCGTCCCCAACACATCTTCGTCATCTTCCTTTAGACGAAATGGTCACTTACTTACATTTGAACCTCGACTAATCATGGGAGTGCTATTAGGATGCATGTCTTTATTAAATTTCCTGACAACTTTAGATATATGCAAACTGGTGGAATGATATACCACAAGCTCAGTATTCGGTCGAGCTTTCCCCATATTTTTAATCTCAAATTCGGATTTCAAATAGCTTTTAAGGTCTCTTATTACATCTAGAGTACCCATCATGTCTGTGCCATCGACATAGGTAGCTACAATTCCAAATCAGAAACTTTCTTGTGAATACACAAGGAATAATAACTTACTTGTATATCCCCTCCGAATCAAATACCCACTTAGACGGGTATACCACATCCGCCTGATTGCTTCTATCTATAAGTGAGCGTTCTATCTAAATGTAAACGCACTCTGTGGTTTTGAGTCACTTGATTTGGGAAACAAAAGTCTATCAAGTACTTTTGATTCTTTCAAAGATAAGTAACAACCACATATATATGCTGCATTTCAAGTCCTTTTGAAATTAACAAGCTAACTAAGTAGTAGAACGCTATAACGTTCACTACAAGAGAACAATTCCAGGGCTTTGTGAGAAACCTCGCGCCACAAGGTGAGTCTTTATACTTTAAGACTACTTTCTTCTCATTATGCTTTGTGACAAATTAATCATGTATGTCCAATAGGTTTTACACTTGGTTGGTTAGCACTACCACACCAAATACCTATATATTTGTCAAAGAACCAAGTTCTACCTAGATTATATAGGCCAAATATGCTCTTCGTTGACATTAAGCAACAAGGAGTTTGGTTCGATCTCATCTTGCTCTATTTCCTTAAGCAAGTGTATATGAAATTAATCATCAATATGCTCGCCTGATCTTTCCATTGACTCGTGCGCATTCTCATAATCCACTTGGGATGTTATTGTTCTCTGGAATCATTAAACATCGGAGCGTCCTCCAATTTTATTCATGGACGTATTCAGAGACAACCTTATGAGATGATTTCTGATGATATAAGTAAGTTGTGCCTTCCTCACCTACTTCCTTTCTAGGTGAGGATTGATCGAACCAAGTGGTCTCTCCAACTTTCTTTATGGAGCCACGGCCTCAACCACACTTCCACTAAGTGTAGTTTCAACACCTTAGTCTATGGTGTATATCCTTTATTGAGGATTTGTAACCTTGCAGGTAGGTTTGCAGCTGGTATGTGTGATCTCATCACTTTAGCGATATCAATGTACATTCTGAAAATAGATTATTCTTTCACTTCACATTTACATTTGTGGAGTATAAGAATCAATATGAGACACAGTGGGAACACAACACGACAATTCCTGTTGTTCCCTTAGAAAATACTTTTTCTTATCTCCCCCTAACGACGAGAAGACTGTCTCATTAAAGTGCTAACCCGCAATTCTAGTGGTAAGAGATCTCCTGCCAAAGGTTTTAAAATGCGGATAATTGTTGGAAATTCTTGTCCAACATAATCACTTAATCATTTCGATGACCCATCATAGTACAATGTGGAGTCGTAAGGGCACATATATAGTGAAACCAAAAATGTGTAAGAACACAAAATGTCAGGCTTATATCCAGTTACCAACTGGTACACAAAGAATGGTTGACCAATTGTGGTTCTAAAACGAATAAGTAAAGATGTGTGTAATATTGCATATTCCCCAAGCAGTTAAAGGTAGGTTTGTACGCATAACCATGCCTTAGGCACCATATGTAACCTTTGATGATAGCCTTTGTGAGACCATAGGGTATAGGATGCTCTACATTGATCCTATTAAACATGCAATAACCATCAAGTCCTTTTGATGTATACTCTCTAGCATTTACAAGGGGTGGTGAGTCCTTACATGTATAATGTGTGCTAGTAGTTTTCCAAACGCAACATTACTTGGGAACTATAACTAGTCCAAAATGTCAAAAAATCCACGAGAGCCATAAGTCACTTTAATGGTCCGCATTCTGCATGGATATTTTTCTAAATATCACCTCGTTTTATTTGTAATATGGATTGTTTACCATTGCATATTAGGATGGTCTCGGTCCTATTTACTAAAGGCTTTGTGAAATGAGTGATATGCTCTCTTACTTAAAAGCATAACGGGAAGGGGGGTTGTGCATCTAATTCTTTAGAGAACACTTATTGAGAGATATGTTATTACTTCGCATTCTGTCAATCTTTTTCCCGTTGTCTTGTCCACTCAAACACAATAATGTACGTATGAGTCCTTTCAAAACGAAACATCATGTCACAACCAAAGTGCCTTTATGGTTATGTCAAAGTCTGTATGAGTCAATTCCCAATATTTTATCGTCGAAGTTAATATGGATTCAATAATCCAAATACTATAGTGATTTACATTTCACTAGATTGACTCATTAGTTTCTCTAAGATATATTTCCTTCCAAATATATTAGAGACTATAAAAGATGCAAACATTGTGAGTTTCCATATGATATCCACTTGCATGGGTCTCTTTGGAATTTAACAAGGTGATTAGCTCTCGGTACATATAGAGATTTTGTGACTTTTAATCTTTGTTCCATCTTGGAAACAAAATTTGAGCATTGCTTCAGTCGATGATCCAATCATCGTAGTCACATTATAAGGAAATAGTTCAACAACTAATTTAAATTCCTTAAGAGTTTCGTGTAATAACTGGTGTGACCTTATTACGTAACAAAAGAAAATCTATCTCATTTACTTTAGAGTGTTACCGTTCATGAAGATGATATACTTTTCATCATAATGTACGAATGATCCTTATAACTCAAGTACTTTTGAGTATATCTCAAGTTCTTTAGAGTATTTCAATCTCATGAAAATGATATACTTTTCATTCCATAAGTGCAGACAATGAATTTAATTCTTCGCAAAACAAATTTATTTATTTTAGCTAATGAAATATATGTCAAACTATCATGTAGACAACAGCTTAGGATCAAAATGTAGAATCTAACCATATGAATTCGATTGAATAAAGGTAAGAAAAAAAATGGGTAAGTGTTTTGACTTGGCAAATTTCTTGTTTCCATTAATGTTGATGTCTAGGGCATGACCTTCTCCAAGAATATAGTGTGTTCGTTTTCCTTTAAACTCCCTATATCTCTTGTAGTTGACTACTAATATATGATACTTGCATTACAACGCTTGTATCATTCTCAGTAAAATGCTTATACCAAGATTTGCAACTCTCATTGGTATGAGTCAGAATTACATCTTTGTCCCATTATAGGTAGATACATTTACTTTGTATCATTCAAACTGGAGCCAGAATTACATCTCTGACTCATGAAAACTTTTGTGAGTTTCTTTCCACAAAACGAGAGGTGTGCTTTTAATTACAACATATCATTGTCAAAGTTATTGAATCATTATAGTCTAACAAGTGGATTACATCCCACTAAACATTCAAGTTTGGGGGAAAATGAATGTTTCAACAAACTTCCTTCAAAGCAATACATCGTCTGAATTTAATATGTCTCCTTGGAAATGTTGAAGGTATGGCTTCCTATTTGAAAGGTGTATCTTTATAAGTTGAAGATTTTTATGAAGAAAGTATTGTACTTGTGTACACAAACTTCCACATCATAGACTCTTTAGTGGTGCTCAAGTACTTCTGAGTTCAAAAGGTCAAATTAGGGTCGAATTGGTTTAGTCAAAGTCTGGTCAACTATTTGGTCAAGACCCGGTCCATCGGGTTGACAAGGTCATGTTTAATGAATATAAACATATATGGTCCATTATATATGAAATATTCAGGCCCATTGATAATAAGTGTGAAACTATTAGCATATGAGCCCAAAAAATACCGTTAACCCTAAAAATTGAAAAAACAATTCTCTCAACAGTTCTGATCGACAGACAAATGCATCATAGTAAGATCATGATGAAATTTTTACTGTAGATTCACCACAATGTTTGGACAAACATGTTAAAATTTCAAATACATCCAACGGCTATATAAAAATATATTTATGACGCCGTATAACTGTTCCAATTCACGTTTCTGTGGAAACAGTTGGAAATATCACGTAATTTAGAGTACTATCCATGGTTGGATCTTTATAAAATTTTTATAATATCTCCATGAGGATAACATATACCACATATAAAAATTACAGAATAATCCAACGGTTAAAATTTTTACGAAACTTAGGTTTTTCGACGCTATTATAATTAGGGTTTTCTAAACGAAGACAGTTCTACTAAAATCAGAATTTGGAGATTGCATCATATTCCGATTTGATTGAAATTTTAAAAAAGTAAATAAAGACTAACTGGGTTGAATATACTAAATTTTCATGAAAATCTAACGGTTAAATATCTATATTTGATAATCATGCTTTCGTGGAACCCTAATATATACTATGAAACGAATATTCTTTGTTCAAAAGAAATACCTGGTACTGCATCCATGGAAAAAGAAAAAAAATCAACCGATCCAATATAGCTCTTCGGTATAGCTTCGTGCATGATAACGTGTTGTAGTAGAATAATCGGGAAAGGTAAAGAAACAGAGAGTTTCTATTCATAACAGTAATAGGGTTACATAGATATAATAATAATAACATATATATACATGGAAAGGCAAACCCTAGTTGGGCTGCACATCTATGGGCAGTAGGCCCAACAACAATTTCCATATATTAGTGGTAACTAGGTATCACCTCCGCCTACGGCCGAGGCTCAACCTTTTGGTGATTAGCCGGTTTTTATTGAAGATACTGCTCGATTTTGAAAGAACGGGCCCCTAGCTCAGCTGGTCATCCCCGTTCCCCAAAGTTTAATGCGCTCCAGGAGGTCCCAGGTTCGAGTCCCCAATGGCGTAATATTGCAGGAATTAACATGGAAGATAGTGTTAATTTGCCCCCCTTGTGACAATCTCGCCCCCCCTCCCGCCGTTTCGGCTCCCCTTGGCAAGGTTTCCCATGAGGCCCGCTGGTAGACTAGCACATCAACCTGTTCAATTAATGTAGTAGTATGTCGTTGGAGCTTAGCTTGTTAGGCTTCCAACTAGTTTCATGTAATAAAATAAATTAAAAAATAAAATTGTACGTAATTTATTTTAAATAAATTTAACATTTTTATTTTGCTTAAAAAATTAGAATCTCTTATTAGTGACCTGTAATTTTTCCCCTATAATAAAAAAGTTCAGACCGTGACTCAAATTTGTTTCAGACCCCAAATTTAATTGGATTAATAACTTTTTTAACATGTGACTCGAAGTTTGCCTCTTGATCCTGAATTTCCTTATGACCTTAAATTTGCATTGTAATTCAAATTTGCTTTATTACACAAAATTTTAACCTCGAATCAAAATGTGCTACTATGACTCTAAAGGCTTGGTGACCCAATTTTTTTTTTTTTGGTAAGTAACCCATAACCCGAAACTGTAAACCTACTTTGTTATAATAAATGACTCGATATTATTCCAGCTTAAGTTAAGCCCCGGCAACACTCCCTACGTAGTTAACTTAATCTAAAAAGTCCAGTTTATTTCCAGTGTAACCGTGGTCGCAAGATTAGGTTAAGCCATGCAATTTACTTTTAAACTTTGTCGGAGCCTACAACCATTGTGTTTCTAAATTCAACTTCAAAAATTTTGTTTGGACCGTCAAATTGAACAATGGCAAGATTGTATACTCACATACACACACTAAAATGAACCCCCTGTTTTCTCCCGAGGGTGGAGCCCACCCATTTGTGTGTGTATACGGTTTTTACCTAAAATGGCGGTTCATATAGAACCATTGATTCAACTTTTGCCAGTCAAGACATCATTTCCAATAGATTCCAATTACGAATCCATATGAGCCTTTGATAATTGTTAATTTAAGGTCATCTATATATTTTTTTTAGCTAAGTCAAAATATTAAAGCCAAAAACAGTAATTACAAATAATTACCCATGGGAGCACATTACTTATTCAGTGGGAGAATAAGAATTTATCAAAGAGATAAAACACTTAATCTCTAGTTTTTCTTTTTGTGAGTTTGTTTTTGTAAGTCGAGATGACAATTAGGTGCTTGATGATATAGCTAAGAATGCTAGAGAAACATCAATGCCTATTGAATCTTATGGAAATTATGATCCATCTATTTGTGGTCTTTTAGCTAAAGACCACAACTTCAGCTAAGTTCTAATAAAATTTTATTTTATAAAAAATAAATAAATAATAATTACCCATGGGGCCCGAAGATCCCGGACCCTTTAGAGAACTAAAGGGTAGAGAAAACCTCTAAATATATAAAAATTAATAGAAACGGGCAAACAGACCCTTACAGAAAACCGTAAAAACCTATAACACCCGTTAAACTTTAAACATTATTTTCACAGGTACTCCAAGCACACTATAGATTACTTGTGTCCGTTAAGGTCATCTATAGTCCGATAAAAATGGGGTTAGTTATCTAGCATGGGCGATCGGTTCACCAGACAACACAATTATTCTTTTTGCAATAACACATTTAGACATGTCACATAAAGTTGACTGGGGGTATTATGATCTTCTTAGTCAAGTGTTCCAGTGATATTTATCTGGCCATACCCAACCGCGGATACACTAAAGATATAATTAGCTAATATGACTCGGTATTTGAATAATGATTCAAATGATTCAAAATTTTCTCATGGCTAGCTAAACTATATTAAATTTTAAAAAAATGAATTACATGCATAAACTAAACAAAACTATACATTATGCAATCTTCTGCTACATTTATTGCACTTAATATTATGGTATTTCCATATTTTATGAGCTCATTTGACATAACGGTTAAGCGCATGATCATGATGAATTTGGATATATGAAGTTATGTTTGGATTATTTTCTTTTCATAGCAATATGAAAGCGAAAAAATTCAACACTTATTTGCACATGTGAGGGAGACAAAAAAAAAAAAACATGCACAAATACTGAAATCCTCTCTAATCTCCCTGTCCCATAATTAAATCTGTAGTTGCAGGAAAACCTACACTACACCTCTCACTCGAATTTGCTTAATCAATACATTTGAAGATGAATAATAATGTGTTTTATTAATTGTTTTCTTGAAAGGTTTACAAAGAAATGTAGAACAGAGCTCAAGAAATTATAATCACTCTTGATTTTCTCTCTCCTAATAACTTGCTTAACAATTCAAAGAGACCCCCCCTCAACAGACTTACTCGACCCTTTATATAGGGTATTACATAGCGGATGACAGCTAAGCTATCCTTTATTTTCGGAAACGACTCGCGAATCCTCGCGAGTGTGTAAGTGCTTGTCCTCGCGACACCCCTAATTCTCGCCAAGTCTTCACACTTTCCTCATGTTTTGACCGTCATCATCCATTACGTCATTTATTTATTTCCATGCGACTCCTTCGCGACGTAGTCGTTTATTAATCTCGTGAAATATTGCTTTGTCGCGATATTCCGGTCCTACATCTTGCCTCTTCTCATGTATTCTTCTCGAAGAAGAGAGTATCATGAGAATCAATATCTTGAAATGCCGCAACAGCTCATCCTTATCTGTTTTAACCCCGTAATTTTTACATAGAATTTATAACATATGTCTTTTCTTCCATTCCTTTCTTGACACGTTTCATCCAACCGCTTATTTCGACCATTCGTGTCCCATCTCGCATTAAACGCACTTACTTTCCCAAAATCTTTCTCTCTATATATAGTTTTCTCCTCTTTCTCTTCTTCTCTTTTATTTTCTCTCTGCAACTTTCCTTCAACTTTTTTCTTCCGCAAATTGCGCTTCACTCATCGCTTCCTTTTCGATTCTTCACTTCTCCCTTCATTCCCATACCACGATAATGGCTTCACTTGGTCGTACATACGCACCACTTTTCAATGACGTTTTCCGAAATTAAAGGAAAAAGGTTTCACTTTATCAACCATTCCAAATCAAGAATCCTCATCTATGCTTTCGCAAAATTGTTTTCTCGATCATCAATGTGATGATCGAAAATCATAGTCTCGCTAGGTCAACTCCTCGCAGGCTCCCCATTCCTCTATATAATCCCGAAATACCATTGTTTTATGAAATTCTTGCTCACGAGAAATTCTCGCGGGCTGTTTATCAATTGAATGGCGACTGTATTCGCCTGATGCTTGAATTCGCCTATCGTGGCGCCGGTAAAGGATCTTTATATCCTGATAATGTTAGAGATCCTCAATTTGCGAATTTACCAATAATTGCCGAGAAGTATACTGTGGACAACTTCTTTGCAAATTATTCATCATAACTATGAGAAACGATAAATCTCGCTTGGGTGTTCGATTGAAGAAAAATGATAATGTTGATCTTGACAAACCGCTCATGCGACATTGACCGGCATTCGGGTAAAAATAATACCCTCGCCACTCCAAAGATGAAAAGTGGTGGGTTGTACCTCTTTTTCTCGAGTGGACCTTATATCGCAGGCTCACATGCACTCCCAGCCAATCTCGCGAATTATTATCCTTGGGAGTTTAAGTGGCCTGAGAAGACAAAAGAGGTATATTTCTCTTTCTTTTTTTTTTTTTTTTTTAAAAAAAATTTGCTTTGCTATGTCTTCCATTTCTTTCATTCATTAACTTTTAGAAAATTTTTAGATCACCAGAATGAGAAAGAAATACAAAGAGAATCCACATCAAATATCCTGGCGATACTTCGATCGCTCACGGATGAAGTAAGAAACATTTTCTTTTGTTATTTTAAACAATATTGTTGCCTTTGTTTCTTATCTTTATTCGTGTGTGAAGATTGGTGTTGAAGAAGTTGAAACCGCAAAGATTAATGATGAAGAAGCTAATGTCTTTGCGAAAATTAAAGGCAAGAATAAGGCCATTTCTCGCAAGGACAAATCTTCTCGGTCCATCTTCTAAAAGACGAAAAGTTCAATCTCCCTCCCATTCTAATTCCCAAGTCGGCGAGGACTCGGAAAATGAAAATGAGATCGATATCTATTCTGCTAAGGGGACTCATTCAGATACTTCTGCTATGTCGCTATTATCTGGTATTTTCTCTGATCCTATGCAAGGACTGGGAGATGATAATTTATCCGCTACTTGCGAAGCTCTTGCCAAAATCTGCGATGCCCCACTATTGGAGGACACTGAGTCTTTTCTCGGAATTTCCCGAACAATGACTCCTAGCCTTTTAAATGCTCTCAATGCTTTGGTATGTTCATATTCCTTTGTTTCTTTGTGATTTCACTTTTGAGTTTTGTTTTAATTATTTCTTTATTTTCTTCTATAGTCAGGGAGAGCTTCTTTTGTTGTTGCCTCAGACCTTGAGAAGAGACGCAATAACCTTGAAAAGAAGAACCTTCAACTTAACAAGAAAGTCCGAGAATTAGAAATTAAAGTTGCGTCTTCTCGCGATAAAGATGAGAGAATTCAAAAATTGGAAACCGAGCTTGATTCTCAGAAGACTAAAGTATCTACTCTTCAAAGTGCAAATCAACAACTATATGGTATAGAATTCTTTCTCTTCAAATCGTTTTCATTTTTCCATTTGTTTTTTCTATTCCTGATTTATTATTCTCGCAGACATATATAATCTCTCTGAAGAAGCCATTCTTCTTCATTCGTTTCCCGAGCCTATGGATAATGATATTCTTCATACTTATCTCAACGAATCCTTAAATAGTTCATCAAATATAATCGATTCCCTTCCATTAAATGAACTTCAAACCAAACATCGCCTCTTAGAGATTGAACATAGATCCAGTTTGAATTTAGCCAATCAATTTAAGCGAATGTACCTTGATTCCAAGAAGAAAGCCAAAACCTTAAGGAAGAAAATTAGTGATCTCATAGATGAAAAAGATCGCATTACTAACAAAGGTGCACAGGCTTTAGCAAAATTTCAAAAATCTCTCCTTGATGTGCAAGTTGAGCGAGATGAACTCCTTCGTCAGAATACCATGCTTAGCGAGCGAGAAGACCAAATTCCTTCAATTTTTGTCATAAATAATGATGATGAGTTTGCCTGGGCTGCGAAGGTTCTAGATAATGCTATAAATAACTTAGGTGTCGATGTTAGTATTCGCGCCGAGCAAACTACCTTGATCAAGGATATGATCTTTGAAAGAGAAGGTTGTTTATTACACTTCTTTACTTTTCTGTTCTTTTTCTTTTTGTACTATTATCATTAACTCACTTTCTCATGTTTTCAGAATCTGAAAAGAGATTTCAGACAAGGATTGAAGAGCTTGAAATCGAAAAAGAACGTCTCGCAAAGGATCTCTCTCTTCGCGAGAATAGATATTCTAAATTGAAGCGAAGAATTCCAAACTACAAAGGGCGAATTTTAATAATGATGTTTGTTCGTTTTCGCAATCAAGCTATGGAAATAGTTTGTAATGATCACAATATCCCTCTTCATTCATATCCTTTTCTTGCTGAAGAAGTTCCCGAGAACTTGCCTGTCTCAGATGTTTCTGATAGTGAAGCTAATGAAGAAGAAGAATCTGACGACGAGAGTGATGGAACCAAAGAATCAGATGAAGAAGAAGAACCAGCAAAGAGATAACTTCTTTTTCTTCTTTCATTTCTTGTAGTATCTGTATACATATATCTTTGACTATTGAATGTGAATTTCAACTTTTGCTTCCTTTGTTCAGATATATCAATCAAACAACCCTTCTTTGTAATTATAACTTCACACTTGCCTCTGTCCATAAGATATAATCAACTTTGCGAGTTACATAAAATATAATCATTCTCGCGAGATATAAATATATATATCATTTTTTTTTTCTTTTCTTTTTGACTTTGCACATTATCATTGCGACAAGATCGCAAGATATCTTCATGGATTAAGAAATCTATTGATCTTGCCTTATCATTATTTGTGTGGTCTTATTATGCCTTCCTAAGTAAAGGTCTTATTTTGCCACCCCTCATTGCGACAAGATCGCAGGCCGTCTTTACACTTTCATGTAATGACCCATTGACCTTGTCTTATCATTGCTTAAGTATTTTTGCCTCTGCAGGTCATTATATTTGCGACAATATGACAGGTTTAAATGTTCTTGCGACCATAAAATCCGTAACATTGTCGTCTTTGCGACGAAATCGCAGGACGTTCTTACATTTTCATGTAAAAACCCATTGATCTCGTCTTACCCTCGCGTTAGTATTATTGCCTCTGCAGGATCATTGCACAAATATGACAAGCCTAAATTCTCGTGCGAAAATAGAGCCTCATGACATTTGCGTCTTTTGACACTTATCAGCTCCCTAATGGAGGGTGCCGCCCTTATCTTCTCCCTGGTTGCCCCTTCAAGGAGGCGTACATCGGCCATACAAGACTAGCTCCTCCCATCCTGGTCTTAACAAAGCGCGTTGTTTTCGACCTCTTATCCCTTATACCTATAGGGCTTATGGTTACGAGACTGCACCCTAAGTGGAGTTTTCTTCGGGCGAGTGTAGCATGTGCCAAGACTTGTCAAGAGTGGTAAGGAAGTTCCATGCTCCCGCACTCTTGACTCAACCGTGTACCTCGGCGCCTTGGTCATACACTGACTCCTTGGAAGAGACCCTCGGGCGTCCAACCAGGGTAAAACCTTATATATATAGTTGGAAATCCAAGGTATCTCCCCCGGATAGGCTTTCATGGGCCCCAAATTTCCATGACCCAGGTTTCAGGAGCGGTGTAACCTTCCACCTGAGCCATGTTAAGAGATACCCCCTTATATGACGTACTTTAGGTCTTACATTTTCCTCTTGCGAAATATCATTCGCGAACTAGGTGTACGCCATAAAAGGTTTGTCCCATTCACTCACTCATTCATTTTATCAATTTATTCAATCATTTGTCTGCGAAGTTATCGCACAATCTCATTTCAATTATTCAATAGATTTGTACACATTCTTCATGGCGAGATTCTCGCACGATTTTTCTGCAACCATCATCTCTGCTTCTTATCCTTATCATGCTTTCACCACTAAATTGTTATCTTTTCTCGTAATTATTCATTTTTTACACCTTTTATTCTTACTTCCTTCTGCCTCCGCATCAGTCCAACATTTCAATGTCTCCTTTGCATCATGAAATTCAGTTGCTTTTGTGCATTCATTTCGCAGCATCTCTTCTTCTTTTGTTTCTATGGTATCTACCATTAGTCTTTCTTTTCTTTGTTCATCCTTTACATTCTTCCTCCAACCTTTCTTTTTTGTGTTCTCTCTTCTTCGAGCTCTCTACATCCACCTCATAACATTTTTGCCCCTCTATCCAATCTCCTTTTATAATTCCGACACCGCTAGGATGTGGAAATTTTATGCACCGATGGTATGTCGATGCTACACCTGAATTTCATGAAGCCATGGTCTTCCAATCAATGCATTGTAGGGAGATTCCACATCAACTACACAAAACAAAATATCGCTTGATAACCCCTGCAAGGGTATCCTCATGTGCACTTCTCCTTTGGGCTTGTTCGCGGTACCATTGAAACCATATATTTTATATGTTGAAGGGATCAAATCTTCATCTCTTCCTCCCATAGTTTTGTAAGTATGGTAGAAAAGAATGTTGACTGAACTGCCAGTATCAATTAATATTCTATTGATTGCCCAACAATTTTCCGCTTCATCATCTTCGCCATCAATAGGTTTTGGATTAATTTCCAGTTTTACCACTAATGGGCTATCATGTGTTTCTCTTCCTTTGGGTACTTCTTCAGCCGAGAAAGAAATAATCTGCAATTGCCACTCTTTTAACTTGATGTCTTCGCAACATTCATCACTTCTTTATCATCAGCATCCCTCACGAAAACTCTACTAAGTACACTGTCATGAAAATCTTCAATAGTGCGGTATGAGTGTACAATGGAGTTGCAAAACAAATTTTTAGCCTTTGCCCCAACTTCTATAACAAATGTTTCTTTTCCCTTTGACGGTGGTGGTGGTAAATGTTGAACTTTCTCTTCTTCTTTTAAAAAGTGATTCAACTTTCCTTGATCAATCATTCTTAGGATAATTCTCTTGATGTTTCTGCAGTCATTCGTTAGGTGCCCATGAAAGCGGTGGTAAGAACAGAACTCGTGACTTCTATCTCCAGGTGGTGGTTCCCATGTTCCATGGTGCAGGTATGTTTTTCATCAAAAGTATTGCTTCCCATATTTTTTCCACACTGGCATTCAATGGCGGCATTTTAATTTCCTCCCACACTACTCTGTGGCTTCGCTGTCCACTATGATAATTCTGCCTCTGGCCTCCATAGGTTTCTTGCGGTTGATCAAGCCTTTGAATTTTATTATTTCCGCCACGGTTGTAGAAATTTCTTTCTCTTTCAAATTCTTCCTGATCGCGACTTCCCATAGCTACCAATTTTGGTCGTTTATCATCTACCATTCTCTCTTGTTGCCCTTGCGAGGTGCTCGCCACTTGTTTGTATTAATCTAGGTAATGGACTTGCATTCGCAGAGACTTGAATTTGTATTCGCAATCGGGTACGATTCTACTTCATTTTGCCTTTCCTCCAAAGCAATATATTCCTCTTGCAATTCTCTTAATTCGGTCATCGTGATCGTATTCTTGACTCTCGAAAACTTGAACATATAATAAGTTGGTTGCGAACATAGCATTTATGAATGATAGTATGAGATATCTTTCATCAACCCGTCCCGCCATTTCGCTACACATTGTCTTCCATCTTACCGTCGATGTCTCAAGCTCTCGCCAACTCTTTGTTTTAGCCCAAATACATCTTCAATGCCAGGTCGCGAAGAGTTGTTACTTATATACGCCCCAAGAATATAGCCTGTAAATGATTGAATGATGTGATTGTATTCCTTGGTAAACCCTCAAACCATTTCAACGCTTCTCCCGTTAAACTCGACGCGAAGTATTTGCACAATATAGCGTCATGGTTTTCCCACCGTAGCATACATCTCACGTAAGCCTTGATGTGTTGTACTTGCACAAGTTGACCCATCAAAAATGCTAGTTAGCTACTGGTAAGTTGCATTTTGGGGTATTCCTCCTAACCGCACCTCCAATGTAAAGGGATTCTTCGCAGCTTCTGCGATGGCTTCGTCTAACCTGTCTTCTTCCTCCTTCTCTTCTACTTGTTCAATATTCCTCTCATCTCTGCCAATTCTCTCAAAATTTGTTCGTTTGCCTCAGGATTTGAATCTATTGGTCTTTTTAATTCCACCTCTCTTCTTCTGCGCTCATGTCTACTTATATTTTCTGGATCATCACTTTCTTCTCTCCTTTCTCTGCGGCTTTCTCCCTCATTTCTTTCGCGAATTTGTACACCATTATATCTATCAATCTCTCTTCTCGGTTGTCTATCGACTCTCCTTTGCACTCTTTCATATTCTTCATTGATATTTTCCTTATTGCGATTTTGCTCGCGCCTTCTTTCTCGGTTGTCATGATTATTCTGCCGAATTGCCTCTTCAAATTCACGTTCTTCTATTTCTCGCCCTCAATCTTTCCCTTTCGCAAGCTAGACGTGCTTGCTCAACATAGTGTTTTTCAATGTCATTTTCGATCTCCTTTTGTTTCCTTCGTGCCTCTCTTCCATGCAATATTCTTCTTCCTTCTATCCGATTTTCTTCATCAGTCGGATTATTCTGCTCTTGAGGTTGCCTATCTCCTTGATTTCCATCATTTTGGCCATTTTGTACAGTCTCAGGTCGTGGAACATAACGATCTCCTTCTATTTCTCTTCTCTCGCGACATCCTTCCCCAAGATTTGGTTCTCTTTCCAAATTTTCTTCATTAATAGTTTCTACATGTAATGTTCTCCTCCTATCTTCTCTGACCGAACTTGATCTTGATCTGTTACTACTTCTCGATCTTCTATTTTGCAATCTCAGATTTTCCATTCTCAACTCATGATTTTGCCTTGTTAAATTTGCACGTTCCTCTGCTTCTAACCGCCTTTCTTCATACATTGTTTGTCTCAATGTTTCTAATGCTGCGATCTCTTCATTTCCACGAATTGTTTCTCCCATTTCTTCTCGATTTCCATCTCCTCGTCCATTATTTATCTGTTGTTGCTCTTCCTCTCTTTCCTCCATAGAATCTGATCTCCATGTGTGTACACTTACTCTATCATAATCCATAGTTGTGTTTGCAGTCGGTTTAATTGGCGATTGAATTTGATTTTCTTCATCATTTCTTATGTTCATCCTTGATGATTCTCCCCTTTCATTTCTCCTTTCACCAGCAAGTCTCCCGCTTCTTCTCACGATTGTTTGTCCTTCTGGTACATTTCTTCTTCTAGCCATTTCTTTCTTTTGGTAAATTCTTAAAAATTGTATCAAATTTCTCTTCTCTTACTCCAAATTCTCCCTGTTTCTAGCGCATATGTAGTTGCAGGAAAACCTACACTACACCTCTCACTCGAATTTGCTTAAGCAATACATTTGAAGATGAATAATAATGTGTTTTATTAATTGTTTTCTTGAAAGGTTTACAAAGAAATGTAGAACAGAGCTCAAGAAATTATAATCACTCTTGATTTTCTCTCTCCTAATGACTTGCTTAACAATTCAAAGAGACCTCTCCCTCAACAGACTTACTCGACCCTTTATATAGGGTATTACATAGCGGATGACAAACTAAGTCATCCTTTATTTTCGGAAACGACTCGCGAATCCTCGCGAGTGTGTAAGTGCTTGTCCTCGCGACACCCCTAATTCTCGCCAAGTCTTCACACTTTCCTCATGTTTTGACCGTCATCATCCATTACTTCATTTATTTATTTCCATGCGACTCCTTCGCGGCGTAGTCGTTTATTAATCTCGCGAAATATTGCTGTCGCGATATTCTGGTCCTACAAAATCCTTCAAACGATTTTGAACACTGTTTTTGGTCTTGAATTCAGCGCAACATTGTTTCAAGCAAAGTTATGGTATTAACCGATTCGTAATTGTGTACTCCGTAGGACTTTGTAGGGTTAAAGAAAAACATGTATTTTCATGTATGTACGGTCAAATTTAGATAGGGCCGTAATCAATTGCGTCTATCGAAATTGGAGAGCTCCCTGCCGCACTCTCTGCCGTATTTCATATATTAGCACTTAGACAAAATTATTAGGGGCCCATGACAAATCTCTGCCGTCCAGAAATACGGATGATCTCAGTCGCTATTCGACCCACATACATACACGCCACCTTTCCTTAGAACATTATTTTTTTTTTTTTTTTGTTTTTGATAAGCAACAAAGAAACAGAAAAACTAAGCAATGGTGCTTATAAGTCTTGGTGTGGCAACACCCACAACATCATTATGAAATAAAGTAGTTATAAAACTAGGCATATCTCTAATCCAAATTCCTTCATGCTCTCTACTAGTTCCCTTCTTGGCAAATAGATCAGCAACATTATTGGCTTCTCAATATCTTTGCACAAACTTCACATGATTAAAGGAGCTTTTGAGATATGTAATCTCCTTGATGAGCCCATAGGTGTCCTAATTGGGTGAAACTTCTTCTTGACACAGTTGAACAGCATAGCAAGAGTCACTCTCCACTTCCACACAATGTAACCCCAGGTCAGCAGCCAGACACAAACCGTCTCTGATCGCCCAAACTTCAGCCACGTTGTTGTTGATCTTGAAAATATGTTTGCCAAAAAAAAAGCAACAAAGGCTCCAGCTTCATCCCTAATGATTCCTCCAATTCTTGCAAAACCACACCCATTAGACGAACCATCTGTATTTAATTTAAAAACACCATTGCTAGGACTCTGCCAAGCAATTAAAATCTCCTCCTTAGACTTGCCTTCAGTAACCACATCAGAGTGAACCTTACAAAACTCCTTAGCAGCTTTAATGGCTTCAGCCAAAACCCAAATACCGTTAAACTTGTTCTTCTCATGAATCAGTTTATTTCTATGAATCCAAATACCCCATAAGATGAAAGGGCAGAGCTCCTTCCAAGTTAGAGTACCAATATTACCTTCATAAGAACAGAGTTTCTTAAGAAATGTAGGAGAGAACTGATCCAGCTTAATTTGAACCCCTGTCCAATCCATAAGTTTTCTCCAAATTGGCATAACAACAGCACAACCGAAAAAAAGATGCATACAAGTTTCTATATCCTTATTACATAGTAAACATCCCGGGTGTTCCACAATTCTTTTACGGTAAAGAGATTCATTAACCTGAATTTTATTGTGGCATAACTGCCACAAGAAGAAATTTATATTTGAACGGGCACTTAAATGTCCAAAGGAATTTCCAGTCCTTGTTCATAGTCTCCTCACCAATGATCTTTCTATGAATATGCCTATATGCATCTCTAACTGTGACAGTACCAGACTTACTACCAGACCTAATAAGCCTATCACTATTTTCAGAAACATTGCTAATAGGAATTGACCTAATACACTCAACAATATCGGTATTAACAGTATTATTTAATTTAACCGTATCCCAATCATGAGTATTTGAATCAATGTAAGAGCTGATTAATTCTCTGGGGAGATTAGTAGTATCACGATTAGCTAAGGAAGCTATGGAAGAGTCACCAATCCACTTATACCTCCAGAACTCAACCTGCATCCCATCTCCTATACTCCACCTCAAACAATCTCTAATGGCATCTCTGCCCTGAAGTATATATCTCCAACTAGCCGAGATACCGGAATTTGAATTAGCATCCCAAAAATCTATCTGCTTATGATATTTGGCTCTTAATAGCCTAGCCACAATGCTATTTGGCTCTACAACAACCTTCCAAGCCATCTTAGCAAGAAGGGATAGGTTGTTAAACTCCAAATTCCTAATGTTTACTCCACCTAGATCCCTAGGTCTATAGACTGTTGACCACTTAACATTATGGATTTTTCTGCTATCCTTGTCACCCCCCCCCCCCCCCAGAAAAAGTTTCTCCTAAACTTATCAAGTTTATTCAACAGAATCTTAGGAAATTTGACAACAGACATAACATGAAAGGAAATAGGGTCTATACAAGCACTTAACATAGTATTTCTACCAGCCAGATTTAGATTCTTATATTTCCAACCTTGAAGCCTATTACTCATTTTATCAACAATATCGATATAAGTTTTCTCACTGATTCTGCCCCATTGTAATGTCACACCTAAGTACTTACCTGGGTTGGTAGCTACCTGAATCTTGAGGGCATTAGCCATACCCCGGGAAAAACTCCTACCAATATTGGCAGAGAACAACAAAGTGGATTTGTTGTCATTTATCCTTTGACCTGTCCAAGAGCACAATTTGTCCAATAATGCTCTCAGGTTTAAAGCATTCTTGTAAGAAGCCTTCAGAAAAATAATATTGTCATCGGAAAAAAGAGAATGAGTGACCATAGGAGCCCCCTTAGCAATAGTAAAACTAGAAAGAGACTTATTAGCAATGCTAGCATTAATGAGTCTAATCTAAACTTCAAGACACAAAATAAAAAGATAAGGGGACAAAGGGTCCCCTTATCTTAAACCATTCGAAGGAGTAAAACAAGAACTAGGAGATCCATTAATAAGCACTTGGAAGGAAACTGACGAGACACACTTCATAATCCATCCAACAAAAACCTGATTAAAGCCATTGCAAATTAGAATCTTTTCAAGAAATTCCCAACTAATACGATCATAAGCCTTATCAAAATCTAATTTTAAGGCCATCCACCCCTTAACTCCTTTTTTCATCTTAAAAGAGTGAATAATCTCATTGCACAAAATAGTAGAATCAAACAAAGATCTTGTAGGAATGAAAGCATGCTGATTTGGAGACACAATTCTACAAAGTAATGGTCTAAGCCTATTAGTTAAAATTTTAGTAATAATTTTCATACTAAAATTACATAAGCTAATGGGCCTATAATCTTTTATGCAAGTGGGATTATTTACTTTAGGAATAAGAGAAATAAATGTTTTATTGAGATTAGCATCTAACTGACCAGTGGAAAAGAAATCTCTTACCAGGGAAACGACACTATCACCCACATACTTCCAATACTTGGTATAGAAGATACCTTGCAATCCATCAGGCCCGGGGGCCTTGAGAGCGCCCATTTTCCAAATCTCCTACCTAATCTCATCCGCACTGACATCACGACTAAGCTGCAAGCTGTCCTCAGCAGTGATAACAGGAGGAAACAAACTGCTTAATTCGCTATTAGACGCATCAGAAGTAGAAGAGTTAAACGGGGTACTAAAATGATCCACAATATGAGACTCAATGTCCTTACTCGAGTGTATCCAACTACCCCTAATATATTTAAGAATAACAATGGAGTTTCTCTTCCTTCGAACAATAGTTGAAGTGTGAAAAAACTTTGTATTGAGGTCTCAATCCTTAAGCCAAGAAACCCTGGATTTCTGTCTCCAATACACCTCCTCAAGCTTTAACAATCTAAGATACTCAACAAGGCAGTTGGTCATTTTAAGTTTAGCATTTTCAAAAGGCCAATTGTCAAAATCATTTTGGCTTAAGATAAGTTGCTCGTGGGCATCATCAATTTGTCGAAACAAATTACCAAAAACATGTTTATTCCATTTTTTGGATTCAACCTGAATCTTAGTAACATTATCAAGGAAGTTTTTACTAATGGAATTACTACCTTGGCGAGACCAAGAATTCTCAACAACAGCCTTATAAGTCATATCTAGGGTCCTCAGTCCAAACAACCTCTAATCTAAAGGGTCTTGGCTTAAACGTGCTTTTGGGATCCAAATCAACAATAATAGCCCTATGATCAGAATTATATTAGGGTAAATGATATACCCGAGCCTTATGAAATCTGTTCTGCCAATTTGTGTTAGAAACAACCCTGTCAATGCGCTCCTTGATATTAGCCGCTCCAGCTCTCTTGTTGTTCCAAGTATATCTTAGGCCATTAAAGCCAAGATCAATAAGCCCACAATTGTTCATCACCTCTTTAAGCTCGGAAAGCTAATTGGCAGAAGGTCTGCTGCCACCCAGCTTCTCCTGACTAGCAACAATAGTATTAAGGTCACCTAACACCATCCATTCCGTATTAGGAATTTTATAGATAGCTCCCAACTCATCCCACAATCTCTTCCTACAGACTTTACTAGTACTCCCATAAAGTGAAGATAAAATCCACGACTGTTGAAACTTGGCAGTGACAACAGCATGGGTAGCCCATCTTGACTTCTTAGTGGCTTGAATATCAACTTCACTATCATTCCATGATAAAACAAGACCCCCGGAGTAGTCATGAGGGTCAACAATGATGGAATGAGAGAATCCTAACTTGATCACAATCTCAGCAACACTATCTTCTAAAACTCTAGTTTCAAGTAAGGCAACAGCAGAGGGGTTGTGCCTTTTAATCAACTTCTTCATTACACACACGAAATAAGGCCTAGCAAGACCCCTACAATTCCAAGACAAAATCTTCATAGAAAAAAAATAAGGAAGGGAAAAACTTGGTTAAGCACATGTGGCTTCATAGGCCTCTGAAAGTCCCTCCAACTCTCTGCAGCTTGCTGGTCCATTGACATCATTGGGCAGAGTCTCGTCTAGAACATTCGCTGGTCGGTCACATCGAAATCCAATATGGTAAGAATCTGCATCTCGAACTACCAGAGTCCTTTTGGGCTTTTTATTAGGGATGGAGTCTCCACCATTGGAGCCATTATGACCTCCAATATTGTTTACTCTGACCACATCTTTGAGTCGCATTCTGCTTCTTCCCTCCTGTTGATGGTGGATTTTCGACAAAGGCTAAAATCAGTAAAACCATAATCTTACATATTCCTGATCCAGTAATCAGATGAGTATTGAGGCTCGTGTCTCTCATTAAGGCATGAAAACTCATGCCACAAGAACCACCTCTGACTGAGTATATTGTCTCTCAGAGCATACATGAATATGCAGTCTCTCAATTGAGGCAACGGCACATTTCATGAATACTGAACAATCAGTAATCACTTTTATATAGAATCGAACGATTGGACGGCTCCTAGACATCTTTCCTGCTAGTATAGAGCGATAACGTCTTCAGGATGTAAAATGTTTTCCCTAACTATATAAAAGACATGTGTATAGAATCTTAATGATTGGACGGCTCCTAGACAACTTGCCTGCTAGTGTAGAGCGATAACGTCTTCAGGATACAACAACGTTTTCCCTGACTATACGTAATAAATATGACGCTTCAACTAGCTCATATTGCTCAATTCTCGAAGAATTAATGCTCCTAGACAACGTGCTAGTATAGAGCTGTCAATTAATTATTTCTAGCCATTTGATTCATTAACTGAATCCCTAGAAAATATTCTACGTTCTTCATAATATTTCGTTACTTCAATTCATGGCTCTTCCCAGCAGAATTTCATGGGTTAGCAATAAATATTCAACGTACGGGCATCTGAGCCGCTATCGATTAAGCCCCGACCAAAATGGTGCAAGTGTACTCAGCAATATTACACTAACGAGCACATGAATGCACGAACGAGCATTCCAAAATACGAAGGAACGATGAACCTATGCAAAATAGGAAGAAAAATAATAATAATAAAATATTTTTATTATTATTACGAGCGGCGATGCCTGCTTTGTAGCAAATATCAGCAAAAACATCCCGCACCAATGCCAGAAACTGCAAATTTTCTCCAGGGCATGCTATCTCTACTGTTGTTACGCACAAACGCAACAAGTACTTGGAAAAATGCACAACTCACGGCTACGAGTTTGGGGTTTTGGCTTTTTCAACATTAGGAGAATTAGGGGAGGAAACATGCAGATTTTTAAAAAGGTTAACGAACTGTCTCGCTAGCCAAGATGCAAACCTCAAGGTCGGGGGGTCTCTCTTTCATAGAATAAGCATTGCTATTAAAAAGCAGTTGGTGCCCAGCTTGTTGCTAGGCTACCAACACCTGCTATGTAATTGTACTTATGAGATTTGTTTTAATAATAATAATAATAAAATAATAATAATAATAAAATGTTAGCTAAGGCGCTAGGGGACTGCGCCCACCGGTCGGCCAGTCATGCCGTGGCCAGTCCCACGCCTAATTCTTTTTTATCATATATTTATTATTTTTTCTTGATCTCATGAAAATCCCTTCATTTGAACAAAACTCCTTCGTTTGAGGAAACTCCTCAGTTTCATGGTGTTTCCATCACACCAAGGAAATAATATAAAATTGGGAAAGGTGTCATGGGACCGGGTCTATTAGCCGGCCGGATATGCCCTAGTTGTGGCCGGTCCCACACCTCATGATTCCTTATTATTTTATTATTATTATTTTCTTCATCTTATGAAAACTCCTTGATTTCATGATATTTCCATCAAATCATGAAAATAATATAAAATTAGGAAAGGTTCACGGGACCGGGCCACTAGCCGGCCGACCATGCCATAGCCATGGCTGGTCCCACATGCCCCTTATTTTATTATTATTATTATATTATTATATTATTGGATAAGGATTATTACATGAAACTAGTTGGAAGCCTAACAAACTAAGCTCCAACGACATACTACTACATTAATTGAACAGGTTGCTGTGCTAACCTACCAGCGAGCCTCATGGGTAACCTAGCCAAGGGAAACTCCTTCACTTCAAGGAAACTCCTTAGTTTCAACAAACTCCTTGATTTCATGATATTTCCTTAAAATCATGAAAATAATGTAAAATTAGGAAAAGTGCCATGGGATCGGGCTTATTGGCCGGCCGGCCATGCCTTAGCCATAGCCGGTCCCATACTTCATGATTCCTTATTTTATTATTATTATTTCCTTTATCTTATGAAGTTTCCTCAGTTTGAGCAAAAACCTTGATTTCTTCATATTTTCTCAAAATGTTGCTCAAACGCGCATCAGAAAATATCAAAATTCTCAGGACTAAGACACGAACACTTTGGTGACATGAGCATATTACCTTGACCGACCAAGGTTGGCTCTTTAGCTTGCAAGAGGCCGGTCCCATACATTTTCATTATTTGACCTAATTTGTTCACATTAGGTTCAAACTCTTCCAAACAATTTTGAATTTCATAACCCCTTGTTGGTCACTCATCTCTTCATAATTAGGTTTTATTGCCTAACGCTTAGCCGAGCACTATTTTAATAAATGATTAAACCAGCATTTAATCATCCTTTCACCGACTGGTCTTCAAGAGACTTTGGTATTTTCTCATCCGAGCACCTGGGTGCTACATGGTCGATCCATCATCCCATGTAGCCGGTCCCTCCTTCACTCCGTGGTTGATTTTCAATAAATCAGCAATTGATCAACAATTGATCGAAATTAGGGTTTTCGAATCCAAGGTTCATTATTCCAGATTCAAACGCTAATAATTCTATGTTGATCCCATGATCAACATTTTAATTGATTATACTCAGTTCAATTGCCAGTATTTTAAATTAATATTTTATTTGGTTATGTTACCAATAACTCATCAAACGAGCAACATTTCCTCTGATGAGCAATATTTGCTCAGACTAAGGAATATTGGTTCAACTATCAATATTCAATAATTCATCAAATGAGCAATATTTGCTCACCTTAACTATCAACATTTATTCGAGAATTATACCTTTGTCTCAACAGACACGTTTAATTCGTGAGTTTTAGAACATTTACAAATCACGTTCGACTCAGCAATACAAGGACTCATCGTCTCATAAAGTCAGCAACTGACTAACTAAATACACGTCTACCTTGCAGACTCGAGACATCAATCGTGTCACATAGGGGATATTAACTAGGGTTTTGGTCTGGTGGCCTACGGCACACGTGTTCATACACGATAAGAATGTGAGCAAGTCGTGCAAACAGTTAGAGGAGTTAGCAAAGTAGTGGGTGGACAATCAACCAAGTCTCCGCACGATGAGCAACTTGTTTTAACACGATTTCCACTTCCCCACTCTTTGACTCCAGCAACTGTCACACTTTGTGGGATCAAGGTGTTTACAATTCTTGCAATATAAATAAGTCTCTGAATCATGATTGAAACAATAGACAACAAGAGAACAAAAACTCAGCGTCTGAACAATTACTCTTAATAGAGCAAAAATTCAATCAATCAGAACTTTTCTCATTTCTTCACGCAGAATACACAACACACCTACAATCTTCGATCACCATTGATCTCACACATTTCTCAGCTTCCCTCCTACAGATCGACCCATCCTCTATTGTGACCGAATTGATTCTAGAACGGCCATTGTCTTGGTTTAGGCCGAAGTCCTACAGATTGATCCCTCGAATTCAAAGCACTCCCTTCTTGTAGTGCATCTGTGTGAGGTTAGACAGTTCGCTCGGTTCAAGGATTTTCCTCCGCACGGTCATCTCCCCAATTCCTTAAAAACCAGCAACTCGTTTTTCCCCATCTACACCTCACTTCTTCTAGAAACACTGCCGGTTCTTGATGATTCCAATTGGACCTTGAAAGTCGAATTGGCCTCAAGATTCTATTGACCTGCTCCAAAAACCCATGCACATTCACTTGGCCCTGCATGTGCATTATCACTGGCAGACTTGCACTGAGTTGGTTGTGGAGCTACTCTATCTCTTCTGTCAGCTGAATTAACTGATCCCCTCATAGTATTTGTTCCATCAGTATCTCCATCAAATATGATTTTATTGCGTTCAGTTCTTGTAGGGCTTTGTACACCAGCAGATCCCTCACTAGCCACTCCTCCACTGATGGCATTATTGACTCTTGTGAAAAGATATTGAGAATCTCTGTGTGGTGTTCCATTGTTGACAGACTTGTTAACCAAAGAATGAGTAGATTCCCCTTTTCCCTTGCTATTTATCCTATTATTCATCCTATTACACTGGTTCCTGATTTAAAGCACATTATTATTATTCATCATAACACCTTCTATAACCCCCCTGGAGATGAGGAAGAGGTACCACCATGCACTGTTCTAGTAATTTGCTTACCCTTGGAATTCTATAACTGAAATCTATTATCATTCTTATTATTACCATTAAGAGCACGAGCAATAATTCTATCAACAGTTACATTCTGGCCACCATTTGAGGAAGTGGAACCAACATTTAAGGACCTTCTGATTGTTCACATTATCATATGGCTTACCGTTACTCATTTCCTGCAATAACTCATCCACATCATCAACCTAGAGGGCAGTAAAACTGTTAGAGACTCTAGCCTTTTGCCCTTTTAGATTCTGCTCACTACCTATCCCGCTAGGCTTGCTGTGTACCTTACAGTTTTGTCTCGTCGCCAATATCCATGGACCATAAGCATCACTAGACTTATTTCCAGAAGCAGTACCTGCAGATACAGAATTAACAACATTAGGACATACAACAGATGTACATTGGTCCTTCATATGAGACATTTTTCCACAATGAAAATAGATTAATCTTCTGCACCATATTGCCAATACTTACAGCACGAATAAGAGGTTGATCGGTTGAGATTTCAACACAAATTCTTGTGAATTTTTCCCTCAAAACAAATTCAGTTGTGTTATCGATTTTAATTGGAGTTCCCAACTTTGCAGCCACCTTGAATAACAGTTCTTTATCGAAGTATTCGAGAAGAAGCTCCGGTAGCCTAGCCCACACAACCGTCTTGTGAACTGAAGCTTCATATGGCATGAAGTTTGTAGTCCATCTCCTCAAAGAGAGATGTCTGCCATTAATAAACCACGCCCCTTCAAGTAAGGCATGCTTGAAATCATCAGGCCTTTCGAAGTTGAACATGAAGAAATCACATCCCATATCCAAAGATTGCATCTTCCCTACTAATTTCCACAATTCCATGGTTTTTGTGGACATATACTGGTATCCAATGGTTTTTCCAACCACCTTTCCGATGAGGCAGTACTTCCAAGGCTGGATTACCCTTTTCCTGGTATCGAAATCAATTTCCACACGTGGAATTTCATCTACTGCATCCTGACAAACCCTAATATCCTCAGTAGCAAGCTTTTCAAAATTATCTTCCAAATCTTCAATACCCCATTCTTGAAAACAACTGTTCCAACTATCCGCAGATTGTAAAATAACTTCTCTGTAAGAAATTCGAGGTTGAGAATCACTTACTTTTGATCTGTTTTTTTCAGAACCTAGAGGTGGATTTGATTCCCCCATCAACACATAAGGATTCATTGTGGTGTTATCGCTCTACACCCTCAAGTCCCTCCTGGCTCAACTGTCCCTTCAATTAGAGCTCTCTCTCGATTATTCATGAAGATCAATCAGAAATTGGGATTAATCTCACAACTCAGTGACCGATTTTAGTAACGAGTCAATCGCCGATTTCTAGACACTCTCTATCTTCGAGTTCACAACACTATATTAGTGGTAATGATAGTAAATTGATTTGGTTTCTAGTTCTATGAGTAAGGTATAAAAATCCTAATGGTGAAGATGAGCTTAACAACTATGATTTAGTGATGAATAAGGTAACTACTTGGAATTCCTAGTTCTAGAAAAGTTAGCCTCCAATTGTCCATCTATCAAATCCAAAATCCACATATAATTGGGAAACACAACATCAGTGAAAGAAAAAATAGAATATTTAGACCCAAATGGTTAAAATTTTATTTGTTTAATTTAATTAAAGAGGTTTCACTACGAGGAGTATGGCAATTTGCATAGTTAATTAGTCAACTCTCCATATCTAACGGAGCAAAATGACAAACGATCATCTAACATACTAAATGGAACCTAATTCTGCTAATTGTTTTTATACCCTAATTAAGTATGTCTTAGTAATATCACACTAATTTTCGGGTCTTGATATGCGATGTTCCATGTCAATTTTATATCTGAAGCAAAAGAATCTGAATCATATTGATTTTTTTTTACTTGCTTAGCACTCTCAGCCTTATTAATCTTCTTCCCCATCTGTAATAAATTATTATAATTTCTTAATCTAGAATATAATCTATCGATCTCAAATCTTTCCCCTTGTTGAATCATATATCTCTCTTCGTGATATCATGATTATTCTCTTCGATTTCTTATTTCTGGATTTTTAATCCAAATTTTTATCCCAAACCCTAGCCTTACGATTATATATACGTTGCAAGATGAAGAAGCTACTAACTGTGGTGTGCAATTCCTTGCATGTTAAGAACCCTAATTCCCCTCACTTCCCTTATCAAATTTCAATAAAATTATTAGTAGCTTTCTAGCTGAAAGTGTGTATCATCATGTACGCTGTTTGGCATGGTAACGTTTTCCAATTAACCAATCAAGTTCAACTTTCCTTAAATCTGAGTAACGGTAGATAGTTCAGTCTCAATGAAGTAATTCCTACTAGGTACCAGAACAATGAAAATTTATGGACAAACTGTCTGTTAGGTAGATTTGTTGAACCAGATGATATAAATAACTGGGATGTCAGAAACACTTTGCTTTTTCGATGGGAGATTCAAGGTGGTATCTTTGTACGCAAGGTTAGTGATTGGGTCTTTATGGTTAGATTCCAAAGGGATTATGAAATACACAGAGTGTAAGCAGTGGCTACAAGAAAAGTATTTGGTGACTTATTTTGTATCAAAAAATGGGAGAAGCCTGACAATCTAGTAATATGGAATCCTTCTGAAGAAATATTTTTTTATCACAATTCACAAGTTGACTCCGGCTCAAGTTTGTAGTGAAAACCTAAGAAGATATATAGGTTGTATGGGAGAGATATTTTCTTTCTCTTATTATGTTCGTGAAGCCAATTAGAGTTTCTGCATAACATTAAGAGCAAGTATCAGATACAGACAAAGGTTAAGATTCAGTGTGATTGCGGAAAATGAGCTAGGATTTACTAATGAGGTCACATTTGAGTTCCACAACTTCCCCAACAATTCTATAGATTCTGTGACATCATTGGTCACAAGTTGCAAAATTGTGAACAATATATCATTGCTCAACAACAAGTGGAAGAGAAACATGCAGCAGCAGATGCAATCATTACTGCAATGCAACAACAGGATGAACCCCAACAAGAACCAGAAATAATGCAACAAGACATGGAGTTTTCAGAGGATAGCTTATCCAGTGCATCATATGAGCAAGCAGTGTCTGAGTTAACTTGTATTGAATATATGAAACACTTAGATGCATAGAGTGCTAACCTGGATAGTATTAATTTATCATCCCATAACACTACTGAATCAACATCTTCTAATGTTCTTAATTCATATGTACCCTCATTTTATAACATTACTAATGTGCAAAATATACATATACGTGGAAGGTGGTTCCTAAAAGAGCTAGACCAGGCCAGCTATTTAACTTTATAACTGGACAGTGGGATGAATCCACTTCTTCTCAGCAGTTACCAGCCAATCACTCAGCCTACTTAAGAAATTGGAACCTCATGCAGAACTATTTCCAGTGGGACTTACCATTACCAGTCCCAAAACGACCAAGAATCACTGAAATAGACATGAATTGGTCTGCTACTAATTAAATGACAGAAGAGACAAGAGCTATACATGTCATAGAACCACATCTCAATACAAATGTCTATCCACATTAGTAGTTCAAGGGTGAAGCTTTAAATACCCCTCTTGTTGATAAAGAAGATAGATCAAAGGGCAAGGAAATTGCAGATGATAATTGCTAATCACCAAGAACCACTATGTAGCATAAATTTCTATATATTTCTCATGTGCAGACCTCCACCAAAGCATATGTGCCATTTATTTTGACTATTTTTGCTTGGATTTGTTTGTTTTATTGCTTTACTTGCTCATTATTATTGTTAGCTTGTAGCTTTGTCATTTTATTCCTTGTTATCTGTCTTTTGTATTTAAATCTCCTACTGCTTGTTAATGATCTTTAAGTTACATGTAATTTTAATCTTGTTCTTATTCTGCTCCCCATACTTTTTTTATAGCACTTTCCTAGTTGTTGTTTTCTCTCTTAATAGTAATAGCAATTCTAATTTGCATTTTTAGAATTTCTAGCGTTTTTTTTCTCTTTCATTTTCATTTTGTCATTCATCTGTCAAGTTTACAGTCACCTTTCTATTTCCAGTTTCTCTGTAGTGTTATTGAATTTCTCTTTATGTTGGGATTAAATAATTTGTTTTAGCTGTATTCAAATTTTTGGTTTCAAAAAAATGAAATCTAACCATTATCCTCAAAGTCACTCTTATTTCTTTGTAGTATAATTGTATCTATCTTGTGGTTGGGCTTACTCTGTTTGTCTTAGGTGTATTCTCATTTGTTGATATTGAACATATTAAGTCTGATCATTAAACTCTGTTACTTTTTGTTCTCACACCCCCTAAATTGCTCTATAGTTTTCTTGTTTTCAGCATAAGTTTACCATTCTCAAATTCCATTCACTCTGGTTTAAATTTTTTTGATGCCAATTTACGGCTAAGGTTTTTGCTGCTTCAGTTCAATATAACTGTGAGGCTTTTATCCTGGAATGTCCAGGGTATTGGACCTCCAATAACTAAGGAACACTTTAACTATCTCTGTCATTATCATAAGCTCGACATAATCTTTTTAGCCGAGACAAAAACCCCTCGAAGGGAATTATTTTTTAAAAAATCACATTTTCATGACTGGTTTATTGTACCTCTGTGGGATTAACAAGAGGGCTAGATAGCAGGGCACAATAATATAGAAATGCACATAATATCATTAAACCTTAATGTGTGTCATTTTGAAAGAAAATTAGAAGAAAGAAATTTTGATTACCCGCGTATACGGAGAAATTGAGGCAGATGAAAAATATGAACAATGGTCCTATATGAAAATACGAGGGTACCCAAATACACCACAACCTTTTAATTATCAACCAATAAGTCCTCTACCGAATGTGATCGTCTATGGAAAAAGTCGAGACAATACAACAAATTCGGTTCACACTTAGTGTGATCGTATATGGATACGAGATCAAGACAATACAACAACAAGATCACTGGTGTGATTAACTATGGATAAAAGATTGAGACGATATGACAACAAAGTGTGTACTTGATAATAGGTTCGGTAATAACCGAAACTCCATAGGATCAATATCAAGTATTACGGAGTTAACGTACTTGTGTATTTTACTTAATTATAATAACAATTATAATGCGGAAAACAAAGTAAAAGACACAAAAAGATTTTGTTAACGAGAAAACCGCAAATGCAGAAAAACCTCGGGACCTAGTCCAATTTTGTATACTCTCAGAATTAAGCTGCTATACAAAATCTAACCAACTTCGTATGGTTGAGACCAAGTAGACTACCCCAAGCTACTTAGTTCCCTCAGTATCCCTGCACCTTCGACTTCTAGAGTCACGCACGTGAATAACAAGTCCTTTGGATCATATTCCAAACATCAAAGGAAGAATCTGTTTGGTAACCACTCTAATAAATCTTGCTAGAATATATTAATGAGTCGTTGACAAAGGCTCTTATGTTTAATCTAATAAACTCCTTTGTCTAGTTAGATCTATCCTCTGACTACCGAAATAGTCAAGTTTAGATTCACACTCAATAGAAAAAGATCTCAAAGAGAAACTATAGAGAGTTGTTGATCTCATGCAACTAATCAATCAAGTCTATAAAAGATAAACTTATTCTAGTTGGATCCTAGCCGATCAAGGTTTGTGCACTAAATCCACAAGATATGAAAACTAATAAGAATTCTTCTCCGTCTTCAAATCTTCTACTGCCTTCAAAAACCTACACAACACTTGAATCCTCTTGTGATTAATCACACACAAAACGGAGTCTGTTAACAATAGATTACCACAAGATATCTTTAGATCTAACAACAGTTCTAAAGATCTCGTTGATAATTTGATCTAGTCTGAGTGAATCTTATATCAGGAGAGAAGATTCTCAAGAATAAACAAACTAGGTGCAATCAAAGTTTCAACAAATGTTAGTCAATCAAATCAATAATCAAAAACTAATAACACCGCAAATATCTAGTTTCCCACCAACGGTACTCGTAGAGCTTCTTGATCCCGCAGAAGTCTTTAAACGAGTGGTCTTAAAAGATTTCACATAATTAGGATACTTTCCTCTCCGAATAGACGGCTCCACCAGAAACAACAAGAAATGAAGTTTGCTTGGCTCTTAGGATAGTTTGCTAGAAATGAAAATTTAGGTATTTATAGACCAAGGTTGTTTGGACACCAAGGAATTTCCAAAACCGAAATTATTCTTAAGATATGCAACGAATGCCAACATTCGATTTTCCTAATTCCAATAAATGTAGTCTAATATTTCCGAAATCTCTCATAGAAAATCTCCAATTAGTAAAGACACATTACTAATTTTTATTCACTAGAGCTATGCATTAATTGCTGGTAATTAAAGCACATAAACCAAAAACCTTAATTAAAAAATTCTCAATTTATTTCGATATAGGATCACCTTGAGCATCAAGGAATATCTTTGAACAATAAATGATAAGAATTATGTACATGTTCAAATATGTCGACATCATGAATCTTCTCATCTTGGTAAACCCTTAAACCCTAATTCACAGAAAACATGAAGAAATATTTGAACCACGGTTTTGATCATAAAACCTATTATACCATCACTCCACAGAATATTGTGATCGGATACAATAAGATTCCCAAGATAGATTGTAATCGGTTATGAGACCGGTTACACCTTGCTTCCCGAAGCCATCATGTGACCGGTTACACTTGCTTCCCAAGGTAACTATGTGATCGGTTACACTTTGCTTCCCGAGGTTATCATGTGATCGATTACCACTAACCTCCAATACATCATTTGACCGGTTACACTTTGATATCCAAAGTGTTTATGTGACCGGTTACATGTAGCATCCCAACAAAGCATATGATCGGTTACATTAAGTGACCGATTCTAATAATAAGCTACTCATTATACACCGTGACCGGTTATACCTCAAGTCTTAACATAGTCAAGATAGGTTCTACCACTGTCAACTCCATTGGTCATCCAAAAAAGATATTCAAAGAATAACAATACCAATTATGATTTTCATTTCGATAATGAAAACAAGTTTATACATCTACTTCCTTAAACTAATGTAAAGATACATAGTTTTCTAGGATGAAATCATACCTATACGATGCACACATAATCAACTAAATATATACAATAGATTATGTCGATGTTGTCTTTAAAAGTTCCAAAAGATAAGCGTTTATAGTTCGCATTATGCTTCCTTGATACTTTTGATCATACTATTATGACCAAGTCTCATCATTAGAGTATTAGATACAATATATACAGCTTTGCATGTTATGTTTTCAATATAGCACGACTTGAAAGATACGTTAGGAATTGAAACAAGATTAAGTCAATATTACTAACCTCAAGTGGAAGGATGATGTCGTCGTTGTAGTCGTTACTTCTTCTCATTCTTCAGGTCTTCAGAGTAATACTTGTATGTCTCAACATTCCTAGATTTTCTAGTTTAACCTAAACGAAGTTGACTCTAGTATTTAATCAAGCGACTCTGGATGAGTTTTGATACTAAAATATGACAACCAACCTTGACATACCAACATTTGGTGAGTTCAACCAAGCTATGCTCTAACAATCTCCCCCTTTGTCAGTTTTAGTGACAAAACTCTTATTACATATGGAGCTAAACGAATTACTAAATAACTCATTTTTTATACGCTTGATTCCAAGTTTTAACAGCACAATAACTTGCATATATGCACTAAATAAATATCGTTGTTGACATTTGAATAACAAAAGCTTTTACTTCCCCTAAAGGCAAGCTAGGTATACATTCAATCTGAACATCTTTTGTTATTCCCCTTTTGCAGTCAGAAATACTACACAGCATGATGATATGTTTCTCCCCTTTAGTCATTGCTTTACTCTTTCGTTAGATATAACGTTTAAGCACAATTGTCCTTTCCTAGTGATTAAAAATCACTTATTTACTCCATATATTTCTCCCCCTTTTTGTCACAAAATGACAAAGGTTCGAGAAAATAAAGGACAAACCGAAAGGATGTTACGAATCTATAAGACTTGTACAACCTATAAGAGTTAAGCACGAAGGTTTCACATACCATTTTAGATAACCAATATTAAAACCGAAACTACAAAAGTAATTCAGTTTCAATATGTTATCAAGGAAACAATTGCCCTAAGAAATTTTCCATATAGTCCAACAAATCGACTTAGATACTTAATTCTATTGTTGAACCGAGTGCATATGTACAATCGCTTGTTTCGATAAGACCAAAATAAAGATTGGAATTAACTTTATTTCTCTCATCAGGCTCTAATTATTTGGGAAAATAATTTAGACCTTTCCCTTTTAGACAACACAAACACTAGGTTAGTTAACTAATTTTTCTTGTCAAGGCATTCGATTAGACTTGAATAACCAAATCATCCAAATGATAAGTCTAACTAAGATCAAAATTAATTTAATTTCTCTTATCCGGAATCAATTGGACTAAAAAAACGACCCCGTAATTTTGTCAATCCAAAAACAATGGATACAAACCAAAATAAATTGACTTGCAGTTGTTTTTCTTAACCAAAAGCAATTGAAACAAATATATGCATTACATCACCGCAATTGCACCGAATTTCGTTAAGCAAAAAACACTTGATACCCAATAATAAAGAAGATACCAAATCATAAGTCAATAAATTGACACAGTTTTCCTTAACCGGAAACAATTGACTCATATAAAGCAATCCATACACAATAATGGAATATATCAATTGTATCGACATTTCGTTAGGCAAAAGCAAAATATATGTAATATAAATAGGCTTTTCTTAAACTGAAAAACCGATTAACTAATAAAAATGGTTACCTCAATTTCCGCAGCCACTTCTCCCCATAAAGATATATCATTAAGCGCAAGTTCAAGTAAGAACTCTCCCCCTGTGTATTGTCATCCTCTCGCAAGAACAAAAGAACAAAAACAAAAGCAACCTTTACCAGAGAAAGGTAAAACAGATTTAACTAATGCGTGCCAATAGCAAAATTTGAAAAACCGAAATACATATGTTGTGTTAAACACAACTTATGTAAACATAAATTGATTATCAACATATTGTGACTTTTCACATATGAGTTTCAATCAGGATTCCTTATGATCCTTTGATAAAGCCTACCAACATGGGCTAGAACTTAATCCCGCTAAATCAAAAAGCCACACAAATCATAAGGGCTACACCATATGAGATCGAATATTAAGGTTAATAAAAACCGAAATCAGACATCTCATAAATCCGAAATCACATAGCTGTTGATGGTGGATTTTCATTTAAGGTTAAAATTGTAAAAGCCAGAAAATTATGCGCTAACATCTTGTAAAAGATAAAGCCATTAATAAGTGTTGGATACTTCTTCACTTTACTAATTCACCTAGAATGGAGCATGTGGCAACAATCCCATTCTGTGAATGAAATACACGAAATTCATCCGAGTTGGAGCATGTAGCAACAATCCCATATACCCCGTGAATTTATAGCATTATTAATTAATGCGTAAGCGACCTTGTATTTCTGTACTCATTATCGGTGCGGCATGACGACCGAGTGTTGCTCTCAGCAGAGCAACACGAACATCCAAGCATTATAATGAAAGCATGTACGAAATACCCGTACATACCCGCAACTCTCGGTGTGTTATACTAGCCCGATTGAGCAACTCTCGGTGTGTTATACTAGCACGATTGAGCATCCGGACTGTCCGTATCAGTCTGGATATGATCTCGTTCATCCAACTTCACCAGCATGATTGGATGGCCCAGATAAATAACATAACCCCCAAGCAGGTATGGAATATTCGATGCCGAACCAACGCGGACCCCGCATGGTCGGCCTCCAGAATTGGCATAGCTTGCCAAAACGTCCAACCAGAGCGGCATGGGCGAAAAACCCTAAATTAGGGTTTGCGGCACATTACATGTGTCACAAAACAGTCTTAACCATCCATCTTCGCAGGTATAGATGGAGGGTGTAGATGTAGATTCAAAAGGCCCAGAGCATGTCAACACAATCACCGTGGGCCAAGCCTACATACCTCGACCAATCGGTCGGGACCAACCATGGTTGGTCATCCCACCCGTGCGCCCGAATAAGGCATGGTTACACGGCCGTGAAAGCCAAAATTAGGGTTTTGAGCATCACGAGCGTCCATCTTCTCCTACACGAATGGAGGGCCCAAGATTAGATTAAGCAGTCCTGGTCATACCAACATGACCACCGTGGACCCATCAATCTCCTCACCTGGTCGACCAAGGCATACCATGCCTGGTTATCCCAAATCGTCCGCCCAAACTAGCGTGGATACACTTCCCAATTGCAAACTAATCTCGACCGCTCAACTTCGCCGGACGATTTGAGTGACTCAGATCACGTTTTCATGGGACAGTCAGGTATAGGCGTGACCAGCCTACCACCTGCACGCCATACCGATCGGCCAAGACCGACCAAGATTGGTCGTCTTGGAACGCGCGCCCGAAGTCGGCACGACGCGCGGCTTTTGTTTACACTCGTTTTCTGTCGCAAACTGATCTCGACCACTCGACTTTGCCGGACGAATTGAGTAGTCCAGATCACACTTTCGTGAGATAATGGGGTATGGGCGCCTACACCGTCATGCTGTCTACACGCATGTACGATCGGCCTGGCCAAAATCGTCTCACAAGCTTGGATTCGACCAAGCTGAAGAGTGATGCCTGCGCACCTCTTCAAAACCCTAATTTCATCAACGGTCGCAGATGAGTGTCTCAAAGATCATATCGTCCGTCCAACTTCACCGGCTTGGTTATACAACCTTGGTCAGGAGTTAATTGGTCAGTGAGGCGTCATGGTAATCACCACCCATCACTCTACCACACCATGATGTAGTACCTGCATAGAATACACATGATACTTCACAAGTATCGACTTCCTAAATAACTTAGTTATTTAATCTAGCATTACATGCAACTTTCTGTGGGTCCCACGATCCACACACTCGAGACATCAATCATGTCACAAACTGGGAGATACATACTGGGGTATTGGTCTGGCGGTTTACAGCGTGAAGCGTGCAACGCGCCATCACAAGAACGTGTCAGGAAGTCATGGACGGTTAGAGATGACAGGAGAAGTGGGCAAGACTGGTCGTGTAACACCAACACACAACTCCACTACTCCATCACTCCACTTCCTCCACTTCCCACGAGAGACGTGAATAAGGCTCAAATGACTTGTATAAATAGGTTTTCCTCCCTATTTTCCAAACACGAACAACAAGACAAGTCCAGATAACAGAGGCAAGTGTTGATACAATCGTATTCAAACACCGGAACTGATAGCTTACGCCCTGCAAGCTAGTTCAGCCTTCTGATACAAGTCATTCATAGCTAAAACCTTCTTCGCTTCCCTCCCTAAGATCAACCCCATCTCCTTCACTTTGTGACCGAAACAAGTCTGGAACGGCCATTTCTTGGTTTAGGCCGGACTTGCACAGATTGATCTCTCGAATCTACAAGCACTCACCGCGCAGTGCATTTGTTTAAGGTTTAGACTCATTTCTCATCCACACACCCCAAATTACCAAAACCGGCAGAAATAGTTTTCACCCATAAACAATTGGCGACCACAGTGGGAGATTAATCTCTCGGTTGTAAAGTCAATTTCTTCGAAATCCGATTCAATTTCATCAATTTCAAAAAGTCTAGATCTTAGAATCAATTCAATCAACAGTTCATTTCAAGATGGTAGAACTCAGGTCTGGATCAGCAATCGATTCTGATGGAGCTAGTGTGGATAACACTCCTGGTGTCGATGTACCTGTCAGTGGAGCTACCGTGGTCAATACATCTTATGGAGCCGTCACTTCTACCACCAGTGCCAGCGTAGCAGGAGATGTTCCAGTAAGTGTAACACCTCCCATCAGCAGAGCCAGAGCAGCCGCAAATCCCGGCATCTCATCAAGTATAACACCACTGGTAGTCACCAGAGCAACAACTTCCACTCCTTCATCAGGACGAGGAGCCGGAGGGACGAGAGGAGGACCATCCCCCATTACCATTGCAGACTTGATGTAGAAGCAGGAAGTTCTTGCTAAGACTCATACGGATATGGCCGCAACTCAGAAAGAGGTACTCACTTTTCTTAAGACATTAACTGATCGATTGCCACAAGAGCCGCGATAGCCCCTGAAGCAAAAAAGGAACGCATTCAACGCACCGGAGAAGGTACTTCAGCGGCGCGGACCTCCATGGACCTGATCAAAGAAGCGACATCAGATATGAGCGGTCCAATCATGGAGACTCCTACACTGGGGACTGATCCTCACAACGATCCTCCTCAAGTCAATAGTTTCACTATGAACCATAGGCCGGTGAATCGGGAAGCGGTTTCTCTAGTGGAAAGTTTATGAGAACTTTCACACCTCTCGAAGAATCAGCGCGCGGAGACGTTTTGCTGCAATCAACCAGAGGAAGGTCACGACCGTGCGCTACATGTCACCGCACGCATCAAGGATTCAGAGTTCAAGACGGCCCTTACCTATACAGGAGCGTCTTCGAATGTGATTACTCTCAAGACTCTCAGGACATCCAAGGTTCTCCCAGGAAAGGTCGTACGGAAGCCTACGATAATGACGGACTTTAAGGGAAACCAAACCAGCACATACGGGAGAAGCTCCGCGGAAAGAATCAGACAAGTTCGTTACGTCCCACTCCCCACGTGGGCGTCAATTCAGGAAGAAGACCGGCTTGCATCATTGAGTGCTAAAACCCACGATGCATCTTTGTTGACGAAGCATTCTTCTCCATCCTGTGAAGCCACGACCCACGTTCACACGAAGAGGGAGCGAACTTTTGTGGCGAGTCGTGACCAGAAAGGGAAAACGGTATACCGACACTGCCATTATCAATTAGCGGGAGACCGCTACCCGCTCTCCACCCAATGGAATGCTACAACAAAGAACGAACCACAAGAACAAGTGCTAGATGCTCCACAACAACAAGATGGCACCAACTCCACAACCGATGAGATTGAAATCGTTGAGGAGTCTCCTAGGCCTATCTCCATCACCAACCTTGTGTACGGATAAACGCATGAAGCTCGTGGAACTTCTCAAAGAGTACCAGACATATTAGCTTGGAGATATGAAGAAATGCCGGATTTTGATGAAAATTGGTCACCCATCATCTACATGTCATACCCGGATCCAAGTCGGTTAAACAGATTGTAGTTCGGACACGAGGAAAATGGATAGATCGGAAGCCGCATAGACTTCGGAGACTTGAACAGTGCTTGCTCCAAAACGATCCTCCCTACCTAACATCGACATGTTAGTAGATGCAACCAAATGGACACGGCATGTTCTCCTCCATGGATGGATGTAGCGGCTAAACCGGATAAGGATGTACGAGCATGATGCAATTAAGATAGCTTTTCGAACTCCTCTCGGAAATTTTTATTATACTATACTGCCATTTGGTTTAAAGAATGCCGGTGCAACGTATCAACGCTCTATCACGGCAATCTTCCACTGGAGCCGATACCTCAAGGGAGCAGCCTCAAGAAGATAACGATATCCACGCGTCATATCGAGCAAGATCCGGGCGAGTCACTCTATCGCATGCTGGTCGAACAAGATCCGGCGAGTCACTTTATCGCACAAAGTGGTACATGTCTATCATGATATGTTGGAGAATCCGCGCTTTTGGTCATCCTCCTGGAGCTGTTGAACGCTCATCTACAACAACATATGCCCCGATAGAAAGAACCAGCTCCTGCCGGTAATGAAGAGCCTCATAATGTTTGTAGGGGCATATATCTCACCAATAGGCGATACAACCTTTAGCCTTCTCGTAAGCGCCTCGAAGCAAAGAAGAGGAAAACCACCGAGACACAACATCCTGCGCGTCCGTCAACTCCAACTCCAAAGACCACATGCATGACTCCCACAATGATGAAACAATGACCAAGATATTCCATATCTGGCTCGACAACAACCACTACGAACAAACCATGTAAACCACGCTTGGGGAATGAGGCTCAGCATGAAGTTCCTTTACCGTCAGTCTAGGAATTCTTCAACATGAGAGAGATGGTCACCAAGAAGCATGGAATTCGCAAGGGTAAATCGAATCAAGAGGGAAACACTTCAACGCTCCCTCTAGCGTAAGCCGCTTCAATGGTCTATTCAAGAGCCGCCTCAACGCTCTCTCTCGGACCCACGTTCGCCTTAATCCTTCTTCAACACTCTCTCCAGATCCACCTCAACGTTCGCACCGAAACCACTTTAACATCCTCTCGAGCCGTTTCAACACTCAAGCTACATCAATAATCTGCGCTCCGGTCAAGTTATCTTTGATGTACTCATTGCTCAACATACGCCTCATCCATCCTTCATGAGGGCCCAGTGAGCATGAAAAACCTTGAAGTCGATAGGAGAAGGGTTATCTTGTGGAACGGATATTTTCATATAGTTGAAAGGGCACGGTGAACAACTCATCATCAATGTTCGGCATATCTTTTGAAGCCGTCAACACCTCCCGACTTGGCACCAAAGATTATCCCTGAAGACATCTCAACAGGAGTTCTTTTCTTCATTCTACAATAAAAGACATGAGTCAGTACTTGATCAACACAAGTCCGGTGTTGATCAAGTCACAAGTCCGGTATTGATCAAGTCACAAGTCCGGTATTGCTCAAGTCTCAAGTCCGGTGTTGATCAAGTCTCAAGTCCGGTATTGCTCAAGTCTCAAGTCCGGTATTGCTCAAGTCTCAAGTCCGGTGTTGATCAAGTCTCGAGTCCGGTGTTGATCAAGTCTCAAGTCCGGTGTTGATCAAGTCACAAGTCCGGTATTGATCAAGTCACAAGTCCGGTATTGCTCAAGTTTCAAGTCTGGTATTGATCAAAGTCAAAAGGCTGGTATTCGAATAAAACAGGCGCACGCAGCAGGCCGGTTTTCAAAAAAACACAGGTCGAAGTTCGGGCCAGTGCACGCGGCGGGTCCCACTTGATCCCATCCCCAGATTGGTCGAAGCAGACACAGCCGTCCCCAATCAAAGATCTCTCTCCAAAAGAAGGCATTTCAGCTCCAACACGTCAACGCTCTCCCGGGCCTGCTCCAGAAGCTGCTTCAACGCTTTCTACAGGACCCACATTTACATTTGACCACACAAGGTTCATTTTCAAAAAAAAAAAAAAAAAACAAGCTTGCTCACATCGGGTCCCATGTTCGAGCAAAGCAAACAGCAAGGCCGGTGTTTGGTCAAAGCATCAAGTCCGGTGTTTAGTCAAGCTAGCTGGGTCGGTGTTTGGTCGAAGTAGCAAGATGACACTCGAGCAAGTACATCAACCATACGGTCAAAGTAGGCACAGGACATGGCCGACATTTGAAACATGTACACGGTGGTCCCGCGTTTAATCGAAGCATGCACATCTGCCCATGTTCGAATCAAGCATGCTTACATCGGGTCCCACGTTCGATCAAGCAGACGCAGCGGACCCACGATTAACCAAAACAGGCACATCAAGCCCACGTTCGATCAAGCAGGTGCAGTAACCCCACGAACGAAACAGGCGTAACAGTCCATCGAAGCAGGCAAGACCGACATCATGCTAGGGGAACACTCGCCTGGACGCCTCTTGAACGTGACATGCTCCAAGGACAGGATGACTCGTCTCTCCTGGTAACATCTAACTTTGTCTCATAAGCTTTGTCTTTAACTGTCACCATCTCATGCCTATCCCACAATGGTGTAACCATTACGTGCTAGGCAGGGGACTTAATGTTGATGGTGGATTTTCATTTAAGGTTAAAATTGTAAAAGCCATAAAATTATGCGCTAACATCTTGTTAAAGATAAAGCCATTAATAAGTGTTGGATACTTCTTCACTTTACTAATTCACCTAGAATGGAGCATGTGGCAACAATCCCATTCTGTGAATTAAATACACGAAATTCATCCAGGTTGGAGCATGTAGCAACAATCCCATATACCCTGTGAATTTATAACATTATTAATTAATGCTTAAGCAGCCTTGTATTTCTGTACTCATTCTCAGTGCGGCATGACGACCGAGTGTTGCTCTCAGAGAGAGCAACACGAACCTCCAAGCATTATAATGAAAGCATGTACGAAATACCCATACAGGCTGCAACTCTCGGTGTGTTATACTAGCCCGATTGAGCATCCGGACTATCCGTATCAGTCTGGATATGATCTCGTTCATCCAACTTCACCAGCATGATTGGATGGCCCAGATCAATTCCATAACCCCCAAGCAGGTATGGAATATTCGATGCCGAACCAACGTGGACCCCGCATGGTCGGCCTCCAGAATTGGCATAGCTTGCCAAAACGTCCAAACCAGAGCGGCATGGGCGGAAAACCCTAAATTAGGGTTTGCGGCACATTACATGTGTCACAAAACAGTCTTAACCATCCATCTTCACAGGTATAGATGGAGGGTGTAGATGCAGATTCAAAAGGCCCAGAGCATGTCAACACAATCACCGTGGGCCCGCCTACATACCTGATCAATCGGTCAGGACCAACCATGGTTGGTCATCCCACCCGTGCGCCCCGAATAAGGCATGGTTACACGGCCGTGAAAGCCAAAATTAGGGTTTTGAGCATCACGAGCGTCCATCTTCTCCTAAGCACGAATGGAGGGCCCAAGATTAGATTAAGCAGTCCGGTCATACCAACATGACCACCGTGGACCCATCAATCTCCTCACCTGGTCGGCCAAGGCATACCATGCCTGGTTATCCCAAATCGTCCGCCCAAACTAGCGTGGATACACTTCCCAATTGCAAACTAATCTCGACCGCTCAACTTCGCCGGACGATTTGAGTGACTTAGATCACGTTTTCATGGGACAGTCAGGTATAGGCGTGAACACCAGCCTACCACCTGCACGGCAGACCGATCGGCCAAAACCGACCAAGATTGGTCGTCTTGGAACGCGCGCCCGAAGTCGGCACGACGCGCGGCTTTTGTTTACACTCGTTTTCTGTCGCAAACTGATCTCGACCACTCGACTTTGCCGGACCAATTGAGTGGCCCAGATCACACTTTCGTGAGATAATGAGGTATAGGCGCCTACACCGTCATGCTATCTACACGCATGTACGATCGGCCTGGCCAAAATCGTCTCCCACGCTTGGATTCGACCAAGCTGAAGAGTGATGCCTGCGCACCTCTTCAAAACCCTAATTCCATCAACGGTCGCAGATGAGTGTCTCAAAGATCATCTCGTCCGTCCAACTTCACCGGCTTGGTTATACAACCCTGGTCAAGAGTTAATTGGTCAGTGAGGCGTCATGGTAATCACCACCCATCACTCTACCACACCATGATGCAGAGACTCATATAGAATACACATGATACTTCACAAGTATCGACTTCCTAAATAACTTAGTTATTTAATCTAACATTACATGCAATTTTCTCGTGGGTCCCACGATCCACACACTCGAGACATCAATCATGTCACAAACTGGGGATACATACTGGGGTATTGGTCTCGGCGGTTTACGAGCGCGGCGTGCAACGCGCCATCATAAGAACGTGTCGAAGTCATGGACGGTTAGAGATGACAGGAGAAGTGGGCAAGACTGGTCGTGTAACACCAACACACAACTCCACTACTCCATCACTCCACTTCCTCCACTTCCCACGAGAGACGTGAATAAGGCTCAAATGACTTGTATAAATAGGTTTTCCTCCATATTTTCCAAACACGAACAACAAGACAAGTCCAGATAACAGAGGCAAGTGTTGATACAATCGTATTCAAACACCGGAACTGATAGCTTACGCCCTTGAAGCTAGTTCAGCCTTCCGATACAAGTCATTCATAGCCAACACCTTCTTCGCTTCCCTCCCTAAGATCAACCCCATCTCCTTCACTTTGTGACCGAAATAAGTCTGGAACGGCCATTTCTTGGTTTAGGCCGGACTTGCACAGACTGATCTCTCGAATCTACAAACACTCACCGCGCAGTGCATTTGTTTAAGGTTAATTTAGACTCATTTCTCATCCACACACCCCAAATTACCAAAACCGACAGAAATAGTTTTCACCCATAAATAATAGCAAAAAATATATACATTCATAGACAGGCTATCTAATCGCAAAATATCACATGAAACAAAAATTATAAAATAATAATTTTATTCATAATAATATTGATAGTTTTATTTAAAATAGACCTTATACAAAATATCGAAATAACTCAATACATTGATGCGTATTTCCGAAACAGGGAATGATTTGAAAATAAAATCTCTTCATGATGTTGAGATCTCTTTCGCTTGATAGGGACAATTCTCCAAATTCCTTGAAAAGATCCTTGATCGAAGAATAATTTGAAACGAGGATCCTATATTTATCAACCTATAAGTCCTCTACCGAATGTGATCGTCTATGGATAGAGTCGAGATAATACAACAATTCGGTTCACACTTCGTGTGATCGTCTATGGATACGAGATCGAGAGAATACAACAACAAGATCACTTGTGTGATTGACTATGGATACAAGATTGAGACAATATGACAACAAAGTGTGTACTTGATAATAGGTTCGGAAATAAATGAAACTTTATATGATCAATATAATGTATTGCTGAGTTAACATACTTGTTTATTTTACTTAATTATAATAACAATTCTAATGCGGAAAACAAAGTAAAATACACAACAAGATTTTGTTAACGAGGAAACCGCAAATGCAGGAAAACCCCGGACCTAGTCCAGTTTTGAATACTCTCATAATTAAGCCGCAATAGAAAATCTAATACCAACTTCGTATAGTTGAGACCAAGCAGACTACTCCTAGCTCCTTAGTTCCCTCGGTATCCCTGCGCCTTCTAGAGTCACACGCGTGAATAGCAAGTCATTTGGATCGTATTCCAAACATCAAAGGAAGAATTTTTTTGGTAACCACTCTAATGAATCTTTCTAGAAGATATTAATGAGTCGTTGACAAAGGCTCTTATGTTTAAGCTAATAAACTCCTTTGCCTGGTTGGATCAATCTATCCAATGAATACCGAGATAATCAAGTTTAGGTTCACACTCAATCTACAACCACACCCAATATTTCGATTAGCAATCTGTATGGACAAACTCCAATATACTTTCAAGAGAATCAACTAGACTCAATCTTAATTAAGTATATCAAAGAGTTATATCTCTCTTTCTCGATTCAATTCTTACTCAAGCAAATAGAAATTTGCGAGTCTAATTGAATACAAGGGAAATAACTTGGATGGTACCAAAGACCAATATCCAATTTTCAATCAATGTAAATCAACAACCAAAGGTTGGATATTCTAATTGATTGATCTTAACGCACAACCTGTGATATTTCAATTATATAACAAAATATAATGCGGAATAGAAATAACTCAGACACCAGAATTTTGTTAACGAGGAAACCGAAAATACAGAAAAACCCAGGGACCTAGTCCAGATTGAACACACACTGTATTAATCCGCTACAGACACTATCCTACTACAAACTAACTTCGGTCTGGACTGTAGTTGAACCCAAATCAATCTTACACTGATCCAAGGTACAGTTGCGCTCCTTACGTCTCTGATCCTAGCAGGATACTACGCACTTGATTCCCTTAGCTGATCTCCCCCAAAACTAAGAGTTGCTACGACCCAAAGTCGAAGACTTTAATAAACAAATATGTACCACACATAAAAGTCTACAGTAATAGATAAATCTGTCTCCCACAGAAATACCTACAAGTTTTGTTCCGTCTTTTGATAAATCAAGGTGAACAGGAACCAATTGATAACCCGCACTTATATTCCCGAAGAACAGCCTAGTATTATCAATCACCTCACAATAATCTTAATCGACGCAGCGAAAGAAGATATTATGGAATCACAAACGATGAGACGAAGATGTTTGTGACTACTTTTATATCTTGCCAATCGTTACGATTGTACTCAACACGATAGAATTAGCAAAATCAGATCACACAACTACAAGAAAGTAGTATCGGTCTGGCTTTACAATCCCAATGAAGTCTTCAAGTCGTTAACCTACAGGGTCTCGATAAGAAACCTAAGGTTAAAAGAGAATCGACTCTAGCTTATACAACTAGTATCACACATGAGGTGTGGGGATTAGGTTTTCCAGTTGCCAGAGTTCTCCCTTATATAGTCTTTCAAATCAGGGTTTGCAATCAATGATAGCTTAGTAACAAAGCATTCAATATTCAACGTTAGATGAAAACCTGATTAGATTCAAGCTAATATCTTTCAACCATTGGATCGAAAACTTAGCTTGTTACACACAAATGAAATGCACGATTTTATGTTTGTGTAACCGTACCCAAACATGTACATTTGTTGGTTCAACAATAGTTAAACCAAATGGTTATCCATATGAGCACTTTCATATCAACCATATTCTTCTTCACCATAACTAGTTCAAATGACTCAAATGAACTAGTTAGAGATTTGTTCAATTGTATAAATCTTATAGAAGTATACAAGACACAATTGAAGCAAAAACGATTTGATTCACTCGAATCGATTCATGAACTTTATAGCCACGGTTTGTAATTTGCATTCCTTAGATAATATAAATATAAGTTCACAAAAATCGTCTTTAGATATAACCAACTTAAGTTCGCAGACTTAGTTCGCGGACTTAAGTTCCCGGAAGGAGTTCACAAATTGCAGCAGATATTCTCGTGATGAGAACTTCCGCCAGTTTGCGGACTGGGTTCGCGGACTGAGTTCACAGCTCTTGTTCCGGTTTTCCTGATCAACAAAGTACGCATACTTTGGTTCAAGGAATAAGAACTTATACATATATGTGTTGCCACACAATGCTTATATCCAACAATGGTTATATAATCTAAACTCTCATTTCAATCATTGAAACATTCTTAGAGGACGTTATTATATAGTTGTCATTCACAAACTATTTTTCGTTAAAGCAATTTTCAAAGTGATTGAAACATAACATGACTTTCGTCACTAGGTAAAAATGAACTTGGCCAAAGCGAAAGCTTACCAACACGTATTTCGAGAAATAGATAGGAGAGATAAACTCGGCTCGAAATAGCAAATGTGTATAATCAAAGTCTATATAGCAAAACGACTTTTGTCTCAAAATAGGAGATAGAGTAGATAGACTTTTGAGTGATAAATAAGTTCAAGTCTCCACATACCTTTTAGTCGATGAAGTTCCACCAGTTCCTTGAGTAGTTCTTCGTCTTGTATGATGATTTCCATGGAGTTCTTGAGCTCAACTACACTTACTATCCTAGTCCGAGACTTAGCTATAGTAGACTAGAAATCAAGACTTATAGTTTTGATCACTAACATTGACAAACATGCTTAAGATAGCAACGCATGCGAGTTCGACCGAGCAGTGCTCTAACAGACCTCAAAGAGAAACTATAGTGAGTTGCCGATCTCATGCAACTAATCAATCAAGTCTATCAAAGATAAACCGATTCTAACCGTTAGTCAATCAAATCAATAATTGGAAACTAATAACACTGTAATTATCTAGTTTCCCACCAACGGTACTCGTGGAGCTTATTGATCCCACATAAGTTTTAAAATGAGCTGTCGTAAGTGATTTCACCTAATTAGGATACTTTCCTCTCCGAATAGACGGCTCCACCAGAAACAACAAGAAATGAAGTTTGCTTGGCATTTATGATAGTTTGCTATAAATACAAACTTAGGTATTTATAGACCAAGGTTGTTTGGACACCAAGGAATTTCCAAAACCGAAATTATTCTTAAGATATGCAATGAATGCCCAAATTCGGTTTTCCTAATTCCAATAAATGTTGTCCAATATTTTCCGAAATCTCTCACAGAAAATCTCTAATTGGTAAATACCCATTACTAATTTTTATTCTCTAGAGCTATGCACTAATTGTTGGTAATTAAAGAATATAAAACCAAAAACCTTAATTAAAAGATTCTCAATTTATTTCGGAACACGATCACCTTGAGTACCAAGGAATATCTTTGAACAATAAATGATAAGAGTTAATGCTCATGTTCAAAGTATGTTGTTATCTTTACACATCAAATCCTAATTCCAAAACTACACAAGTTCATGAAGAAAATATGTAATTCAAGGAAAAACGGATTTGCATCTTAGAATCGGTTCTACCACACTTCCAAACAAGTTTAGAATTGGTTATACCAAAATTCCAAGACTACTATGTAATGGGTCATACCAAGTCACATACATGGGTTCGGATCGGTTATACCGATCACATGGATCAGTTCTACCTAAACATGGTACCTACTTGTGATCGGTCATACTAGTTACTAGGATCGGTCATACCAATTACAAGGATCGGTCACACCAATTACAAGGATCGGTCATACCATTTCATGGTGATTACTTAGGATCGGTTACACCAATTACCAGAACCGATCATACCAAATCATAAGTCTGAGTAGTGTGATCGATTATACCAAGATACATAACCTGAGTTAAGATCGGTTCTACCAACTCACACATATTGGTCATCCAAAGAATATACAATGAATCGGACCAATATACCTATTGATTTCCCTTTCAATTCAAGAAACAAGTTCACAAACCTACTTTAAACAAATTTAAAACATCGTTTCCTAGGATGAAATCTTCAAAATAAACCCATACACATAATCATAAAACTATATACAAGATTATGTCGATGTCATATCTACGAAGTTCAAAAGATAAGCGTTATACTTCGTAATGAAATTCCTTAATACTATGACCATATTGTTATGATCATGTCTATCCGATAGAGTATTGATTTATATACAGCTTCGCATGTTATGTTTTCAATATAGCACAACTTGAAAGATGAAAAAGTGGGGGTCTAACAACCACACCCAATATTTCTCTTAGCAATCTGTATGGACAAACTCCAATATACTTTCTAGAGAATCAACTAGACAGTCAGACTCAATCTAGATAAAAAGTATATCAACGAGTTTATATCTCAATCTCTCGATTTGATCTTTACTCAAGCAAATAGAAATCTGCGAGTCTTTATCAAAGAGAGATAACTTGGATGGTACCAAAGACCAATATCCAAGTGTCAATCAATTTAAATCAAAAACTAAAGGGTCGGATATTCTAATTGATTGAACAACGCACAACCTGTGATATTTCAATTATATAAAAAAATATAATGCGGAATAAAAATAACACAGATACCAGAATTTTGTTAACGAGGAAACCGCAAATGCAGAAAAACCCCGGGACCTAGTCCAGTTTGAACACACACTGTATTAAGCCGCTACAGACTCTATCCTACTCCAAATTAACTTCGGTCTGGACTGTAGTTGAACCCCAATCAATCTCACACTGATCCAATGTACAGTTATGCTCCTACGCCTCTAATCCCAACAGGATGCTACGTACTTGATTCCCTTAGCTGATCGCACCCACAACTAAGAGTTGCTACGACCCAAAGTCGAAGACTTTGATAAACAAATCTGTATCACACAGAAAAGTCTATAGTAATAGATAAATCCGTCTCCCACGAATAAACCTATGAGTTTTGTTCCATCTTTTGATAAATCAAGGTGAACAGGAACCAATCAATAACCCGGACTTAAATTCCCGAAGAACAACCTAGTATTATTGATCACCTCACAATAATCTTATTCGACGCAACGAAAAAAGATATTGTGGAATCACAAACGATGAGACGAAGTGTTTGTGATTTCTTTTCTATCTTTCCTATCGGAGATATAAATCTCAAGCCAATTATTTCAATTGTACTCGTATTTATAGAAACAACAAGATCGATCACACAACTACAAGAAAAGTAGTATCGGTTAAAACTTCACAATCCCAATGAAGTCTTTAAGTCATTAACCTGGTTTTAGAAGAAGAAAACCAAAGGTTAAAGGAGAATCGACTCTAGCTTAGCAAACTAGTATCACACATAAAGTGTGGGGATTAGGTTTCCCAGTTGCTAGAGTTCTCCCTTATATAGTCTTTCAAATCAGGGTTTGCAATCAATGTTAGCTTAGTAACAAAGCATTCAATATTCACCGTTAGATGAAAACCTGATTAGATTCAAGCTAATATTTCTCAACCGTTGGATCAAAAACTTAGCTTCTTATACACAAATGAAATGTTCATTTTTGGGTTTATGAACCGTACCCAAACATTAACATTTGTTGGTTCAACAATAGTCAACCAAATGGTTAGCCATATGATCACTCTCATATCAACCATATTCTTCTTCACCATAACTAGTTCAAATGACTCAAATGAACTAGTTAGAGAGTTGTTCATTTGCTTAGATCTTATGTAACTACACAAGACACAATCGAACCAAAAACGGTTTGATTCACTCGAATCGGTTCATGAACTTTATAGCCACGGTTTGCAAAAGCATTCCTTAGTTTATATAAACATTAGTTCAAGAACAACCGGTTTTAGATATAACCTACTCAAGTTCGCGGACTTAAGCTCATGGAAGGAGTACACAAACTCCAGCAGAAATTCTCGGGTGAGAACTTCCGCCAGTTCGAGGACTTAGTTCGCGGACTTGGCTTGCGCCACTTCCATTTCTCTTGATCAACAAAGTTCGAAAACTTTGGTTCAAGAAATAAGGACTTATACATATATGTGTTTCCACAACAATGCTTATATCCTACCAATGGTTATGTAATCTAAACTCTCATTTTAATCATTGAAACATTCTAAGAGAACGTTATATAGCCGTTATTCACAGACCATTTTTCGTCAGAGCAATTTCCAAAGTGATTGAAACATATCATGACTTTCGTCACTAGGTAAAGAGTAATTCAGTTAAAGCAAAAGCTTACCGACACATATTTCGAGAAATAGATAGGCGAGATAAACTCGGCTCGAAATAGTAAATGTGTATAATGAAAGTCTATACGTCTAAACGACTTTTGTCTCAAGAGTAGGAGATAGAGTAAATAGACTTTTGAGTGACAGATAAGTTCAAATCTCCACATACCTTTTAGTCGATGAAGTTCCACCGGTTCCTCGAGTAGTCCTTCGTCTTGTATGATGATTGCCATGGAGTTCTTGAGCTCAACTACACTTTCTATCCTAGTCCGAGACCTTTAGATACATAGGCTAGAAATCAAAACTTATAGTTTTGATCACTAACATTGACAAACATGCTTGAGATAGCAATGCATGCGAGTTCGACCGAGCAATGCTCTAACAATCTCCCCCTTTGTCAATTTTAGTGGCAAAACTATTAATACATATGGAATACAAAAAAATAAATAAATTAACTTTTGTAGCTCCTATTCCACATGTCTAATCTTCAACATTACTCGAAATCTTCGTCACTTCCAAGTACTCCAATGATCCCAAAGGTTGTAAGTTTAGCATCATCGTTGTTGAAAATCCGTAGCTATAACAATAAGAAAACAAAAGTTCTCAATCATTGTTATACAGTGTCATAGTATCATTACACAGCGTCAAAGTTCAATTGTATCACAACTTCAACAACAATACTATGGTGATATGTATCACTCCCCCTTAGTCAATACTCCATCTAACATGGAAACCACTCCCCCTTACATAATGATCCGAAAACCATATGTATTTGTAGTGTGAACTACATATTAATTCTCCCCCTTTTTGTCAATAAAATTGGCAAAGGTACAAGAACGGGATCCTAATGAAATTTCCGAAAGAGACGTTTCATGACTAAAAGAAAGAAACACACATCATCTTATTTAGATGCAATCATAAATCCGAAGCTAAATGCATTCATCAAGGAGTTTAAAGATACAAGATAACCCCTATAATATTCCACAGCCGCACTCCCCACAAAGATATGGCAATTAAGCGCAAGTTCAAAAAGAACTCTCCCCCATAATATGTCATTCCCGAAAGAACAACAAGAGCGACCTTAATTTCGAAAGAAAAGAAGGATTTCTTTGGACATAAAAAATCACATACAAGTATGAATTTGAATCCAAAATACTCAATTAAATTAACCACAAGAGAACCCATGATTAATTTAATCGAAATACACAATCAAACTAATCACAAAGAGTAATCAATTTAATTGGCCATACTCACATAAGAGAATCTATGGAGCAATGACTAAGTTAATTATGAAAATAACCAACCCAATCAAAAGTGCTCAAACATAAGAAAACTTATGGAGTCATAACTAAATAACCAAACAAGATGATTAATTTAGTCCAATATGCTCGTCATAAAGTACCTTATGGAACAACAACAAAGCTAACCATGAAAATAATCAACTTTGATTGTTTTAGTGCTCAACATAAGACACATTACGGAGCCTCACAGTAATACACAAAAAATATGGATCAGGGAAGATCAATTACTGCGGTATACACAAGGATTCATTCTATTTTCCATCACAATTTGCACCATGACATACAATAGACATAATCCTTGAAAAACAAAAGATTTTAACCTATCTTCCATCAATAATTGACAATATAGGCTTAACTTTTGTATTTGTCAAAAGTCAATTCATTCCTTTATCAATATAAGAATATCGACTTACGAAAGACTTTACTTTTGACAAGATATGGGACAATCATAGTTCACGGACGCAAACACACATATCCCATAAACAATTGCAATATATAAAACCATAAAGATTAATACTGCAAAAATCATCTTCCAAACAAGTTTAGAGTTTAAACCAATAATCTAAACACATGAAGATGAGAACGTTAGACATAGCTATGTGTAATCACAATAATGGCTATTCCAATCTCTAGTTATTCTTCTAACAAAAACAGAAAAATAGAAGATTTACTAGATAACCACAATTTACTCATCTTCTTCTTCCTCATCGGAGAGACACCAAGATGCTTGAATTGATTTCAATTCTTCCTTGAGCTCGGGAAACTTCGTTGCAACTAAAGACAATTGTTCTTGGACACACTTCACCCTTGAATCGACTTAACAAACACCTTTGTGAATTTTTTGAAGAAGACTCAAAGTGGTAGGGTCACAATCATTGAGTGAAGCATCTCTTTGTCTTTTGCACACATTCTCCCATATGCGTCTAAAGGTACACGGACGAACCGGTTTGGGGACCCCAAGAAAGTTTCCAATCGAATCAAGACCACGATCACGGAAAATTTGTCCAATCAAGCAAGGATAACCTAACATCTTGATGGGTGAAGTCATCGAAGTCATTTGATAAATGATGAAGCCACAAATATCGAGACTTTGAACACCTGATTCAAGGAAATAGACTAGTTTCGCAAACTCATGACTCCACCAAGAATTCTCAATTGTGGAGGGACAAAGATTGGGAATACCGAGTTTTCCAAAAGCCAACAATGGGATACTAAGATCATTAGTAGGAAACTTTCCTTGATTCCAAACTACCTTCTTGCCACAAAGCCCAAGAGAGATTTCATGACATGATGGACGTTCATCACTTGGTCTAGGGAGACGCACGTTCCCCAATGGAATGTTGGTAATCTTTGAATCAAGTCTCTATCAACAAGAAATCTTTCTCTATTTATCATGGATTTGAATTCCATCTTATTAAGATCAACATCATGAATGTTGGCATAGAAAATTCTTGTGAGAGAATCAAACCCTTGACCATGACCATCAAAGATATTTCCAAGCTTGAATTTTTTAAAGCAAGTTAAATCCTCTTCATGCCCACTAGAAAGCTCCAATTTCTTTTCAAGGATGAAACCTTTAGATGAAATCTTTTCAAAAATTCTAGCACAAGAATCATCTACAAACCTAATCCTAAGAGAATTTTGGTCACAAGGAAGATCCATGCTAGAGGTATTTGAGCTTTTGGAGCTTCTTTTTGAGCCCTTAGAATTCATCATGAGGTCTAGAAAATTGAAAGGAACAAGAGGAATTTACTTACTTGGAGTTAACCTTGAACACCCTTTCTTTCAATTTCTCCAAGCAAGCTTCAATGGAGGAAATCCACAAAACCCTAGAGGTTCACGTACGCGGACGGGTGATCAAAAAGAGAGTGCGCGAACTTCTTCTTTATAAGGCCAAAAATGGGCTTGGACCCGTTTGTGAACCGCGACCCACACAAGGAAAAGTGGGATTTTTCTTAACCGTTCGTTCATCAAAGGTTATGCATACCGTGATAAAGCACTTTGTCAGAGACAATGGATGCAGAAGAAAGCTTTAATTGGTATTCTAAAGAGAATAACAAAACTGTACATCATTCAAACCATTTCTTGCCCATTCCAAGATATATACAAATGGGGTAATGCCAAGCTTGTTACCAAGAGGCATAATGCGCAGAGGAATTCTCATGCAACATTTCTGGCTGATATGTGTGAACTGTCCCCGTTGTGTAATCAAAATAACGATGATAATTAGGGCAGTCAAAGCTTTCTCTCCTTTGTTGAACCTGGTTAGAAGGAAGATTCTTCCGAATCCTAGGTTACACAGTATTATTTGGTTTAACATGTACAGAGCCTTTTTCGGAATGATTCTTAGACTTAACCGACTTAAGTTTTTCTAAGAATTTAAAAACGCCTTCGAACGCTCTGAATAGATCTTTATCAATTGATCCATTACGGTAGTACTCTTCAAAGAGATCAAGAGTTAATCTATTGAGAGTCCATATCCTAGAGCGTGACGAACGTTTTCTTAATCTTTCCTTCCTTTTATTTTTTCTTTTAGATTGATTCTTATCATCTAAATCTTCCTCTTTAGATGAAGAGAGACTATCATGCGAAACCAGGGGTTTTAACCATAATAATCTTTGAGCAATCCTTAAGGAATTCCGGCGTGCGTTACAGATGCCAAGAGCAAGTTTTCCAAAAAAAATTCCCATGGGACAATTTTTAAGGAACGAACAAACACAAACTTGTTAGGTTTGATGTGTTTGCCTGCTCTGATACCAATTGAAAAAGTGGGGGTCTAACAACCACACCCAATATTTCGCTTAGCAATCTGTATGGACAAACTCCAATATACTTTCTGGAGAATCAACTAGACAATCAGACTCAATCTAGATAAAAAGTATATCAATGAGTTTATATCTCAATCTCTCGATTTGATCTTTACTCAAGCAAATAGAAATCTGCGAGTCTTTATCAAAGAGAGATAACTTGGATGGTACCAAAGACCAATATCCAAGTGTCAATCAATTTAAATCAACAACCAAAAGGTCATATATTCTAATTGATTGAACAACGCACAACCTGTGATATTTTAATTATATAAACAAATATAATGCGGAATAGAAATAACACCACCAGAATTTTGTTAACGAGGAAACCGCAAATGCAGAAAAACCCCGGGACCTAGTCCAGTTTGAACACACACTGTATTAAGCCGCTACAGACACTAGCCTACTCCAAATTAACTTCGGTCTGGACTTTAGTTGAACCCCAATCAATCTCACACTGATCCAATGTACAGTTATGCTCCTACGCCTCTGATCCCAGCAGGATGCTACGTACTTGATTCCCTTAGATGATCTCACCCACAACTAAGAGTTGCTACGACCCAAAGTCGAAGACTTTAATAAACAAATCTGTATCACACAGAAAAGTCTATAGTAATAGATAAATCCGTCTCCCACGAAGAAACCTATGAGTTTTGTTCCGTCTTTTGATAAATCAAGGTGAACAGGAACCAATCAATAACCCGGACTTATATTCCCGAAGAACAGCCTAGTATTATTGATAACCTCACAATAATCTTAATCGACGCAGCGAAAAAAGATATTGTGGAATCACAAACAATGAGATGAAGTGTTTGTGATTTATTTTCTATCTTGCCTATCGGAGATATAAATCTCAAGCCAATTATTTCAATTGTACTCGTACGATAGAAACAACAAGATCAGATCACACAACTACAAGAAAAGTAGTATCAGTTTGGCTTTACAATCCCAATGAAGTCTTTAAGTCATTAACCTGGTTTTAGAAGAAGAAAACCAAAGGTTAAAGGAGAATCGACTCTAGCTTAGCAAACTAGTATCACACGTAAAGTGTGGGGATTAGGTTTCCCAGGTTGCTAGAGTTCTCCCTTATATAGTCTTTCAAATCGGGGTTTGCAATCAATGTTAGCTTAGTAACAAAGCATTCAATATTCACCGTTAGATGAAAACCTGATTAGATTCAAGCTAATATTTCTCAACCGTTGGATCAAAAACTTAGCTTGTTATACACAAACGAAATGTTCAATTTTGGGTTTATGAACCGTACCCAAACATTAACATTTGTTGGTTCAAGAATAGTCAACCAAATGGTTAGCCATATGATCACTCTCATATCAACCATATTCTTCTTCATCATAACTAGTTCAAATGACTCGAATGAACTATTTAGAGAGTTGTTCAATTGCTTAGATCTTATGTAACTACACAAGACACAATCAAAGCAAAAACGGTTTGATTCACTCGAATCGGTTCATGAACTTTATAGCCACGGTTTGCAAAAGCATTCCTTAGTTTATATAAACATTATTTCAAGAACAACCGGTTTTAGATATAACCTACTCAAGTTCGCGGACTGGGTTCGCGGACTTAAGCTCATGGAAGGAGTACAAAAACTCCAGCAGAAATGCTCGGGTGAGAACTTCCGCCAGTTCGAGGACTGAGTTCGCGGACTTGGCTTGCGCCACTTCCATTTCTCTTGATCAACAAAGTTCGCAAACTTTGGTTCAAGGAATAAAGACTTATATATATATGTGTTTCCACAACAATGCTTATATCCTACCAATGGTTATGTAATCTAAACTCTCATTTCAATCATTGAAACATTCTAAGAGAACGTTATATAGCCGTTATTCACAGACCATTTTTCGTCAGAGCAATTCCAAAGTGATTGAAACATATCATGACTTTCGTCACTAGGTAAAGATGAATTCGGTTAAAGCGAAAACTTACCAACACATATTTCGAGAAATAGATAGGCGAGTTAAACTCGGCTCGAAATAGCAAATGTGTATAATGAAAGTCTATATGTCTAAACGACTTTTGTTTCAAGAGTAGGAGATAGAGTAAATAGACTTTTGAGTGACGGATAAGTTCAAGTCTCCACATACCTTTTAGTCGATGAAGTTCCACCGGTTCCTCGAGTAGTCCTTCGTCTTGTATGATGATTTCCATGGAGTTCTTGAGCTAAACTAAACTTTCTATCCTAGTCCGAGACCTTTAGCTAAATAGGCTAGAAATCAAGACTTATAGTTTTGATCACTAATATTGACAAACATGCTTGAGATAGCAACGCATACGAGTTCGACCGAGCAATGCTCTAACAAAAGATACGTTAGGAATGGAAACAAGTTCAAGTCAATATTACTAACCTCAAGTGGAAGGATGATGTCTTCGTTGTAGTCGTTACTTCTTCTTATTCTTCAAGTGTTCAGAGTAATACTCGTATGTGTCAACATTTCTAGACTTTCTAGTCTAACCTAAATAAAGTTGACTCTAGTATTTAATCAAGCGACTCTAGATGAGTTTTGATACTAAAATATGAAAACCAAACTTGAATACCAACGCTTGGTGGGTTCAACCGAGCTATTCTCTAACAATCTCCCCCTTTGTCAATTTTAGTGACAAAACTCTATTTACATATGGAGCTAAACAAATTACAAAATAACTCATTCTTCATACGCTTGATTCCAAGTTTCAACAACACAATAAACTGCATATATTCAATCAATAAATGATGTTGTTGACATTGGAAAAACAAAATAATTTACTCCCGCTAAAGGAAAGCTAAGTAAATATTCAATCTGAACATCTTTGTTATTCCCCTTTTGTAGTATGAATTACTACAATAACGACATAAGGTATGTTGTGTGGTATTTCTGCCCCTTGGTCTATGCTTTACTCTTTCGTTAGATATAACGTTTAAGCACAATTGTCCTTTCCTAGTGATTCAAAATCACTTGTTTACTCCATATATTTCTCCCCCTTTTTGTCACAAAATGACAATGGTTCGAGCAAATAAATGACAAACCGAAAGGATCTTGCAAATCTATAAGACTTGTACAACCTATTAGAGTTAAGCACGAAGGTTTCACATACCATTTTAGATAACCAATATTAAAACCGAAACTACAAAAGTAATTCAGTTTCAATATGTTATCAAGGAAACAATTGCCCGAAGAAATTTTCCATATAGTCCAACAAATCGACTTAGATACTTAATTCTATTGTTGAACCGAGTGCATATGTACAATCGCTTGTTTCGATAAGACCAAAATAAAGATTGGAATTAACTTTATTTCTCTCATCAGGCTCTAATTATTTGGGAAAATAATTTAGACCTTTCCCTTTAGACAACACAAACACTAGGTTAGTTAACTAGTTTTTCTTGTCACGGCATTCGATTAGACTTGAATACCGAATCCTCCAAATGATAAGTCTAACTAAGATCATAATTAACTTAGTTTCTCTTATACGTAATCAATTAGACTAAACAAATGACCCCGTAGTTTTGTTAAGCCAAAAACAATAAATTGACTTGCAGTTGTTTTTCTTAACTGGAAGCAATTGAAACAAATATATACATTACATCACCGCAATTGCACCGAATTTTGTTAAGCAAAAAATACTTGATACCCAACAATAAAGATGTAGTTGCAGGAAATCCCACAACACACCCCTTGTGATATTATGATAATATTTTCTAGATCTAAACTTATTTGATAATTAAAATAAAGATAAAAGTGCTAGAAATTTAAATAGACACACGAGATTTTTTACATGGTTCGATCAATGTGATCTACATCCATGGTTCTTCACTATGATTTTTGGAATTACATAAATATTACATTTAGGATCTCCATTAATGAGTATTTGGAGGTTTCTAGATCTAGTTTTGGGGAAGAAGATGATAAAGAAAATAAACTCTCTCTCTCCTGATTGTGTGTCCACTCTCTCTTACAAAATTGTGTCTCCACTCTAAAAAGATCTCCCTCTTTCTCTCTCCTGCCTTTCTCTTTATATAGGTGTTTACATAGTGGATGACAGCTCATACATAGTGGAGTACAACTCATAATTTCGCAGGCTCTTGATAATTTCGCAGGCTCTCTTTCTATAATTTCGCAAGCTCTGCTACATTTTCTCAATCTAAGAAAATAATTAAATCTCGCATACTAATAAAATGTGTTGTGCGATATTTGGATCCTACATCTTGCCTCGTTTTTCTTGAATTTTGCTTGAAGAGCGATCTTTAAGAAAAAATTCGTTGTTGTAGTAGTCTTTGATCTTTGTTGATGAAGGAACGAGCGAAAGAATACTGGACTTGAAAAGTACATACTTGCCTCTATTCTTTTGTGAAGTTCCGAAATACTAAGAAGTAATTAGAAGTATCATCCTGAAGTATACGAAGTATGAAGTATGAAGTATCCTTTGAAGAAGTATAAGAAGTACTCAATCCTCGAAATATAAAAAGTATCTGTCCTTGAATGAGAATAAGAAATATTGCCTCTGTTCATGCGAAGTTATTATTCCATTTTTTGTGAGAATTCTTGTTATTCACTAGTGAACATCCACTTTGGAAATGATTCTTGCCGAGAAGATAAAGAACATAAAATGTTTTCTTGGTAATCCATAGTTGCCTCTGTTCTTTATCTGTGAGGGTAGAATCCTTGAGAAAGTGTTGAATGAGCGAGTTGTTTCTTCATTCTTATCTTGCCTCTGTCTCTTGTTTTGTACTCATGCGATAGTAATCTCTTCAAGTTGCTTGTAGTTTTTCTTATAATCGAGCGAAATAATTACATCCTGCGAAATAATCACATTCTGCGAAATTCTGACACATTTTGCGAAATCCTGAATAATCCTGCGAAATTCTGAATACTTGTGCTAATATAATGCTTATGTGATGATTATGTTATGAAATGTGTATGCGATGTGTATGCCATGAAATGCTTATGCGATGCTTTCATGATGCAAGTGTGATGCTTATATGATGAGAATGCTTATCTATTGCAATGTATAGCTATTTTTTGTGTTACTTAGCTCATTTTGCCGCGTTAAAATTGATGTAGCTTTAAATCATTTCCATTCTTCATTTCTCTGACTTTGTATATATGCATTCCTCTTCGCGTATTTATTGTTCCTCGCGAGTTCTTACTTGTGCTTCATCTTTCCTTATTCCTGCACTATTAGTATCTCAGAATAATATGATCATAATATCAAGTGTGCGGCATTTTCATTGCCTCAGTCTCATTATCATGTACATGTTCGCAAGTTTATCATGTAATCATTTTCTCAAGCTTATTTGCTTACTCATTTTCTTGTGTGGTATTATTTTGCCTTCCTAGTTAAAGGTCTTATTTTGCCACCTCTTGTCATTGCGACAAAATCGCAGGACATCTTTACACTTTCACGTAATGACCCATTGATCTTGTCTTATCTACTCTTTTGTATTATTGCCTCTTCAGGATTGTTGCACAAATATGACAAGCCTAAATATTCTTGTGAACATAAAGCCTCATGACATTTGCGTCTTTTTTGACACTGTCAGCTCCCTAATGGAGGGTGCCGCCCTTATCTTCCCCCTGGTTTCCCCTTCAAGGAGGCGTACTTCTGCCATACAAGGCTAGCTCCTCCTATCCGGTCTTAACAACAACCAGTTGTTTTCGCAGCCTCTTATCCCTTTTGCCTATAGGGCTTATGGTTACGAGACTGCACCCTAAGTGGAGTTTTCTTCGGGCCGAGTGCAAAGATAAGCCAAGACTTGCCAAGAATGGCCGAGACACTTCAAATGCCCTGCACTCTTGGCTCAACCGTGTACCTCGGCGCCTTATCAAATGCTGACTCCTTAGAAGAGACCCTCGGTCGTCCAACCTAAGTCATAAGCTTAGATTGAAAATCCAAGGTACCTCTCCTGGATGGGTTTTATTGACCCCCAATCTCCATGACTCAGGTTCCAGGGGAGGTGTAACCTTTTCCCTGAGCCACGCTACAGATACCCCCTTATATGACGTACTTTAGGTACTTTTGCCTCTTACGAAATTTTATTCGCGAACTAGGGTGTACGCCATAAAGGTTCGTCCCATTCTGATTATTTTGTTGATTCTTCTTCATATGTAATAGGTACCCCCTACTATGACGCACTTCAGGTACATTTGCCTCTTGCGAAATTTTATTCGCGAACTAGGGTGTACGCCATAGAAGGTTTGCCTCTATCTGATTGTTTTGTTGATTCTTCTGCATATAAGCTCTTTTGTAATTTCGTTGATCTTTGATAATCTCTTGTCATTTTCTGTGCGAAATTTTCGCATGTCTTCATTCTTTCATTCATTCTTCCATTCTCATATCTTCATGTTAAATATCATATCATTTGAAGCAAAGCAAATATTCAAGAGAAATATATAAATTGATATGCGAGATTTTTTTCTTGAATCTTTGTAATTTTGAAATCTTTAAGATCTTTGAAATCTTGAAATCTTTGTACTCTTGAAATCTTTGAAATCTTTGAGATCTTTGAACTCTTGAAATCTTTTGTAATTTTGAAATCTTTGTTGTTTTTTTTTTTGAAATCTTAGTAATAGTGCGAATGTATCGCTTTCTTTTAAATCAAATCAAGAATCTTTTTATTCGCTGTAAAAGAGATATTCTAGAGAAATATATAAATTGAATTTTCTTGATTTTGTGTAATTTTGAAATCTCGAAATCTTTGTAATTTTGAAGTCTTTGTACTCTTGAAATCTTAGTAATCTTTATAATCTTGCAATTGAATCGCTTTTTGTAAATCAAATCAAAAATCTTTTTATTCGTTCTTAGTATAAATTAAAGTGTTCAAGGAAGTGGTACTTAGCTTTCATGTGATTGTTTGTTGCTGTCGTCTCGCGCGAAGTATATGGTTTGCTTGCGAAACTGGCATCCTTGAAATGTATAAACGTCGCACAAAAAAAGTGTGAGAAATGAGATTTGAACCCTTGACCTGCCTCTTGCATATTCTCGCACCATACCAACTGTTCTAACCCTCTCTTGCGAAATTAATTTGCGAAATAATCATCAACTTTCTTCAATGCGAAATAATCAAAGTCCGTGCGAAATTTCGCGTAACAAAAATAAATGTGCGAGAAGCAAGAATTGATCCTGCGACCTGCTACTTGCATTCACGCCTCCTGACCAATTGTGTAAGCTTCTTGTTATGCGAAATTATCGCACACTTGTTAAAACTTGTCTTCCTCTGGTAGTCTAAAAAGATGTGAAAATTTCGCAGATGATGGGAATTGAACCTGCGTCCTCAAGCTCATTGTCTCCACCTCTGACCAACTTTGCTAGCTTCTGTTTGTGAAATATCTGTGCTAAATAATGACTTATTTTCTTCTGTGCGAAATACCCTTGCGAAATATCTATGCAAAAAATACACGTTCATTGGGATTTGAACATGTGACCATGAACTCATTAACTTCGCAGATGACCAACTGTGCTACCTCTTGTTTGAGGAATAATGAAACCATATTGCGAAATTATTCATTTTTTCGCCCTCTATAAAAAGAAGAAAATTATGGTCGCAGGCGAATTCGAACTTGCGACCACAAACTCACATACTGTTTTCTGGACCAACTATTCAAGAACCTCTCTGCGAAATTAACGCATAAATTTTTTCCTTATTCTTTTATTCGCCAATGAAAATGAGAAGAAAATGAAAAATATGTGTCTCTGCGAATTCGACCCTGTGACCTATTTGTTGTTCGCTCAACCTTGAACCATCTGTGTGAATTTCTGTTTGTGATAGAAATTGCAGCGTTTGCCTCTTATCTTCTCTTCGCTTTCCTTTATTTCCTTCAACAATTTGCCTTTTGCTTTTTCTCCTGAACATGGAAATCTTCCATTGAAACTTTAATTTTCTTCCCTGAATTTCACCACATCAACTAATTTTTTCTTTTCTTCTTTTCATGTCTTTGAATTGTTGATGATGTTTACTCCCTGAAAGTGTGATTTCTTCCATGAAATTTCCATTTTTGAACCTAAACTTTGTAGATCTAGAAAAATATGAACAATAATTAATCTTCATAGAAACTTCTTGAACCAACAAATTACAGGAAGGATAAATCCTTTACTCGTCCCTGTTTCTAGCGCCAAAGATGTAGTTGCAGCAAATCCCACAACACACCCCTTGTGATATTATGATAATATTTTCTAGATCTAAACTTATTTGATAATTAAAATAAAGATAAAAGTGCTAGAAATTTAAATAGACACACGAGATTTTTTACATGGTTCGATCAATGTGATCTACATCCATGGTTCTTCACTATGATTTTTGGAATTACATAAATATTACATTTAGGATCTCCATTAATGAGTATTTGGAGCTTTCTAGATCTAGTTTTTGGGGAAGAAGATGATAAAGAAAATAAACTCTCTCTCTCTCCTGATTGTGTGTCCACTCTCTCTTACAAAATTGTGTCTCCACTCTAAAAAGATCTCCCTCTTTCTCTCTCCTGCCTTTCTCTTTATATAGGTGTTTACATAGTGGATGACAGCTCATACATAGTGGAGTACAGCTCATAATTTCGCAAGCTCTTGATAATTTCGCAGGCTCTCTTTCTATAATTTCGCAAGCTCTGCTACATTTTCTCAATCTAAGAAAATAATTAAATCTCGCATACTAATAAAATGTGTTGTGCGATATTTGGATCCTACAAAAGAAGATACACAAGTCAATAAATTGACACAGTTTTTCTTAACCGGAAACAATTGACTCATATAAAGCAATCCATACACAATAATGGAATATATCAAATTTATCGAAATTTTGTTTTAAGTGTTAGAGCATAGCTCGGTTGAACCCACCAAGCGTTGGTATGTCAAGTTTGGTTATCATATTTTAGTGAACCAAAACTCATTTAAAGAGTCGCTTGATTATGTACTAGAGTCAACTTCGTATAGGATAGATTGAAAGTATTAGGATATGAGACATTACAAGTATTATGTGAAGACTTGAAGAAGTGAAGAAGTAAGGAGCTAAAACAACAACATCATCCTTCCACTTGAGGTTAGTGATATTTGACTTGAACTATTTCATTCCCTAACATATCTTTCAAGTCGTGCATATTGAAAACATAACTGCGAAGCATGAATGATTATACTCTAGTTAGACGTAGTATTAAGGAATACAATACGAAGTATAACACTTATCTTTTGAACTTCGTATATAAGACATCGACATAATCGTTTGAATGCTATTGTGATTATGTATGGGTATGAGGTGAACATTTTATCCTAGGAAACAATGTTTTACATTCGTTTAAAGGAAGTAAATTCATGAACTTGTTTCTTGAATCGAAAGGGAAATCGCTATGCTTATTGGTATTGTTATTCATTGCATATCTTTTGAACTACCTATATATGTGATTAGTATAGCTGCTCATGACTTGTTTATGTTCTTGGTAAAACTATTCACAAGGCCTGACTTTTGTATTGGTATGACTTTTATTAGTGAAACTGATTTTAAGTAATCACCTGAGATGGTATGATCGATTTAGTGTTATTGGTATGACCAACTCTAGGCAAAGGGGAACCGATCCTAGTAAGAGGTGCAACCAATCATAAGAGGGTAATCGATTCTTGTAAGAGGTGCAACACGTTTCTAGATATTGGGAACCGATCCTATGAACATGTGCAACACGTTTTTAGATATTGGGAACCGATCCTATGGACATGTGCAACAAATATAAGTTAGATACCATATATATGTGGGAACCGATCCTAGTACCTAGTCAACCGAATTTTGGAAAGCTAGTGTGACTAAATCTAGTACCCACATGGAGGTAGAACCGAAACTTGTTTTGGTAGAACCGTGAAACCCATGTTTGGTGATTGAGTGTTCTTAATCAATCACATAGTTCTTGGAAGTCAAATGAACCAATTCTAAACTTGTTTGGAAGTGTGGCAAATCGATTCCAAGATAGTAAATATGAAAGATGATTTACTAAGTTAAGATGTCGACATAATTTGAACATGTGTAGTAACGCTTATCTTTTATTGTTCAAAGCTATTCCTTAATAGCTAAAGGAAAATCCCGGATCGAAAAAAATAAGCTGAGAATCTTTTAATTAAGGTTTTTAATTTTATTTTTGGAAAATGAAAATTAGTAATGTGCATTTACTAGTTGGAGATTTTCTAAGAGATTTTCGGTCAATATTTGGACAAAGCATTTCCAAGAATTATGAAAACCGAATTTGGAAATATATTGCTTATCTTGAGAATATTTTCGGTTTTGGAAATTCCTTGGTGTCCAAACTTCCTTGGTCTATAAATATCAAAGTTTGCATTTCGAGAAAACTAATCCTCAGAGCTAGCAAAACTACCTAGTTGTGTTGTTACTGGTGGAGCCGCCTATTCGGAGAGGAAAGTAACCTAATTAGGCGAAATCTCTTACGACCGCTCGGTATAAAGACTTCTTTGGATTGAGAAGCTCTATTAGTACCGTTGGTGGGAAAATAGATAATTGGCGGTTTATTATTAGTTTTCAATAGATTTGATTGACTAACGGTTGTTGAACTTTGATTGCACCTAGTTTGTTTATGCTTAAGAATCTTCTCTTCTAATATAAGATTCACTCAAACTAGATCAAAGTTTCGACGGGGATCTTTAGATTGTTTGTAGATCTAAAGACGTCTTGTGATAATCCATTGTTAACAAACTCCGTTCTGTGCGTGATTGATCACAAGAGATTCAAGTTGATTGTGTGCAAGTGTTTATTGAAGATCTAAGAAGATTTAAAGACAAAGAAGACTTTGAAGATTTCTGATTTGGGTTCATAATCGTTGGTGTGCACAATACTTGTTTCGGTTAAAGAGGATCCAACTATAATCGGTTTATCCTTGTGGTAGATTGGATTGATTAGTTGAGTAGATCGACATCAATACAATTCTTTGTGATTCAAAGTACTGATTGCAAAATCTTGACAATTACTTTGGTAGTTGTTATTAGATAGATCTAAGGACCTGACAAAGGAGTTTATTGGGATAAACGGAAGAGCCTTTTGTCGAACTCACACCACTTGGTTGAAAAGAGTTATTACCAAAAATATTTGTTGTTCCTTTACTATTTGGAATACGAACCAAATGAATTGTTCAAAGTACGTGACTTATTACAAGTTGGAGGCGTGGGAATACATACGGAACTAGGTGAACTATAGGTTTAGTTGCTTGGGTTAAACTATACGAAGTTGGTTTGATTTTGTATAGCGGCTTAATCCTGAGAGTATTCAATTTTGGACGAGGTCCCAGGGTTTTTCTGCATTTGCGGTTTCCTCGTTAACAAAATCTTGTTGTTTCTTTTTGCTTTTCTATTTCCGCAATTATAATTGTTTTTATTATAATTAGAAGTAAAATACACAAACGTTAATTCCTATTTACTTGATAGTAATCCTATTGTGTTTGGTTAAGTCTGAACCTTTTATCAAGTAAACATACTTCGTTGTTGTATTGTCTCGATCTCGTATCCATAGACAATCACACGAACTGTGAACCGATTAGTTGTATTGTCTCGACTCAGTCCATAGACAATCACTTTCGGAGAAAGGACTTATAGGTGGAAAAGTTTTAGATTGAGGTATATTTGAGTACCCTCTTCTTTTCATTAAGCAAAAGCAAAATATATGCAATATAAACAGGCTTTTCTAAAACAGGAAAACCGATTAACTAACAAAAAATTGTTACCTCAATTTTCGCAGCCACTTCTCCCCATAAAGATATATCATTTAGCGCAAGTTCAATTAAGAACTCTCCCCTTGTGTGTTGTCATCCTTTCGCAAGAACAAAAGAACAAAAACAAAAGCAACCTTTACCAGAGAAAGGTTGAAACGGTTTTAACTAATGCGTGCCAATAACAAAAGTTGAAAACCCAAAACACATATGTTGTGCTAAACACAACTTATGTAAACATAAAATGATTATCAACATATTGTGACTTTTCACATATGAGTTTCAATCAGCACTCCTTATGATCCTTTGATAAAGCCTATCAACATGGGCTAGAACTTAATTCCGCTAAATCAAAAAGCCACACAAATCATAAGGGATACACCATATGAGATCGGATATTAAGGTTAATAAAAACCGAAATCACATCACAAAAATATAAACATTCATACACATGCTATGTAATCGGAAAATATCACATGAAACAAAAATTATAAAATAATAATTTTATTCATAATAATATTGAAAGTTTTATTCAAAATAGACCTTATACAAAATATCAAAATAACTCAATACATTGATGTCTATTTTCCGAAACAGGGACTGATTTGAAGATCAAATCTCTTCATGATGTTGAGATCTCTTTCGCTTGATATGGATAATTCTCCGAATTCCTTGAAGAGATCCTTGATCGAAGAATAATTTGAAAAGACGAGGGTACCCAAATACACCACAATCTTTTATTTATCAACCTATAAGTCCTCTACCAAATGTGATCGTCTATGGACAAAGTCGAGACAATACGACAATTCGGTTCACACTTCGTGTGTCTATGGATACGAGATCGATACAATACAACAACAAGATCACTTGTGTGATTGACTATGGATACGAGATCGAGACGATACGACAACAAAGTGTGTACTTGATAATAATTCAGAAATAACCGAAACTCTATAAGATCAATATCAAGTATTACAAAGTTAATGTACTTGTGTAATTTACTTAATTATAATAACAATTATAATGTGAAAAACAAAGTAAAATACATAGCAAGATTTTGATAACGAGGAAATCATAAATGCAGAAAAACCCCGGGACCTAGTCTAGTTTTGAATACTCTCATAATTAAGCTGATATACAAAATCTAATACCAACTTCGTATAGTTGAGACCAAGCAGACTACCCCAAGCCACTTAGTTCCCTCAGTATCCCTGCGCCTTCGACTTCTAGAGTCATGCACGTGAATAACAAGTCCTTTGAATCGTATTCCAAACAGCAGAGGAAGAATCGGTTTGGTAACCACTCTAATCAATCTTGCTAGAAGATATTAATGAGTCATTGACAAAGGCTCTTATGTTTAATCTAATAAACTTCTTTGTATGGTTGGATCAATCTATCAAATGACTACCGAAATAATCAAGTTTAGATTTGCTCTTAATCGATATAGATCTCAAAGAGAAACTATAGAGAGTTGTCGATCTCACACAACTAATCAACCAAGTCTATCAAACATAAACCGATTCTAATTGGATCCCAACCGATCAAGGTTTGTGCACTAAATCCACAAGATACGAAAACTAATAAGAATTCTTCTTCGTCTTCAAATCTTCTATTGCCTTCAAATACCTGCACAACAACACTTGAATGTTCTTGTAATCAATCACGCACAGAACGGAGTCTGTTAACAATGGATTATCACAAGATGTCTTTAGATCTAACAACAGTTCTAAAGATCCCGTCGATACTTTGATCTACTCTGGGTGAATCTTATATCAGAAGAGAAGATTCTCAAGAATAAACAAACTAGGTGAAATACTCTATCTCAACATGAAAACCACTCCCCCTTACATAATGATCCGTAAACCATATGTATTTGTAGTATCACACTACACATTAATTCTCCCCCTTTTTGTCAATATAAATTGGCAAAGGTACGAAAACTAGTGGGATCCTCATGAAATTTCCACGGAGATACTTCATGACTAAAAGAGAATACCATACCAACTTATTTAGATGCAATCATAAAACCGAAGCTAAATGCATTCATCAAGGAGTTAATAAAGATACAAGATAAGCCCTATAATATTCCACAGCCGCACTCCCCACAAATATTTGGCAATTAAGCACAAGTTCAAAAAAGAACTCTGCCCCATAAAATGTCATTACCGAAAGAACAACAAGAGAGACCTTACTTTCTCAAGAAAAGAAGGATTTCTTTGGACATTAACAAATTACAAGAAACATGAATTTGAATCCAAAAATATTCAATTGAAATAACCACAAGAGAACCCATGGTTAGTTCAATCGAAAAATACAATCAAATTAATCACAAGAAAACCCACGCTTAATTTAATTGAAATACACAACCAAATTAACCTCAAAAAGTGATCAATTCAATTGGTCATGCTCGACATAAGAGAACTTACGGAGCAACAACTAAAATAACCACAAGAGAATGATCAATTTAGTTGGTTATGCTCACACACAAGAAACCTTACGGAGCAACACAGTATATGCACAAAAGTGTGGATCGGAAATCGACCAAATACTGCGGAATAGACAAGGATTTATCCTATTTTCCATCACTATTTGCACAATGACATACAATAGGCTTAATCCTTGTACACAAAAGTTTTATCCTTTCTTCCATCAAATAATGACATAAAAGGCTTTAACTTTTGTAATGTCAAAAGTTCATTCTATCTTCCATCAATACATTCATACCGACATAATAGAGATAACTTTTGAACAAGTATGGGACAGTCATAGGTCCACGGACGTAAACAACATATCCCATAACAATTTGCAATATATAAAATCATAAATATTAAAATTACAAAAATCATCTTCCAAAAACTTAGAATTTAAATAAATAAATCTAAAAACATGAAGATGAAAATCGTTGGACATAGCTATGTGTACTCACAATAATGGCTATTCCAAACCCTAGTTATTCTTCTAAAAACATAACAAAGAAGATTTACTAGACAAAAAATCAAACAAGATGAGTAACCAAGGAACGGACAAGAGCAAGTTCATCAGTTGCTTTCTTTAGCTCCTCCTTCAAGAACACTAGATTTTTTGATGCAATCTCGAGATGTTCACGCACGACCTCAAAATCTTGAAGAAGATTTCCAACCAATTGAACAGACATCTGGATTGGAAGATCTTTTTTATGATCAATTGCTTTATAGCAGATAACGGGAATGGGATCATCATCAAGTTCAAAGGTTACATCATCAAAGTTGTTTTCCTTTTTGCTTCCTTCCATCGTGCACTTGCTCAATCAATTCCAGAAGATCTCTTGGCGTTACCGAACCAGTATATATGTATATTAAGGACTCGATACATATTTAAAGGGAAAACTCACAAGAGAAACCAGGGTTTCTTGTACTTGTTTGGTAACGGCCCGGTGTGCAAAAGTACATGGTTAAGACCCAAGGTAAGGTCAATTAACGGATGGAGCAAACATGTTAAGAGAATGACAGGAATCATTGTTACAAGGTGACTCGACTATCATTCTAGGAAGAAGGACTAGTGTATCTTAAGGAGGCAATATGAAAACAATTTTTAAGCAAAATTGTTTCAAGTAAATTAAAAAATGATGTCATCACAATACAACGCAGACCATTTGAGAGTTATGTGTATCTTATCATTGGTCCATAGAGGGGATACACATAAAGGAATAGTCAAGTTGTATTTTGATGAACATGAAGTTCATCAGAGGTGTTGACACACTCCTTTTTACCCTCCCCCCTATACAAGAATTATCAGAAGAATGACAAGAGTTACCTGGATCATCTGCTTTCCTTGCCTTCATGATCTTGCGCTTGAGACCGTTGATAGTGGTCTTGAGTTCCGAGACACGATTATTGATGTGAACGTAATCAGGGACACTTATCTTAGACGCAGGATCAATGTTGGGCGAGGGAGAGGGTCTTGAAGAAATTTTCTTTCTTCGACATCTTTTCCTTTTTACAGGCTTTTCAGAGTTATCAGTCATCCATATAACCTTGTTCCTTTTGCCAATGTTAGTGGAGGAACTGTTATGTTTATAATCAAGAACTGGTCCATGGGAACACTTTTCTTGATTGAGGAATGAATTTCTACCTGACACTGAGGAACCGGTTTGAATACTTCCTTGGACATCCATACGAGAATGTTGTGAAGTTTTTCATTCCTTAAATGAAGATAACATCTTTTTTCGATGTGACCTTTCTTTCTGCAATAGAGGCAGTTAATCAGACGATTAATATCCATTCTCAACTGAGTTGTCCTTGTAGGCTCACGTTCTCTATTTTTAGATATATCTACGTTAGTAGATTGAAGAATATTTTTATCCTTGACAAAACACGTCTTACCACTACTTGGAGCATCTACACCTTTGTAGCCCATACCACATGTATCACGATGTTCTTTACATGCTCCAAGCATAGAAGATAGTTTCGTAGAGCTAGAATTGAATTTTTTTCAAATTTTCTTCTAAATCCTTGACCTTCTTAAGAGCAGTACTAAGATTAGTCTCCAATTGTTTTTCCCGTGTGAGAAAAGCCTTTTCTGCAAGTTTTTCTTTCAACACAAGGAGATTTTGACGAAGATCTTCACATTCAAAAAAATTTGAACATCTATCTTCGTTATGATCTTTAAGAGTAGCTTGTAATAGCCTACCATAATTCTAAAAGATTTTTCTCAATTTTCTGTTTTCAACGCAGAGAGGAGTTAGAAATTCAGCCAAGCAGGATGTTGACTCCTCTTTCTTTAGAAGACGATCAAAGAGAAGGATGTACTGTGACACTTCTTCTTCAACATATTGTCCCTCTTCTAAATCTCTCCCATCAGAGAGATCATCTAATTGTTCGTCAAGATGAGCTTCCCAGTTAAGAGTGGGTTTAGACGATGAAGGAGATGTGACTGATTTCTCAGGAGTATCAGGATTTTTAGCCAAGTTTTCCTGAACTGGTGATGCGTGTTTGGAGACGATATTTTCCATCATCAGATAGCTACAAACATAGACTTATGAGGTCTTTAATGTGTTTGCCTGCTCTGATACCAATTGAAAATGCGGGGGTCTAAAGACCACACCCAACAATTCGTTTGGCAATCTGAGAGGACTTACTCCAATACACTTTCTAGAGAATCAACTAGACAGTCAAACTCAATCTAGAATAAAGTATATCAAAGAGCTTAATATCTCTAACTCTTAATTCAATCCGCAATCAGCAAATAGAAATTTGCGAGCCTGATTGAATATAAGAGGAGTAACTTGAACGGTACCAAAGACCAATGTTCAAGTGTCAATCAATGTAAATCAACAACCCAAGGTTGGATATTCTAATTGATTGATCTTAACGCACAACCTGTGATATTTCAATTATATAACAAAATATAATGCGGAATAGAAATAACACAGACACCAGAATTTTGTTAACGAGGAAACCGCAAATGCGAGAAAAACCCGGGACCTAGTCCAGTTGAACACCACACTGTATTAAGCCGCTACAGACACTAGCCTACTACCAATTAAATTCGAACTGGACTGTAGTTGAACCCTGATCAATCTCACACTGATTCAAGGTACAGTTGCGCTCCTTACGTCTCTGATCCCAGCAGGATACTACGCACTTGATTCCCTTAGCTGATCTCACCCACAACTAAGAGTTGCTACGACCCAAAGTCGAAGACTTGATAGACAAATCTGTCTCACACGGAAAAGTCTATAGGATTGAATAAATATGTCTCCCACAGAAATACCCAAGAGTTTTTGTTCCGTCTTTTGATAAATCAAGGTGAACAGGAACCAATTGATAATCCGGACTTATATTCCCGAAGAACAACCTAGTATTATCAATCACCTCATAATAAACTTAATCGACTAGCGAAACAAGTTATTGTGGAATCACAAACGATGAGACGAAGTTTTTTTGTGATTACTTTTCTATCTTGCCTATCAGAGATATAAAATCTCAAGCCAATTATTTCAATTGTACTCAACACGATAGAACAGCAAGATCAGATCACGCAACTACAAAGATAATAGTTGGGTCTGGCTTCACAATCCAAATGAAGTCTTCAAGTCGTTAACCTACAGGGTCTCGAGAAGAAACCTAAGGTTAAAGGAGAATCGACTCTAGTTATGCAACTAGTAACACACATGAGGTGTGGGGATTAGGTTTCCCAGTTGCTAGAGTTCTCCTTTATATAGTTTTCAAATTAGGGTTTGAAATCCAAGTTACCTTGGTAACAAAGCATTCAATATTCACCGTTAGATGAAATACCTGATTCAACCAAGCTAATATCTTTCAACCGTTAGATCGAACTTAGCTTGTTACACACAAATGAAATGTACCCTCATTTAGGTTTATGTAACCATACCTAAACATGTACACCAGGTTGGTTCACAAATAGCTAACCGAGGTTAGCCATATGATTACTCTCATATCAACCTTATTCATCTTAACCATAACTAGTTCAAATAACTCAAATGAACCTAGTTAAAGTGTTGTTCAATTCTATAGAAAACACAATCGAAACCAAATCGGTTTGATTCACTTGAATCAATCATGAAAATTATAGCCACGGTTTGGAAAGATTGCCTTCCTTATGATTTAAATGTTTAAGTCCATGAACTGACCGATTTGACAAAGTAACCAGCTTAAGTATGCGTACTTAAGCAACCGGATTTTGAGTTTGTAAAGTTTCCAAACTCAACAGAAATTTTCGGTTTGAAAACTTCCGCCAGTGTACGCATACTTAAGGTGACTAGTTTAGGAGTTTGTAATTCCCAAACTCAGCAGATATTTTCGGTTCGAAAACTTCCGCCAGTATGCGTACGGGTATGCATACTTATCTCGTCTCCTTCACCAATTTCGTATACACACATATGCATACTCTTGGTTCCCGGTTTATGGATTTATACACTAATGTGCGAACACACTATATATGCTTATATCCAAAGATGGTTACATCTTCAACTCTTTATTTCAATCATTGAAACATTCTTCTATAATGACAATAGCCGTTTTCACACACTATTAGCATGAAAGCAATTTTCAAGATATTGAAATAATAATTATCGAAACACTCCAAGCCTACATCAAATGATTGTATCACACAAACCATGTAAGATGTTACTCGGAAATTTTCTCATGTAAGATGAACTTGGTCGAAGCGAAAGCTTACCAACACATATTTCGATAAATATGTAAGCGATATATACTCAGCTCGAAATCTCAAATGTGTATAGAGAAAACTATATCGTAACACGACTTATGTCTCAATATAGAAGATAGTAGAAATAAACTTTCCAAGTGATAGATGAGTTCAAGTCTCCACATATCAAAGAAGTTCCACAAGCTCCCCTTAGTAGTTCTTCGTCTTCAAGAGATGAACGCCGAGAGATCTAAGCTCAACTACACTATCTATATCCTAGTCCGAGACATCTATAAATAGGCTAGAAATCAAGACTTATAGTTTTGATCACTAACATTGACAAACATGTTTGAGATAGCAACGCATGCGAGTTTGACCGAGCAATGCTCTAACATTGATAATCAATATCAAAACCGAAACTACAAAGTAATTTTGTTTTGATATGTTACCAAGGAAACAATTGCCAGAAGTAATTTTCCCTAATAGTTTAGCAAACCAAAAATCGACTAAGCACCTTAGTTCCTTTGCTAAACCGATTGTACAAATACAATCGCTTGTTCGATAAGACCAAAATAAAGATAACTCTATTTTTCTCATCAGGTTCTAATTATCCATATAACTTAGACCTTTAACTTTTAAACAAGACAAGTACTAGGTTAGTTGACTAGCATTCCTTGTTAAGGCATTCGATTAGACTTGAATAACCGAAACCTCCACTTTGATAAGTCTAACTAAGATCTTAGTTTCTCTTATCCAGAATCGAATTGGACTAAACAATTCATCTCGTAAACTTTTTCTTTCGTTAGGCCATAAACAATTCATACAAACCAAATAAATCAACTTGCATAATTATTCACCTCAACCTGAAGCAATTGAAACAACATAGACATTAAAGCACCACAATTGCGCCGAAATTTTGTAAGCCTAAACGATTGATACCAAACTATAAAGAAAGATAACAATAGTTTTTCTTAACCGGAAATAATTGAATCACACACACATCCATACACAAATAATGGAATAAAACATCAATTGTACCGAAATTTTGTTAAGCAAAAGCAATAAATATACGCAATAAACTCAGGCTTTTCTTAAACAGGAAAACGATTAACTAACAAAGTCGTTACCTCAAATTTCGCATCCTCTTCTCCAATATGTTTGCATCTTTTTCCAGGGAGAATTGATATCGAAATATCATTATGTTGTCATCCTTATGCAAAACAAAATAATAACAACAACCAGCCTTTACCAGAGAAAGGTTGAAAACCGGTTTTTAACTATTGCAAGCAAAATTTAAAAACCGCGAAACACATATGCTTTTATGCTAAACCAAACGATTCAACATATTGTGACTTTTTCACATATTGTTTCAATAAAAACCCCTCATGATCCTTTGATAAAGCCTACCAACATGGGCTAGAACTTAATCCTGCTAAACCAAAAAGTCACCCAAACCATAAGGGTTCACAACATATGAGATCGAATATCAAGGTTAGAAAACCGAAATCAAACATCCCATACACATACATAGCAATAAGATAAAGCATTCAAGCACAGGCTATGTAAACCAAAAAAGTATCACAAGAAAAATTATAAATCAAATAATTTTATTCATGAGAAGATAGTTTTATTCATAATAGACCTAATACAATCATTGAAAGAAATCAAAAATTGATGTTTATTTTCATGGATTAAGTATTACAACATATAACTTAATCTCTAGTGGTGCTCTTGTTGTTCAATGAGGTTTCTTCAGTGTTCAAACTTTTGAAGCAAGTCTTGTAAGACATGTCTGCAACCACTTTCTGCTTTTCGAGTTCTTCAACTTGAAGTTTCAAGTCAGCAAGCTCACCTTTTGTCTCCTTTAATTTACCTTCTAGTCCATCTCGATCTTGAACCAAAGTAAAAATATTTCCTATGAGTTCTTCAAACTCATGCATAACATTACTCATACCATCTGTGGAAAACCACTTGGTAGGATCTGAATCATTGATAACAAAAATACATGACTCTTCTTGAGATTGATCAGAGTTAGGATCAGAACCGATTCTAGAGACAATCTTCCTGATCCTTCGTTTTGAGACAAAACCTTGACAGTTTCTCACCTTTCGTGCTTCCTTTTTATTACTCCTTGTAACACTACGAGTTATAGGAGACATACTTTCAAAGAGTTTTACTAAGGGAACGTAATATGCCTAAGAGAAGATTTTTCTTATTTGGATAAGAATATATGTATATCTAGTTTTTTAGAAAAACGGGGTTTCCGAAACTTCACGACATATTTTCGAACTTCTCTTTTTATTGAAAGGAGAATATTCTCTAAATAACTCTTATTACTGAAAATAGAAGCTACCATGAACCTGTGCCCTTGATTTTATGTGCTTTTCCCATCCAATAAATATGAGCACGGAAGAAGATGAGAGTGCACAGTATTGATACAACTAAGTTGTCAGCGAGCATCATACACATAGTTTATGTTTCTCTTAGGGAATTTCTGCCCAAAATACTTTCTCCCAAGATGATGATCTTTTCTAACTCTAGAGATATGATCATGTGGAGAAACTGTACTAATGTGAGAATTCTCAGAGATATATAAATCTCTCTTAATTATTTCAATGAGATTTTCATATGATTTTCTCATTCTAAGGACTTCCTTATGATCCACATCAGTGTGATTATCTGAAACAATTATCTGAAATTCCTGATTGTTTCTTTTGGCAGAGATTCTCTCTTTCCCTTTCTTATGGAGTCGTTCTTCATCAAAACAAGAATTATTTCGATATGGGTAAGGAGGAACCTTTTTCCAGAACCGATTATCAACTCTTTCCTCTGATTCTTTTGAGTTGATGTTATTGTGTAGTGGTATAATCTGTCTTTCTACGGAGGAATTATCTTTTAGTTTTTTAAGACAAGAAACTTCTTTTAATATTTTTACCACAATATGTTGAAGAAGTATAAGTTTCCTGTCAAGTGACTGAAAGTTGTATTCTTTAAGATCACAAACACGGAATCGGTTCAAAGTTTCCTTTGCACAAGATTTCGTTTGATCATCAGTAGATCTAGAAGATGGTTTCTCATCCTCTTCTGACTTGATGTAGTTAGGCAAACTACTATCATCTTGATTTGTTTCAGATGTGACTAAACCGGTTTTATCACAATCAGTAAAAGTCGAGCAAGGAATTTTAGTTTCCTCAACATCAGAAGAAATCACAACAACATCATTAGTCAGAGTCACATGAAATGTCTCTTTATCTAAAGTAAGAGATTTACCAAGAGCTTCTAGTTTGACAATGAGATCCATATTCTCTTTTGCCAGACTATTCAATTGAATGTCTTTATCTCTGATCTCCTGTTTAAGAAGATTTAACTCTGTCTTTAATATCAGCACTTTAGAATATAGAGATTTTATAGGCTTTAAGATTTTTATCAACTCTTTATCAGTATCTTCTCTTTCATCGGAGATAGACATAGATGCTTTCGCAACCCCTGGATCATGAGTCAACGAAGTAGTAACATCTTAAACTTTTGAGTATTCATACTCTTGCATAATGTTAACTGAATCAGACATGGATTCAATTTCTTATAGGTTGGATCGCACCAAATACAGATTGTTAGATCTTTTCGTGTTTGCCTACTCTGACCAATTGAAAAGACGAGGGTCCCAAATATACCTCAATCTAAAACCTTTCCACCTATAAGTCCTTTCTACGAAAGTGATTGTCTATGGACTGAGTCGAAACAATACAACTAATCGGTTCACACTTCGTGTGATCGTCTATGGATACGAGATCGAGACAATACAACAACGAAGTACGTTTACTTGATAAATGGTTCGGAATTAACCAAACACAATAGGATTACTATCAAGTAAATAGGAATTAACGTTTGTGTATTTTACTTCTAATTATAATAAAAACAATTATAATTGCGGAAATAGAAAAGTAAAAGACACAATAATATTTTGTTAACGAGGAAACCGCAAATGCAGAAAAACCCCGGGACCTTGTCCAGAATTGAATACTCTCAGGATTAATCCGCTATACAAAATAAAATCAACTTCGTATAGTTGAGACCAAGCAACTAAACCTATAGTTCACCAAGTTCCGTCTGTATTCCCACGCCTCCAACTTGTAATAAGTCACGTACTTGGAACAATTCCTTTGGTTCGTATTCCAAACAGTAAAGGAACAACAAATCTGTTTGGTATCAACTATTTTCAACCAAGTGATGTGAGTTCGACAAAAGGCTCTTCCGTTTATCCCAATAAAGTCCTTTGTCAGGTCCTTAGATCTATCTACTAACAATTACCAAAGTAATCGTCTAGATTTTGCAATCAATAATTTTAATCACAAAGAAATGTATTGATGCCGATCTACTCAACTAATCAATCCAATCTACCACAAGGATAAACCGATTATAGTTGGATCCTCTTTAACCGAAACAAGTATTGTGCACACCAAAGATTATGAACCCAAATCAGAAATCTTCAAAGTCTTCTTTGTCTTCAAATTTTTTAGATCTTCAATAAACACCTTCATACAATCAACTTGAATCTCTTGTGATCAATCACGCACGAAACGGAGTCTGTTAACAATGGATTATCACAAGACGTCTTTAGATCTACAAACAGTCTAAAGATACCCGTCGAAACTTCGATCTAGTTTGAGTGAATCTTATATCAGAAGAGAAGATTCTCAAGCATAAACAAACTAGGTGCAATCAAATTTCAACAACCGTTAGTCAATCAAATCAATCGAAAACTAATAATAAACCGCAATTATCTAGTTTCCCACCAACGGTACTAATAGAGATTCTCAATCCCAAAGAGGTCTTTAAACCAAGCGTTCGTAAGAGATTTCGCCTGATTAGATTACTTTCCTCTCCGAATAAGCGGCTCCACCAGTAACAACACAACTATGTAGTTTTGCTGGCTCTGAGGATTAGTTTGCTAGAAATTCAAACTTTGATATTTATAGACCAAGGAAGTTTGGACACCAAGGAATTTCCAAAACCGAAAATATTCTCAAGATATGCAATATATTCCATATTCGGTTTCCATAACTGGAAATGCTTTGTCCAAACATTGACCGAAAATCTCTTAGAAAATCTCCAATTAATAAACGCACATTACCAATTTTTATTTTCCAAAAATAAAATTAAAAACCTTAATTAAAAGATTCTCAACTTATTTTTCGATCCGGGATTTTTTCTTTAGCTATTAAGGAATATCTTTGAACAATAAAAGATAAGCGTTACTGCACATGTTCAAAGTATGTCGACATCTTTACTTTTAAGTTCTATTTCATACTTACAATCTTGAAACCAATTTGCCACACTTCCAAACGAGTTTAGAATTGGTTCATCTAACTTTCAAGAACTATGTGATTGATTAAGAACACTCAATCACAAATCATGGGTTTCACGGTTCTACCAAAACAAGTTTTGGTTCTACATCCATGTGAGTACTGTGCATCACACTAGCTTTCCAAAAATTCGCTTGACTAGGTACTAGGATCGGTTCCCCACATACTTATGGTAACTACTTGTATTTGTTGCACATGTCCATAGGATCGGTTCCCCTTTCACTAAAAACTTGTTGCACATGCTCATATGATCGGTTCCCCCATCTACTAAAAACGTGTTGCACCTATTACAAGGATCGATTCCCCTTTTGTGATCGGTTGCACCTCTTCATAGGATCGGTTCCCCTTTGCCTAGAGTTGGTCATATCAATAACACTAAATCGATCATACCATCTCAGGTGATTACTTAAGATCGGTTTCACTAATAAAAGTCATACGAATACAAAACTCAGGCCTTGTGAATAGTTTTACCAAGAACATAAACAAGTCATGAGCGGTTATACTAATCACACATATTGGTAGTTCAAAAGATATGCAATGAATCACAATACCAATAAGCCTAGCGATTTCCCTTTCGATTCACGAAATGAGTTCGTGAATTTACTTCCTTTAAACTAATGTAAAACATTGTTTCCTAGGAAGAAATCTTCACCTCATACCCATACATAATCACAATAGTATTCAAACGATTATGTCGATGTCTTATATTTGAAGTTCATAAGATAAGCGTTATACTCCGTATTGTATTCCTTAATACTACGTCTAACTAGAGTGTAATTATTCATGCTTTGCAGTTATGTTTTCAATATGCACGACTTGAAAGATACGTTAGGGAATGAAACAGTTCAAGTCAAATATCACTAACCTCAAGTGGAAGGATGATGTTGTCGTTGTAGCTCCTTACTTCTTCACTTCTTCAAGTCTTCACAATATTCATAATGTCTCATATCCTAATACTTTCAAGCTAACCTATACGAAGTTGACTCTAGTATATAATCAAGCGACTCTTTAAATGAGTTTTGGTTCACTAAAATATGACAACCAAACTTGACATACCAACGCTTGGTGGGTTCAACCGATCTATGCTCTAACATAAGCCCATACACATAATCATAAAATAATATACAAGATTATGTCGATGTCATATCTACGAAGTTCAAAAAATAAGCGTTATACTTTGTAATGTAATTCCTTAATACTATGATAATACTATTATGATCATGTCTATCCACTAGAGTATTTATTTATATACAGCTTCGCGTGTTATGTTTTCAATATAGCACGACTTGAAAGATACGCTAGGAATGGAAATAAGTTCAAGTCAATATTACTAACATCAAGTGGAAGGATGATGTCCTCGTTGTAGTCGTTACTTCTTCTCATTCTTCAGGTCTTCGGAGTAATACTTGTATGTCTCAATATTCCTAGACTTTGTAGTCTAACCTAAACGAAGTTGGCTCTAGTATTTAAACAAGCTACTCTATATGAATTTTGATACTAAAATATGACAACCAAACTTGACATACCAACGTTTGGTGGGTTCAACCGATCTATGCTCTAACAACGTAAATGCATATATATCTCATAAGACATTTGCATAACATAAAACCAACAAGATTAAATACTGCAAGATCATGTTCCAAATAACTTAGAATTTAAATAAATAAATCTAAAAACATTACAAAATGAAAAACGTTGGAAATAATTATGTGTAATCACAATATTTGCTATGTCTTGCTACACTAGATTTTTCATCCTCTGTAGAATCATAGTGATCATATGTTTCATCAAGAGTTGCAGCAAGACCTTTGTTGCCAGTGTATTTTCTAAGATTTGGATACTTATTTGCAAAATGACCAAAATATTTACACTTGAAGCACTGTGGCATATCCTCATCATCAGTGTCGACAGTATCCCTATTTTTAGGAGGAACACGATCATGAGGCTTAACTAATGATCTAGATTTATCTCTAGTAAAATGTTTACTTCTCTTCAAAAGAAGATCTCTAAACTGTCTTGTGATCATAGAAACTGAGTTGTCAAGATCTTCATCTGATGATTCAGTCTCAATAGGATCATTCACGGAGTTGCCAACACTTTTACTTTTATCAAGTAGATTAGTGTTCTTTTGTGCTTTGAACACAATATCCTTTCCAGCTTTGGATAGATGTTCGTGATCAAAGATCTTTAACTTTACAACAAGAGTATTCCTGGAAAGTGTTTCAAGCTTATTTCCCTCAACGATGGCATGTTTCTTAGAATCGTATCTAGCTGGTAGAGATCTGAGAATCTTCATCACAATGTCCTTTTCAAGAATAGTCTTACCCAATGCAAATGATGCATTAAAAATTTCAGACACTTTGTGATTAAACTCATTAAATGAATTTCATTAGCCATACGAAGGTTTTCCCAATCAGAATTTACGTTTTGAAGCCTAGCTTATTTCTCAGAGGTATTCCCTTCAAATATGGTTGCTAAGATATCCCAAGTATCTTTAGACTTATTGCACGTAGTCACATGGTGCTGAAGATCTGGGGTAATGGCATGAATGAAAGCATTTAATCCGTCAGAATTTTGCTTCACAACACTAATCTCGACTTCATTATATCTACCAATATTCTTTGGAAAAGTTACACCGTCTACTGTAATTGTTAGAGGATCATAGCCATTTACAACACGAACCCATGATTGAAAATCACACGCTTAAAGAAAGGCACGCATAGAAATTTTCACCATAAATAATTCGAGCCATTGAAGACTGGCGGTACGTTTATAGAGATAACACTTCTGTCCATGTAGTCAGATTGCTACAAACACGGACTTATGAGGTCTTAGCGTGTTTGCCTGCTCTGATACCAATTGAAAATGCGGGGGTATAACAACCACACCCAATATTTCGTTCGGCAATCTGTATGGACTAAACTACAATATAATTCCGAGAACACCAACTTAAAAGTGAGACTCAATCAAGAAAGATATCAAAGATCTTTATATATTTCTCAATACAATCAGTAAATCAACCAGATAGAATTCTGTGAGACTAATTGTTATAAGAATAACTCGGATGGTACCAAAGACTAATGTCCGAGTATCAATCAAGTATTATCCAACAAACAAGGTCGGATTTATCAACTATGATTGAACTACGCACAACCTGTGATATTTCAATTATATAAACAAATATAATGCGGAAAAAAAATAACACAGACACCAGAAATTTATTTAACGAGGAAACCTTAAATGCAGAAAAACCCAGGGACCTAGTCCAGATTTGAACACCACGCTAGATTAAGACGCTACAGACTCTAGCCTACTACAAGTTAACTTCGGACTGGAATGTAGTTGAGCCCTAACCAAGTCTCCCACCGATTAAGGTACAATCGCGTTACTTACGCATGTTGAATCCCAACAGGACTCTGCGCACTTGATTCCCTTAGCTGATCTCACCCACAACTAAGATTTGCTACGACCCAAAGTCGAAGACATATAAACAAATCTGTCTCCCACAGATAAGTCTATTCTGGTTGTTGTTTCCGTATTAAGATAAAGATCAAGGTGTACAGGAAACTCAACTAATAATCCGGTCTTATAATCCCAAAGAGCATCCTAGAAATATTAGTCACCTCATAATAACATAATTGATTAACAGATGAAGTTATTGCGGAATCACAATATTTTAAGACGAAGAACTGTTGTGATTACTTTTTATATCTTATATATCGGAATAGAATAAACGATTGAAAGAGACGTGTCAGGAATAGAATGGAGGAGTAGACATCTGTAATAAAGCCCGTGTGGAAAGGTGGGACTGAAACAAATGTAGGTAAACAGTTGCGGCAGTTCAAAAATATGGATTCTCATGACATTCTCTCCTTCGTAGAGAAGACATGAGAAGAGGCAAGATGTAGGATCAGAATATCGCGATAACAACAATTCGCGAAGGCAACGGATAACAACGTTGCGAATGAGTCGCAGAGGGTTAAATATGAATGAAACACTGGATGACGATAGGAGGATATGAAATTTGGCGAAAGTTAAGAAGTGTCGCGAGTATGAATACTTGTACGCTGCGAAACTTCTTCGCGAGACATTCCCTTTAAAATAAAGGACAAATTTTAGTTAGCGTCATTCACTATGTATTACCCTATATAAAGGGATGAGTGAATCTGTTGTAGGGGAGGTTCCTTTGAATTGAAAAGCAAGTCATTAGGAGAGAGAAACAGAGAGAATGTTTATAAGTTCTTAAGTGTAATTTCATCTTCCGGGGTAAACATTTCAAGAAAATTATTAATAAACATTCATAATTGTTCATCTATTATCTTTTGAATGGATTAGTTATACAAAATATAGTGAGGGGTGTATTGTGGGATTTCCTGCAACTACATATTGGCGCTAGAAACTTGTGAACTAAGAAAAGATTGGCATAGAGATTTGGAGGAATTTGAATGCGATAATTTTCAAAAGATTTACTAAAAGAGAAATGGCTAGAAGAAGAAATGTACTTGAACAACCTGTGAGAAGAAGTGGAAGACTTGCTGGAGAAAGGAGAATTGAACAAGGAGAATCGTCAAGGATGAATATGAGAAATGATGAAGAAAATCATGTTCAACGTTTAATTCCTCCGATAGAAAATGAAACTGTGGATTACGATAGAGTAAGTGTACATACTTGGAGGTCGAATTCTGAGGATGAAAGGGAAGAAGAGCAGCAGTTGATGAATAACGGACAAGAAGGAGGAGACCAAGAAATGAATCTAGGAAATGAAGAAATCACAAAGATTGGAAACATTGAGACAAACAATACATGAAGAAAGGCGACTAGAGGCAGAAGAGCGAGCAAATTTGACAAGACAGAATCATGAATTAAGAATGGAAAATATGAGATTGCAAAATAGAAGATCGAGAAGCACTGCGAGATCGAGTTCAAGATCGACTAGGGAAGAAAGAAGGAGAGCCTTACCAACAGAAATTACAGAGGTAGAAAACCAACGGGAGCACAAAATCTCACTCGAACATCACGAAAGAAGAGAGGACGCAGAAGATCGTTATATTCCCCATCCCGAGAATTTCCAAGATGAGCAGAGTGAAGAAAATCAGGGAACTAGGCGATTTCAGGGGCCAAATGATCCAGCCGCTGAAGGAAGAGCAATACTGCACGGAAGAGAAGCATTGAGAAGGCAAAAAGAGATCGTGGACGACATTGAGAAACATTATGCTGAACAAGCATGTTTAGCCCGCGAAAGAGAGAGAGTAAGAGCAGAAGTGGAGAATCAAGAGTTGGAAGAAGCGATCCGGCAGAATAATCACGACAACCGAGAAAGGAGGCGAGAACAAAATCGTGTCAATAGAAATACCAATGGAGAATACGAGAGGATACAGAGAAGAGTTGATAGAGAGCCCAGAAGAGAGAACGATAGATATAATGGTGTGCGAATTGATGAAAGAGATGAAGGAGAAAGTCGCAGAGAAAGGAGAGAAGAAAATAATGAACAACAAGGTCAAAACAGGCATGAATGTAGGAGGCGAGAGAGGCGAGCTAAAAAAGACCAAAGCGAGAATCAAATCCTGAGGCAAATGAGCAAATCTTGAAAGAACTAGCAGAAATGAGAAAGTTGTTAAACAGTAGGAAGGAAGGAGGAAGAAGACAGTTGGATGAAGCCATCGCAGAAGCTGCGAAGAATCCTTTCACACTAGAAATACAAATGGGAGGAATACCACCTAAATGCAATCTGCCTGCATTAACCAACAATTTCGATGGAACAACCTGTGCGGTACAACACATCAAGGCTTATATGAGATGTATGTTACAATGGGAGAATCATGACGCCATATTGTGCAAATACTTTGCATCTAGCTTAATTAGAGAAGCACTGAAATGGTTTGAAGGATTACCCAGAAACACAATCTCATCATTCAACCATTTACAAGCTATTTTCTTGGGAGCGTATATAAGTAACAATTCCACGCGACCAGGGATTGAGGATGTATTCGGGCTGAAACAAAGAGTTGGCGAGAGTTTGAGACATTTGACAATGAGATGGAGAACAATGTGCAGTGAAATGGCCGGAAGGGTAGAGGAAAGATATCTCATTTTATCATTTGTAAATGCTCGTCGCAACAAGTTTGTTATACATTCAAATATTTAGAATTAAAAATACGATTACGATGGCCGAATCTGCGAGAACTCCAAGAAGAATACATTGCTTTAGAAGAAAGACAAAATGAAATGGAATCATACCCAATTGCGAATACAAGTTCGAACGCTGCGAATGCCGGTTTGTTACCAAAATTTTTAAACTCGCAGAGCGAGCACTTCGCAAGGGCAACCGGAAAACAGAGTTGATGATGGACAGCAGAAAATAGTGGCTATGGGGAGCCGAGATCAGGAGGAGTTTGATAGAGAAAGGAACTACTACAGCCGCGGCAACAATAATAAAATTCAAAGATTGGATCATATGCAAGAAACTTATGGAGGACGAAGGCAGAATAATCATGGAGGGCCAAGAAATCGCAGAGTGGTATGGGAAGAGATCAAAATGCCACCACTAAACGCTAGTGTGGAAAAAATTTGGGAAGCTATACTTGTAATGGAGGATGTACCGGCACCATGGAATGCAGGGAGTGAACCACCACCAAGTGACAGAAGTCATGAATATTGTTCTTACCATCGCTTTCATGGGCATCTAACAAATGACTGCAGAAACATAAAGAGAATCATTCTCAGAATGATTGATCAGGGGAAGCTGCATCATTTTCTAAAAGATGAAGAGAAAGGGAAGAAAGTACTAACAACATCACCATCAGAAATGCAAAGAACAGTTTCAAAAAAGGGAAAAGAAACATTCGTAATAGAAGTGGGAACAAAGGCCAAAAATCTATTTTGCAACTCTATCGTTCATTCATATCGTACAATTGAAGATTTTCACGATAACGTGCTTAGTAGAGTATATGCAAGGGATTTTCATAACAAAGAAGTGATGAACCCGGCGAGAAAGTCGCAATTGAATGAGTGGCAACTAAAGATTATTTCTTTCTCTGCAGACGAAGTACCCAAAGGAAGAGAAGTACATGATAGCCCGCGGTGGTGAGACTGGACATTAATCCAAGACCAGTTGATGGAGAAGATGACGAAGCAGAAAATTGTTGGGCAATCAATAGAAACCTAATCGATACCGGAAGTTCGGTGAATATTCTTTTTCCCATACTTATAAGACCATGGGTGGAGAGGATGAGAATTTGATTCCTTCAACATACAAAATATACGGTTTTAACGACAAAAACAACAAACCTAAAGGAGAGGTTCACATGAGGATACCTTTACAAGGATTATCACCGATATTTTATTCTCGCGTGGTTGACGTGGAATCTCCTTATAACGCATTAATTGGGCGACCATGGCTGCACGAAATCTTGGGAGTAGCATCAACATACCATCAATGTATAAAGTTTCCCCATCCAAATGGTATTGGAATTATAAAGGGAGATTGGAAGGAAGGTCGAAATATTATGAGGTGGACGTAGAGAGTCATGAGGAGAGAAATGCTAAAAGAAAAGGTTGGAAACAGAATATCAAAGATGAACAGAGAAAAGAGAAGTCTGATGGTGGATACTATAGAGATAAGAAATGAAGAAGCATCGCGAAGTGCCGCAAGAATAGGTGAATGTTACGATGCTTGCAAAAATAATCGGTTGTAGTTCATCGCAAAGTGCCGCGAAACATCGCGAAGTGCCGCAAATGAATGCATAGAAATACGCGAACATAATGATGAAAAGGAGTCCTCCAAGGATTGGGGTAACGATGAGGCAAAGAGTGCAATGAACAAAAGGCATAAGAAGTAAATACTCGACAAAGATATATCAAAGGGAAGACAAAGAAGAAATGATATGTGAAAATTTCGACAATAAGAATGTACAAGAATCCGAGAGAAAAATGAATGAAACAGGATTGCGCGATGGCTTCGCAAATTAAATGTCAGACAACAATTAAATATGAATGATTGAATGGTTTAACAACAATGAATGAGTAAATGAATGGGACGAACCTTTATGGCGTACACCCTAGTTCGCGAATTATATTTCGTAAGAGGCAAATGTAAGACCTAAAGTGCGTCATATAAGGGGGAATCTCTTAACATGGCCCGGGGAAAAGGTTACACCGCCCCGGAACTGGGTCATGCAGATTTGGGGCCCATGAAAGCCTATCCTAAGAGGTACCTTGGATTCCCAACTATATATGTAGGTTATACCACGGTTGGGCGACCGAGGGTCTCTTTCAAGGAGTCGGCGTATGATCAAGGCGCCGAGGTACACGGTTGAGTCAAGAGTGCGGGGAGCATGGAACTTCCTTACCACTCTTGACAAGTCTTGGCGCATGCTTTTCGGCCCGAAGAAAACTCCACTTAGGGTGCAGCCTTGTAACCATAAACCCTATAGGTATAAGGGATAAGAGGCTGCGAAAACAACTGGTTGTTGTTAAGACCGGATGGGAGGAGCTAGCCTTGTATGTCCGATGTACGCCTCCTTGAAGGGGCAACCAGGGAGATGATAAGGGCGGCACCCTCCATTAGGGAGCTGATAAGTGCCAAAGACACAAATGTCATGAGGCTTTGTTTTCGCAAGGAAACTTAGGCTTGTCATATTTGTGCAATGATCCTGCAGAGGCAATAATACTAACGCGAGGGTAAGACGAGATCAATGGGTCCTTACATGCAAGTGTAAAGACGTCTTGCGATTTCGTCGCAAGACGACAATGTCACGGGGCTTTATTTTCGCAAGAAAGTTTAGGCTGTCATATTGCCGCAAGCAAAATATCTGCAGAGGCAAAAATACTTGAAAAACGATAAGGCAAGGTCAATGGGTTTTTGCATGCAAGTGTAAAGACGTCCTGCGACCTTGTCGCAATAAGGGGTGGCAGAGTAAGACCTTTAATTAGGAAGGTCAAGCTTAGAAGACCACCAGAAATGATAAGGCGAGATCAACATATTTCTTCATTTATTAAAATCTCTTGCGATCTCATCGCAACGATAAATTTAAACATCATTGGAGTTAAAATCCCGAATGACTACATATTCCTGGTCAGAGGAAGAAAGTGCGAATTTCAGAAATTTCATTCTTTCATATGAAGATGCATAACATAGGCAAATATGGGAATGGAAAAGATGAAATATTGTTATTCATCTTCCAATGAAAGAGTTATACATCAATAATGCTAACCAATTATATTACAAGGAAGAACTGCCAAGAAAGGGGAACGAAGATCGAATTTATGGGCTATAATTCAAGAAGTTTACAATAAAGAGATACGAAATGTACGGATATTACAGGCAAAATAAAGAAACAAAAAGAATTATCTCTTTGGCGATTCTTCTCCTTTATCCGATCCTTCAATTCCATTATTCTCGTCGCGAGTTTTCTTTTTCGCTGGCCTCACTATCAGAAACGTCCGAGACAGGCAAATTCTCAGGACTTCTTCGGAAAGCCAAGGATATGAACAAAGAGGGATTTTGTGATCATTACAAACGTACTCCATGGCTTCATTGCGAAAAACGAACGGCATCATTATTAAAATTCGCCACGGTAGTTTGAAATTGTTTCTTCAACTTGGAATATCTATTCTCGCGAAGGGTGAGATTCTTTGCGAGCCGTGCTTTCTCGTATCTTCAAGTTCTTCAATCCTTGCTTGAAATCTTTTTCGGACTCTGCAAGTAAAAAAAAAAAAAAAAAAAAGTTAACAACTCAACAACAATATTACGAGGTAAGAAACAAGAAGGTAATAAATAACCTTCTCTCGTCGGATATTATATCTTTAACCAAGGAAGTATGCTCGGTATGAAGACTAACATCAACACCTAAGTTATTCCCGGCATTATCTAAGATTTTCGCAGCCCAAGCGAATTCATCATCATTATTTATAATAAGAAGTGAACGAATTTGATTTTCTCGCTCACTAAGTAAGGAATTCTGACGAAGCAATTCATCTCGCTCCATTTGCACTTCGAGAAGGGACTTTTGAAATGTTGCTAATGCCTAGGCACCATTATTAGCAATGCGATCTTTGTCATCTATATGGTCACTAATTTTCTTCCTTAAAATTTTGGTTTCCTCATGAGATTCGAGGTACATTTGCTTCAACTGGTTGGCTGTACTTAAACTAGATCTGTGCTCAATTTCTAAGAGGCGGTATTTGATTTGGAGTTCATTTAATGAAAGAGAATTAATTCTGTTCGACGAACTACTTAAAGAGTTGTTGAGATGAGCGAGAAGAATGTCATTATCCATAGGCTCAGGAAATGAATGGAGAAGAATAGCTTCTTCGGAGAGGTTATATATATCTGCGAAAGTGATAAGTCAGGTAGCAACAGGCAATTGATAAAATAAAAGTAATAAGAGAAAAAAAAAAAAAAAAAAAAAATTTACCATAAAGTTGCTGATTAGCGTTCTGAAGAGTGGTAACTTTGTCCTTCTGGGCAGAAAACTCAGTTTCCAATTGTTGGATCTTTTCGCGAGATCTCGCAGATTCAACTTCTAATTCTTTGATCCTTGTGCAAAATTGGGTATTCTTTTTCAATTGAATGTTATACCTCCTCTCAAGATCCGAGGCAACCACAAAAGAAGTTTTTCCAACTGCGAAGAAAGATAAAAAGGTTATTAAGATATAAATTAAAAACTGAAGTTGGAGGAGAAATATGAATTCGAACATACCAACGAATTAAGTGCATTTAAGAAGCTAGGGGATACAGATCTAGAAACCCCTTTGAAAGAGTCATTGCCATCCAGTAGTGTAGCATTACATATGGTGGCGAGGCTCTCGCATATAGAAGTTAGGTGAGTATCTCCAATTCCTTGAAGAGAATCCGAGAAGATGCTGAACAATTGATCCATAGGAGAATTGGCCGATTGAGCTTCATTTTGGAAAGTTGAATCCAAAACATTATCATTATCATCCTCATCGGAAGATTCAGAACTTGAGCTAAGATGAGAGGAAGGTTGAGTTTTTCGCTTCTTAGATGGTGGAGCGAAGACTTATCCTTGCGTGCATTGGCTTTAGTTTTGCCTTTAACTTTCGCAGCCTATCACTTCCTCGGCGTCAACCTTCGCATACAAATGAAGATAAGAAATAGAGGCAACAATATTGTTAAATAACACAAAAAGATATTTCTTACTTCATCCGTAAGCGATCGAAGTATTGCCAAGGTACTTGCCGTGGATTTGCCTTGTAACTTTTCCTCGCCTTGATAATCTGGAAAATTTACAAACTCAATAAGTACAAGAGGAAAGAGGGATTGCAAAAGCAAATTGTGGGGACATACCTCTTCCGCCTTCTTGGGCCACTTAAATTCCCAAGGATGATAGCTGCGAGATTTGCAGGAGTACATGCGAACCTCGCTATGTAAGGTCCACTTAAGAGAAAAGGTACAACCCACCACCTCTCATCTTTGGAGTGGCGAGGAGTAGTGTTGTTACCCGAATGCCGATCGATATCTTGCATGAGTAATTTATCCTCGGGGATGTTATCTTTTCTCTTCAACCGAGCGCCCAAATGAGATTTCTTATTTCTCATGCCTATTACTTCATAATTTTCAAAAAGGTTTTCTCAAGCAGTGTATCTCTCGGGGATTATTTCTAAATTTACATATTTGGGGTCTCGACACTTGTTAGGATATAAAGATCCTTTGCCACACCACGACCGGCAAACTCAAGCATTAGGCGGATACAATCGCCGCTTAATTGATAGACACTCGCGAGAAGTTCGGATGGGAAAGGATTTCATAAAAGAGTGGCATCTCAGGATCATATAAAGGAATGGGAAGTCCTGCGAGAAGTTGACCTAGCGAAACAATAATCTTGTGATCATCACATTGATGATCAGAAAAAAGCTTGGCAGTGAGTATAGATGAACATCCTTGATTAGGAATGGTAGAAAGGGTGAAACCTTTATCTTGCAACTTTTTCTGAGTCTCAATAAAGCGAGGTTTGTACATACGACTAAGTGAAGCCATTATCAATATGGGAATGGATAAAGAATCGAAGATTAAGATATAATAAAGATTGAAGATTTGCAGTAATAGAAGCGCAACTTGCGGAAGAAGAAGATTAAAGAAAAGTTGCAAGAGGGAAAACGAAAGAGGAAAAGAGAAAGATATGAAAATTATATATAAAGAGAAACATCCTCGGGAGAAACGAGAGCATTTAATGCGAGAGGGGACGTGAATGGTCAAGAATAAACGATTGAAAGAGACGTGTCAGGAATAGAATGGAGGAGTAGACATCTGTAATAAAGCCCGTGTGGAAAGGTGGGACTGAAACAAATGTAGGTAAACAAATTTGCGGCAGTTCAAAAATATGGATTCTCATGACATTCTCTCCTTCGTAGAGAAGACATGAGAAGAGGCAAGATGTAGGATCAGAATATCGCGACAACAACAATTCGCGAAGGCAACGGATAACAACGTTGCGAATGAGTCGCAGAGGGTTAAATATGAATGACACACTGAATGACGATAGGAGGATATGAAATTTGGCGAAAGTTAAGAAGTGTCGCGAGTATGAATACTTGTACGCCTGCGACACTTCGCGAGACATTCCCGAAAATAAAGGACAGCTTAGCTGTCATTCACTATGTATTACCCTATATAAAGGGATGAGTGAATCTGTTGTAGGGGAGGTTCCTTTGAATTGAAAAGCAAGTCATTAGGAGAGAGAAACAGAGAGAATGTTTATAAGTTCTTAAGTGTAATTTCATCTTCCGGGGTAAACATTTCAAGAAAATTATTAATAAACATTCATAATTGTTCATCTATTATCTTTTGAATGGATTAGTTATACAAAATATAGTGAGGGGTGTATTGTGGGATTTCCTGCAACTACAGTACCCTTGCCTTCTTGATGAAGTCCCCCAAAATATGCCTTCTCTGGATATTTCTGATAGCGATGCTAGTGAAGAAGAAGAGAAATTTGATGAAGATGAAGAAGTTGAAGGATCTGATGAAGATAATGAAGAGGAAGAATCAAATGAGAAATAATTTTATTTTCCTTTTTCTCCCTTTGTAATATTTGTACAGTCATTTTTTTTTTTTAATCTCCCATCTTTGGGTGTATTCTTTTGCTGCGAATTTCTATCTTTCTTGAGTCTTTGAATACAATTTCTATCTTTCTTGTTTCTTCCTGCACATAAATGGCAATTCTTTTTTGCAATATGGTTAATCAATATATGCTTAAATCTGTCATATGAAGACAAATAACATGTTCTTGTTCATTCCCATACTTGCCTCTGTTATTTGTATTCGAATGGGAGATTAAGCATAATTTCGCAGATATTTTCTGCTGAACTTTATCATTGCGACAAGATCGCAGGACGTCCTTACATTTTCATGTAATGACCCATTGATCTTGCCTTATCATTTCTCTTGTGTGGCCTTATTTTTCCTTCCTAGTTAAAGGTCTTATTTTGCCACCTCTCATTTTTGCGACAAGATCGCAGGACGTCTTTATATTTTCATGTAATGACCCATTGATCTTGTCTTATCATTTCTTTAGTATTATTGCCTCTGCAGGATATTTTTCTTGCGACAATATGACAGGCCTAAATATCCTTGCGAACGTAAAGCCCCATGACATTGCCGTCTTTGCGACGAAATCGCAGGACGTCTTTACATTTGCATGTAAGGACCCATTGATCTCATCTTATCTACTCTTTTGTATTTTTGCCTCTTCAGGATTGTTGCACAAATATGACAAGCCTAAATATTCTTGCGAACATAAAGCCTCATGACATTTGCGTCTTTTTTGACACTATCAGCTCCCTAATGGAGGGTGCCGCCCTTATCTTCCCCCTGGTTGCCCCTTTAAGGAGGCGTACTTCTGCCATACAAGGCTAGCTCCTCCCATCCGGTCTTAACAACAACCAGTTGTTTTCGCAGCCTCTTATCCCTTTTTCCTATAGGGCTTATGGTTACGAGACTGCACCCTAAGTGGAGTTTTCTTCAGGCCGAGTGCAGCATAAGCCGAGACTTTCCAAGAATGGCCGAGACACTTCAAATGTCCTGTGCACCCTTGGCTCAACCGTGTACCTCTGGCGCCTTGGTCAAATGTCGACTCCTTAGAAGAGACCCCTGTCGTCCAATCTAAGTCACTAGCTTAGATTGAAAATCCAAGGTATCTCTCCGGATGGGTTTTATTACCCCCAATCTTCATGACTCAGTTCCGGGGGCGGTGTAACCTTTTTCCCGAGCCACGTTACGTATACCCCCTTACATGACGCACTTTAGGTACTTTGCCTCTTACGAAATTTTATTCGCGAACTAGGGTGTACGCCATGAAGGTTCGTCCCATTCTGATTATTTTGTTAATTCTTTATTATATGTAATATAGGTACCGCCTACTATGACGCACTTTAGGTACTTTGCCTCTTGCGAAATTGTGTTCACGAACTAGGGTGTACGCCATAGTAAGTTCGCCTCTTTCTTACTATTTTGTTGATTCTTCTGGATATGTAAGCTCTCTTGTACTTTCGCAACGTATTTGCCATTTATAAAATATATTTTCTTCTTCTTCATATCAACTCTTACACAACTCCATTTTCACCACTCACGAATTTTTTTTTTTTTTTTTAAATCAACTTTCATTTGTCGTCTTCCTCCCCATTTTTTTCTCTGACAATCAACAATTACAGTTATTCTTTAAGTCTCTTACTTCTGCTACTTTCTGCCTCTGCATTTTTGAATTTTCCTGTCATTTTCTTGTCCGTTGCGAAACCTTCGCCACTTCCTATCTTCATCATTTTTTGGTTTTGCAGCATTTCTTCCTCTCTTTGCTCTATTACATCTACCATTAATCTTTCACCTCTTTGTTTTTCTTTGATGTTGTTTTTCCAATTCCTCTGCTTCGCAGATCTTTCTTCACAGGATTCTATATCAACCTCATAACACTTCTTTCCTTCAACCCAATCTCCCTTTATGATGCCAACACCAGTGGGATGAGGGAACTTGATACATTGATGGAAAGTTGATGCGACACCTAAGATCTCATGTAACCATGGTCGTCCGATCAACGCGTTGTATGGTGATTCCACATCAACTACACAGAATAGAATTTCAGAAGATAATCCTTTCAGTGGAATTCACATATGAACTTCTCCTTTTGGCTTATTTGCGGTACCATTAAAACCATAGATTTTGTACGTTGAAGGTATTAGATCTTCATCTTTTCCTCCCATAGTTTTATAAGTATGATAAAAAAGAATATTCACAGAACTCCCGGTATCAGTTAAAATTCTATTGATTGCCCATGAGTTTTCCGCTTCATCATCTTCATCATCACTAGGTTTTGGGTTAATCTCCAATCTCACCACCAATGGGTTATCATGCATTCCCTCACCTTCAGGTACTTCTTCCACGGTAAAAGAAATGATATGCTTCTGCCATTCTTCCAGTTGCGACGTCTTCGCGGTGTTCATTATTTCTTTATCATTGGCATCCCTTGCGAAAACCCTGCTGAGAGTAATATCGTGGAAATCTTCAATTGTCTTGTACGAATGTACAATAGAGTTACAAAACAGATTTTTGCTTTTGCCCCAACTTCTATCACAAATGTTTCACGTTTTTTTGTTGTGTTCGCCCGTGAATTTCTCGGAGGAGGTGGTAATGCTTGAGGTTGAGCTTTCCTTACTAGAAAATGATTTAATTTTCCCTGATCTATCATCCTGAGAATGATTCTCTTTATATTTCTGCAGTCATTTGTTGTATGTCCATGGAAATGGTGATAAGAACAAAATTCATGGCTTCTATCGCTTGTAGGTGGCTCCTTTCCCATGTTCCATGGTGTTGGTATATTTTCCATCAAGATTATAGCTTCCCATATTTTTTCCACGCTAGCATTCAGAGGTGGCATCTCGATTTCTTCCCATACTATCCTGCGGCTTCCTTGTCCCCTATGATAATTTTGCCTTTGACCTCCATAATTTTCTTGCAGCTGGTCAAGTCTTTGAATTTTGTTATTTCCACCACGGTTATAGAAATTTCTTTCTCTCTCGTATTCTTCTTGGTCACGACTCCCCATAGCTACTAGCTTCTGTTGATTATCACCCATTATCAACTCTGGTTGTCCTTGCGAGGTGCTCGCCACTGTATTTATCAACTTAGGTAACAAGCTTGCATTCGCTGTATTTGAACTTGTGTTCGCAACCGGGTATGATTCCATCTCATTTTGTTTTTCCTCGAGAGCAATATATTCCTCTTGTAATTCTCGCAGCTCAGTCATTGTGATTGTGTTCTTAATTCTGAAAATTTGAATGTATAACAGATTGGTTGCGAACATAGCATTAATGAATGATAAAATGAGATATCTCTCATCAACACGACCCGCCATGTCGCTACACATTGTCTTCCACCTCATGGTCAAATGTTTCAAACTTTCACCAACCCTTTGCTTTAATCTAAATACATCTTTAATGCCAGGTCGCGAGAAGTTGTTACTTATGTACGCCCCTAAAAATATAGCTTGTAAATGATTGAAGGATGCTATAGTATTTTTGGCAGGCCTTCAAACCATTTCAAGGCTTCTCCTGTTAAACTTGATGCAAAGTATTTGCACAATATAGCGTCATGATTTTCCCATTGTAACATACATCTCAAATAAGCTTTGATGTGTTGTATTGCACAAGTTGATCCATCAAAAATGCTGGTTAATGTAGGCAAATTGAATTTTGGGGGTATTCTTTCTAATTGTATTTCCCGTGTGAATGGGGTTTTCGCAGCTTCTTCTATAGCTTCATCCAATTGTCTCCTACCTCCTTCTTTCTTATTATTTAACATTCCTCTCATTTCCGCTAGCTCTTTCAGAATTTGTTCATTTACACTAGAATTAGTTTTCATTGGCCTTTTTAACTCCGCCTCTCTTCTTCTGCGTTCATATCCGTTTTGATTCTCTTGATCATCATTTTCTTCTCGTCTTTCTCTGCGATCTTCTCTTTCATTCCTTTCATGAATTCGCACACCATTATATCTCTCATTTTCTCCTCTTTGCCGTCTTTCCGTTCTCCTTAGTACTCTATCGTATTCTTCATTGATATTAACATTATTGCGATTACGCTCACGCCTCCTTTCTCTATTATCATGATTATTTTGGCGAATTGCCTCTTGTAGTTCTTGTTCTTCCATTTATGCTCTTAGTCTTTCCCTCTCGCGAGCTAGATGTGCTTGTTCAGTATAATGTCTTTCAATTTCATCCTGAATTGCTTGGTGATTTATTTGTACTTCTCTCCCATGTAATATTTTCCTTCCTTCTTCCTGATTTTCTCCATCCTCTTGATTATTTCGCCTCTGTCGGTGTCTATCTCTCTGATTTCCATCGTTTTGCCCATCTTGGAGAATTTCACTATGTTGGATATAATGATCTTCCCTTACTTCTCTTCTTTCGCGGCGTTCCTCATCTGAATTTTGTATTTCTTCTTGAATTTCTTCATTAGCATTTTCTACAGGCATATTTCGTCTTACTTCTTCCCTTATTGATCTTGATCTTGTAGTGCTCCTTGACCTTCTGTTTTGTAACCTTATGTTTTCCATCCTTAGCTCATGATTTTGTCTTGTCAGATTTGCACGTTCTTCTGTTTCTAATCGCCTTTCTTCGCGTATTGTTTGTCTCAATGCCTCTAACACTGTAATCTCTTCGTTTCCATGAATTATTCCTCCAATCATTTCTTGATCTCTCTCCTCTTGTCCATTACCTCCTAATTGCTGCTCTTCCCCTATTTCATCTACAGAATCCGATCGCCAAGTGTGTACGCTTACTCTGTCATAATCCTCTCCTCTATTTTGTATTGGTGTATCTTTGAATTGGCGATTGAACCCGATTTTCTCCATTGTTTCTTGTGTTTGCTCTTGAAGATTCTCCCATTTCATTTCTTTCTTCTCCAGCAAGTCTTCTACTCCTTCTAACAGTCGTTGGTTGTTTTGATGTATGTCTTCTTCTTGCCATTATTTAATCTTAATGAATTGTTGAAAATTATATGAAATTCTTTATCTATTACTTCAAATCCTCCCAATTCACAATATCAATCTTCACTCATCCCTGTTTCTAGCGCCATTATGTAGTTGAAGGAAATCCCACACTACACCCCTCACAAGAATCCACACAATCAGATCATTTTAAGATGAACAATTATAATTTTATTGATCAAACTCCAAAAAATGTTACAAGATGAAAAGGAGATAAGCTAAAGAATTACAATCACTCTAAACTTTCTCTCTCTCAATGAATTGCCCAACACTCGAAAAAGATCCTCTTCCTTAAGCCTATTCGGCTCTTTATATAGGACATTACATAGTGGATGACAGCTAAGCTGTCCTTTATTTTCGGGTATGACTTGCGAAGTATCGCAAATGTACAAATGTCAAATCTCACAACACTCCTCGATCTCGCTACATCTTCACATCTTTCTCGTGTTCAGGCTGTCGTCATCCGTTGCGTCATTTTTATTATCCATCTGCGATATCTTCACAGTGTGTCGTTTATGGATTTCGCGAGAATCTTGGTGTTGCGATATTCTGATCCTACACAGACAGATTCGAACTTGGCTTCTTCAAAGCTAATTGTGAGATCTTAGGTCCAAATATCATTTATTCAGTCCAAGAATTCGTTAAATCCGGAAAGCTAAATGGAGTTTAATTATTCATTTATAACGCTGATTCCAAAAAAAAAAGCCACTCCACAAGCTCCAACTGATTTCCATCCCATTAGCGAGCCTCAATAATACAATCTATAACATTATATTCAAGATATTAGTGAATAGACTAAAGCCTATTCTTAACTAAAGCCTATTCTTAACAAATTAATCTCCTTAATCAATCGGCTTTTTGCCGGGAGAAAAATCACAGGTAATATCATCATACCTCATGAGCTACTTCAAAGGGACATTTAATGCTGGGATTAGATCTATCAAAAGCCTTTGACAGAGTTGAGTAGACCTTCGTAAAAAGGAGCTAATTTTTTTTTTTTTGTATTTAACGCCTCTTGGGTAAATCTTATTATGCAGTGTATTTCGACAACCTCATTCTTCATCCTTCCCAATGGTTCCCCAGGTCCTAAATTCAGCATCTCCAGAGGTGTAAGACAAGACGATCTACTATCCCCCTTACATTTTCCTCGTCTGCATGGAAATTTTATCTAGGCTCCTAGAAAAAGAGATCGTGGATAAAAAAAATATTAGGGCTTAAAATTAATAAAAATGCCCCGAATATATCACATCTTTTCTTTGCAAGACTGCTTCATATTCGAGAAAGCGGATTTGGGAGAAGTAAATTTTTTATTATCCTATTAAATTTCGGAGATATTACGCGACAGATGGTAAATTTCCAAAAATATGGGATTTACTTTAGTCCTCATATCCATCCAAAACATAGAAAAATGATAACAAAAATCCTAAAAGTCACTTTGATGACAAAAAACGATAGGTATCTTGCAACTCCGCGCTTCTTCGACATGAACAAGAAAGAAAATTTTGAACCCCTCCTCCAAAAATATTATTCTGCTCTTCAAGGCTGGAAATCAAAACTTATGTCTAAAGTAAGCCATATAGTGCTAATAAAATCAATTATCCAAGCCTTCCCAACCTATCAAATGCAAGTACTTGCTCTTTCTAAATAAAAATTATATCAAATGGATCATATTCAAAGAAATTTCTGTTGGAACAAAGATGGGCTCAAGATTAAAAGAGGATTCATAAAAACTTGGGCCAGTATTTTCAAGCGTATATCTCAAGGAGGCTTGGGAACTAAAAAAACTTACCAATTTAATATAGCTCTCCTCACTAAACTTGTCAGCAGGTTAATATCTTATCACGATATGCTATGGGCCAAACTCCTAAAAGCTAAATATTTTCCAAGCTAAATATCACTAAACTCTTTTAGAATTTTCCAGATCCTCTAATCAATCCTGGATCTGGACAAGTATTCTAAATGGTTTAAACCTTATTAAGGATAATTTTGTCTAGTAAGTCAAAAATGGAGCCTCTACAAATATATGGAGAAACAGGTGGATTCCTAATGCCGATATAATCTCCAAACTAATGGATATAAGAACCGATATTGAAAATATTTCAAGAGCTAATAATAGCTGGAGATAATTAGGATCATGAGAAACTAGATGACAACTTCTTTGTGGATATAAAAGCAAAAATCTGGCAATATCGCAACAAAGTAAAGATCAAGACAAAATTTAATGGAAGCATCATCCGTTAAAAAAATTCTCAGCTAAGAATATCTACAGTTTTCTTATAAATCAAGACCAAGGAACGTAAAACACAATTGATTTTCCTCGGCAGAAGATATGGAAAATTCAAGCAATACCAAGAATTTGACTTTTCATTTAGAAGCTAACTCAGAAAGCTCTCCCAATTTCTACCCGACTTGCATCCCATGTCTCAGCTATCTCCCCAGACTGCCCAATGTGCAACTCCCAAACTCAGAAAACTGAACAATACCTCTTCAGATTTTGCCCCTTCGTGAGAGCCATTTGGTTCGGTTTGTCTCTAGAAGTAATTACCTTAAAATTTTGCAATAATTCAATAAACACATGGGTAAGCAGTTGGATCACGGACCCTGAATACTCACAGTTATCAGGAAAAAAAATTGTCATCATTTTTTAGTTTATTTGGAAATATAAATGCTCAGTAGTTTTTGAAAAATCCATTTCAGATCCAACAAGTCTGATAGAAGAAATAAATAAATATATGAACTCGATTGCTTCTAAAGTTATCCATAAGGTTTCTACCACCCAGAGAAGAAAAATTACTAAACATAATTGAGCCTTCATAAACACTGATTGGATAACCTTTATCGATGCTTCTTTAAAAAAAGAAGATTCCTTTATCAGATATATATATATATGCCTTCATTCTTTGCTCAGTGGATCAACATATGTTTACGCACATTTCAGTGGGGTCAGATTGGGCTTCATGAGCTCTTCATGCAGAAACAAAAGCTTTGTTAAAGGCATCTGCTTGCTTAAGTGAAAACATTCTATCAAGCGTATGCGTAGTATCGGACTGCAAAATGCTGGCGGATATAATAAAAAATGTAAGCACAGACACTCCTTGGACAACATAAAATACAATGCAAGAAGCTTCGAAAATTTTGGGAGTCTTACCCCAAGCTAAGGTTAAATACATAGGCATGAACTACAACTCAACAACGGATAACATAGCAAAGGAAGCAAGGATCCAAAATCTTCAACATATGTCAATCCACATGCAACAAAGAGTTCAAAAATCAAGCATTATATTGATAAAAATGAAATTTATGCTATATTTTATAGTTAATGAAACTAATATTTCCATCAAAAAAAATGGTGGGCAATTATTAGTTTTTGGAAATAAGGGTATATGTTCTAATTTTAGATAGACTGATTTTTTTTTTCACGAAAACATACTGTATTTCAATGCAACCTCATTTGGGGAAAGAGAACCCTTTATGGTACGATGGATCCTACTTGAATATCATGGGATCTAAGAAAATATGAATTCGACTTTTATGCTGTTTAAATTCTTCGTATTATTATTAACTATATCGACACTTAAATTTATAATACAAAACAAGATGGGTTTTTGAGCCTTGGACGGTCGGATAACATTTTCAGAGACAAACAGGTGATCCGACCATCCCAGTCTCATCCTAGCTAAAGACATCTAGCGGCTGTGGTGTTTGTAACCTCCTTCGATTATGGAGAAATTGATAACCCTCTTAATTAGTTCCTCATCAATTAAATAAATAAATGCAAAAAAAAAAAAAAAACTCACACACATTCTTTTTAAAAATACTAACAATAATTTTCATTGTACTCATCGAATAATTTTCATAATCCTGCAAAAAAAAAACATTAGAGTTATAATGTAGAACAATCATTTTCTAGCATCCATAAAAAATGACTCACCGATATTTTACTCTTACGTCATAGGTCTGATTTATACATGTCACTAATTACAACTAATAAGCAATGAACATATATAAATAGAGGACCGTATTTTATTAACCACATAGATTAACTGATTCAACTCATTCACTCATTCCCAACTTATTTTCTTGGTGAATTTTTTTGCTTTTTTAAGAGTATCAACATGTCAAACATGATTAGCTGCAGCCCCACAAAAACCATTGCCCATAACGTGATTGCTTCATTTTCGAGAATGCATGATTACGATGAAAACAAACCTGCAATACTCAAGTTTCGTATTGTGATAGTGTGTGGTAATTATTAAAATTATTATGATACAAAATTATACCTTATCATGTCGTGCCGTTACGGCACGGGTTATTTCTAGTGTTTATAACAAAAAATCTTTCCACGTACCGTCAAGAAACCTAAGTATATCCCTAGCTATGTGTAAAATTTAAGAGTGGGTGCGCATAGGACATTATCCATATTCGAATCTGAGAAATCATATATTATCCGAATCTGATTCGAAATCCGAATGGATATAGTTTTTTTCACTATGAATTTGTATCCAAATTTTTTATCCGGATATCAAATAATTATTCGATCCAAAAACATAAGAAGAATAAATAAAATATTTATATTTTTGTAAAAAAAATAATACTATTATATAATGAAAATTAATTATGATGAAGATATGCATAAATATTTTTCTAATAAAATTTGATTAAATGTTGAAACATAAAGAATTTTTTTTGAAAAAAAATAAATAAATATGAAATACACTTTTGTAGGCTTAAATTATACAATACTAGCCCTTAACCCGTGCCGTAACGGCACAGGCCATGATGTTGGTTCATTTTTAATATATCGTATAATTTGTGTCCCGAATACTTATCAACTCCTTATGATTTAATATGTGTTTGTCATAAAAATAGTTGGGATTTTCCTTTCTTTTTTACTTTGTTTTTTCCTTTAATGTTTTACCACGAGATTTGCTCAAACGAAAGAAATATAATCTTAACTTCCAGACACTTTTTTATTTAGGTTCATTGCTTATAATGAGAAAATGCTCTACATGAACATGGAAGTTTAAATATTTTTGGAAATATGTCGTCAAACAACGCTCATCTCGGTGAAATCAACTAATCAATATCGTCCATAAAAGTCTCCACATGCTCCTATTTCGCTCCAGCTGACTCTTTTATCATGGTTATGTTGTCGATCCTCCAAATAGGCAGAGAATAGTATTTTTTGCATCGAACGAATGATACAAACTATCCAATGTGACATGATTTTCCTGTAATTTTGCAACACCCATTAGATGACAATGTTTAAAATGTGTACCCATTACCTTTTCGAATGGATTGTATATATGCGAACCTCTCCATTAAATCTTCAACAAAGTATTGTGCCCAACAATTCGTCTTAATGAAGGCTTTAGTAATTTCAAAAGTCTTGGACATTTTGTCACTTCCGTATGTTCCTACCTTCACTTGGAATACAATCTGGCGACACATTACCTTATAAAGAACCTTGAACACATATTGTACTCCATGATCCTATTTCAAATTAATAGATTGTCAATAGATCCTTTACCAAAGGTTGACATATTCTACGTTGAATATTTATAAAAAAAAATTATGGTATTGTGGATCGTTGGTTTCTAAGACTGTAGTTTTCAAAATTGGCCTCTTCAAGTCCCACGGCTTTCTAAGTTTATATATCTTGTTTGTTTTTAACATTTTAGTTATCCATATTATGTTTGTTACTAACTTTAAACTTGATGTCATTTTCTACTGTGAACTTTATGTGATTTCAGAATCGAAATAGTTATACCTCTTTCATTCGTATCAAGTATTCCGTTGTATATCCCAACAATTCTTCTACAACAATTCCTTTCTTTTGTCGTTTCCGGACCATCAGTAGCCATTATTGTCAAACGCAATCTGTCTAATTTTTGTTGTCGTTATGTATTTGCAATGTTCATTTTTCTTAAATAAATAGATTGTGGAAAAACTAAAAAAAAAAAAAACATAAGTATTACATCGGGTCTAAGTTACTATATCCAAAATACTCCGGACAATCGCTTCCGTGCCTTGTTTCCTCAAATTCCTCGTTGCATTCTAGACAAAAGATAGGCAACACCAATCATTTGCGAAGTGAGCTATTTGCGCAAGTGTGGTCGATGTATCCCTTTCCTGTAATAATAATAACAACACGTCAATTTTTTCAAGGCATCCAATTGTAAATGGTATGAATCTAATAGATTTGAATTATACCTCAATCTTAGATATCACCTTCTTCTCACATAACATAGCAATTGAGGAAGGACAAATCTTGACCACTCTTTACATAGGTAGAGTTAGCCAAACTATGTTTTGCAATTGTCTTACGTGAAAATTATTATTAATCCATATTTTATTCAGCTCCTATCGAAGCCGATCTAATTAGTCCTATAGAAAGTTAATCTTAAATTTTTGACCTTATCTCTTGACCAAATTATTGAAGTATTCTCAGTCATGTTCTGCGTGTGATCTACCTATCTGTGTATACTCTACCTTCTAACCCAGTGAATGAAACCTATACATATTGATCCGTAATTTGATATTGTTGATTTGTCATTAAGAGGTCGCATGATTTGAGAATGTAAAATATAAAAAATATTCTATAAACATCGGAGGCGAAATTTAGATTTATGATTTAGAGGTTTTTATGATGATTTTGATGAACAAACATAATTTTCAAACAAATATTTTAGAATGCAAATACATTTTCCTGGTCAATAAGGTTTTATATCGGTAATTGAGTGAAAGTTGTTGTCTTTGTAGGTAGTTGTCGCGAAACAACTCGACATTGATGGTCTTTCAGGAAAAAGAATGTAATAGTACTTGAGAGAGCGATAATATTCTCTTACGCGGGTACACCAATTGCCTTTATATAATACGGGTGATCGAACAGTCATGATCATATTGTCTTATACGTTCCGGTATCATCCTCGAAATATTTGGTTTTTGTCCTTATCAATCGTGCTAAAAACAACCAATTACATCTTTCACAATACAATAAAACTCACTAAAAAGCAAAAACTGTTATTATACACTACTATTACCAACACCCGCACCATCATAAAAACCATCCACCGCCACTATTTCTTCCACCAATAGTAATGTTACCGCCTCCACCATTCACAAACACCCGCCACCGCTTATACTAACCCTACTTACACTACCACCATTAGAATTAATATATTTTTTAGTAAAATTATGTATTTATGTTAGATTATTAAAGGGACATTTATAATAGAAATTTAATTAATCATTTATCTTTGCCTAGGACAAATCCTGACCACTCTTTACATAAACAAATCGATAATAAATAATTTCATATGTTCTGATCTTGATTCGTGTCGTTCGTTTAGTTATTACATAACATGGCAATTGATTGCACCAATTTTTTAAAATGGACATGTGTTTTATCGAGTTTAATTTAACATTAGAATGATCAACCACGTTTTATACTTTATAATATAGCGTTACACATTTTGTGGCGTTATGAAATTAGCATAATATGTTTTTGTTCACCAATACCGCCACCACCATAAAACCATATGAATCCACTTTTTTATCCACCACCACCTAGTGGCGGAGCCAAGGGTTGACTAACCTGGCTCTAACCCCTTAAATTTTTAATAACTACATAAATTTCTTAGTTTATTTTATAAATAGTACTTTGTCAATATATATTTATGGTTTAGTCCACCAAAGTTTACATGTTTCTTTTTTTAAAAAAAATAGGCCTCCTTAATGTCAATTTTTGACTCCACCACTGCCACCATCACTGCCGCCCATCCCATGTAGGTTGTTGGACGCAATTCTAATTTTCAATCACAAATGCCATGTATGAGGTTTAGATTGAACAAAATTTCGTCAATTGATTAGTTTCATTTTTTTCCGTGTATATATGTTTTTTTTTTGTATTGCAATCAATTTTATTTTAACATTAAAAAATCATGATTTATACGATATAGTACCAAAGATAACAGGGGTACCATTTGGGTGATCCAACTACGATCATGAAAATATTGTCGTGTATGATATCATCCCTAAAATATATGGTACCTTCCTTTATCAAAAGTGTTAAAAACAACCAACCACATCTTCCACACTACGATGTTATCGATGTTGTAACGACAACATAAAATTAATATTGCCCATCACTACTCACCATCATTCACCGTCACTACTTCTTCCACCACAAACCAGGGCGGAGCCGATTTTGAGGAGAGAGGGAGAAAAAATTCTTGGCAAGTTGGATACAGGTAAAAATGGACTTTGTATCCCATTTTACGATAAAAGAACAAAAATAAATATAATTGTGCTTGGCTCCGCCCTTAACCACCACTAATCTTTCGGCCTCCACCTCTTCTACTACTCATTGTCGCAGAAAATGTCTATTGATTCTATTTATCAAAATAACTTATTAATAGAAATAAATATTATAATTAATTAAGAAAATATTTATAATTAAAAAATGATTAGTCATTTATTATGAGCAATTAGTGAAACACTAATTAATAAAACACTTTATAATGAATAGATTATTTATTATGTGCAATTAGTGAAACACTAATTAATAAAGCAATTATGGTATTTAAGTTGAACAAACCACCACTGTTGATTTATCTTTTCTATCAATTCCAACCAAGGTGGAACACTGGTTAGAGGCCACTCTTAAGACACAATAGGTCATGAGTTCGATCCTCCCCTTTATAATTTTTGAAATTCCATATCTTGACTTGAGTATTCATTTTTCATTCATAATATTGGAATTCATGCCACGTGTGCGAGTTGTAGGGGTGGTCAGGAGAACCACAGCCCTTGATTTATCTTTCCCACGGACAAATCCTGACCACCACTCAGACAGGCAAACTTAGCCTAGCTTTGTTTTGTATTCTTGATATATTTATGCATAAAAATTCAAATACAAATATTTCGGATGCGGATACCTTCATATTTGAATTCGTATTAGGTTAGTCAAATTTTCGGGTATCCAAATTCGGAAACTATTTTCAAATAACATTTGATATTCCAGAGGCAAATTCGAGCGAATTTTCGGACACCGTTGGCACCCTAATAAATTTGAATAAAGAGTAACACGGTGAATGTGAACTTTTACATGAAAAGGTAGGTATATTGACTAAAATAAGGGTGTCAATGAATGTATGAAAACTCCTAAATTCGTTCAAATTTGCATTCGAAATGTCAAATATAATTATATATCATTTTTTAAATAGTAATATGTACTTCCTCCGACCTTTAATAGGTGACCTAGTTCAAGTTTGCACCCTAGTTAGTAAATTCGCGAATGATACGCGTATTATTCGCATTCTTCTTTGCCGTGGTTTCCTCATGAAAGGTGGACTGATGTGAGGGGTTTGTATGATTCAATAAGGTTTGTTCACACTTATGGTGAAGCAAATTTTACAGCAGATAATTTAGCTAAGCAAGGATGTTTGCTTGAAAATGAAGTGGGTATGCACTATGTTGGTCGTCCGGTCTTCTTAAACTCAATTGAGTTACCCAATGTATTTTATTATCGTTTTAAATAGTTTTTTGAGTTTTTGGGGTTACAATGACCTCTTTTCTCATAAACTACCTTGTAAATAATTTTTTCATCAATATAATTTTTTGACTTATCAAAAAAAAAAAAAAAAACGCGTATTAGTCGCGGTTTTTTCTATGTGGGTTTCCCGGATTATGCGCGAACTTTACGTATCCGCGAATGATACATCCAATTAATTCGCCAGTAATTCTATAGTCTTTATGTTTTCAAAGGTCCAAATTTTTGAGCTTTACTGCCTGCTGAGCATACACGGCCCAATATTAGACAATGTCTAATGTTTATGAAACAAAAATGCCTAAAGAGAATTGAAGGTGAGACCTTCAGCTCACTAACCAAGTATTTAACCACTGAACCACACCATTTTAGATGCCTAATGTTGCATATATTGCGTATATAAGTATATTTTTCCATTAAATAATTCATGACTAATCTCCCAACCTTATAAATACTAATTCTTTACAATATCAAGAGTATAAAGCACAGTTTGGCTAACTTTGCATGTGTAAGTGGTGGTTCAGATTTGTCCTCACAAGAGATAAATCTAGGGATGTAATCATTTGTCATAAGTGATGGTTGTGATTGGGATTAGAAATGCATCTAACGGACAAAATTTATCATGTCATTAAGGTTCCATAATTCTTCATAATAAATAGCCTATTAATTTGCCATGATAATATTTTATTAAATATCAAATTAAAAATGATAATATATAAATTATCCTACTATTGATGATAATTATTTTTATTTGCTAATACTTAGGATTAGTTTGGTATTGCTGCGAGCTTTATAAAAGTGCTTTTCTGATGTACGTTATTGTGCCGATCTATGTAAAAAAAAAGCAATTGAATGATTGCCATGCCGAGCTCTGTAAAAAAAAAAGCAATTGAATGGTTGCAAATTATAAACTAAAGCTAAAACTATTTTAAAAAGCGATTAAATTGTGTCTGGGAAAATATCAGGTCCGGCTATAGTTAGTGAGAAAATGACAAAAGTAGACATATCTCTGAAAATTGTTTATTTTATTTCATTGTGCATAAAAATAAGTAAATTTTCTACTATTAGGGTACATATATGTAATATTAAATTTACTAATTAGTATTATTACTAAAAAGTTTATTTTCTTAACCACTTTTTAAAAATCAAAAATTTCTTAATATTTATTGTTGATAAATAAAAGTTTGTTTCAGTGATACGATATAACATAAAATGTAGTTTGAAAATAAAAAATAACTATCTTTTAAAGAATAAAATATAGCGAATAAAAGTTGGTGATCATATATAGATTCAAGGATAATTTCTGTCAGTTATAAAAAAAGATGGGATAGAATTGGAAAATAAAATATGAAATTAGGGTGAACTATAGTATTTGCCTTTGAAACTTTTAAAAGCTCATTCTTCCCCACTTTCAAAATTGATAGAATTTGGAAATGTTTTGCATAAAAAACACTTTATGAAATCTTTACCAAACACTAAGATGAAAAAATATTGCTATAAAATATGTTTTCAAAGTATTTTTTTTTTTTAAAGAAAAAAAGCAGTACCAAACTTAGTTAGATTGGCTAACAATTATATAAGTGGACCATAGTGACGGTGGCAAGTATTGGTGCCCAATGAGTAATTTCGCATCGTCTCACGTATTTCTTGATCAATGGTTTAACGTTATTTTTAATCAATGATGATGGATAACATAATTTATTGTTAGTAGAGCTTATTGTTATTAGGTTAAGTACTTAACGATTTGACTTACTAACTAATCATGGTTTTATTATTTTTATGCAAAGAATAACCTTACATTTGGAAGCGTAATGTCGTAGAATGTAATGGCCTGACCATCAACTGATAATATCCTCACTTAGCCACCGCGGTCATCATATAATATTGGGTTTTCAATGGTCACCGCTGTAGTCATCCAACAGCAGCTTCTCAGGAGGTCACCCATCCCAAGATTACCCAATACCGAGCATGCTTAACTATAGAGATTTTTCGCCAACTATGAAGCCAATTATGCTGCAAAGGTCTCGGTGTTAGGAAAGGACAAACTATTACCTATATTCCATTTGACGAATCCTACATGCCGAATCGGAGTACTATAATGCCACCAACTTAATTTGGAGCCGTCATCGGATCCAGAATATGTTCAATCCTAGACTTAGCATTTTCCTCACTCATGAGACCCTTTCCCGACACAATCCGTCAAGCATACTCTTTCACCCTCGACAGGTAACCCGTGGTCGACGCTAATACCATTTGTAAGGACCTAATCCTCCGCCAATACTGTCCCCACTTAGTCACTGCGGTTATTCGACATTATGGGATTTTCAACTGACACTGATGCGGTCATCCATCAACAGTTTTCTGGGAGGTAGCCCATCCCTAGATTACTCTCGCCCGAGAACGCGTAAATTCAGTGATTTTTACCAACTCTGGATCCAACAATGTTGAAAAGGCCACAATGTTACGAAAGGACAAACCATTACCTATATTATATTCGGTGAACTCTTCTTGCCGAATTGAATAAAGTACATAATATATATGGGAATTTTGAAAAAATAAAACTACATCGTATGTGAGTAAAATGGTTGCCATCGGGAATGACTTAACATTTTAAAGTATAATTGTAGCGCCCCCTAAGCTAGCAGCTGACTAATCCAAGAGATTAACTAAATAAAGATGCACTAAGAATCTAAATCCTTTACTTAAACCTTCAGTTTAGAAATCTGTTACAAAACTTAACCCAAAACAAGCCCCGCTCAGAAATATATATACAAGAACTCCTCTCAAATGATACATATACATTAGTCATATGGTTTACAAATAGGATATACAACATAATAAACATAGCCAAAGTTAACTAACTAACGGACTCAACTCCTCGAAGCTTTCGCTGCGCGACTCTGATCTGTCTCTGAAACTGAAAGTGGGAATGGGTGAGCACATCATCCCTAAAAGGGGTGCCCAGTAGGAATAACATTTAACTTTCAAGTAATCACTGAAATGATCTAGAAAACATTACATGTTTTTCCTAAATATTAAAAGGCAATCAATTCACAGATTTAAACAATCATGTATATGGAACTAACTCCTTCTTCAAACAATGTATATATTAAGTGTCGACCAATTCCTTACACACCCTATTAGTTTATATTAGTGTCGACCAATTCCTTACACACCTTTTAGGCATAAAAGCTCGAATTCATGTAGATATAAATGAAGAAGCAGTATCCTATATACCACGCATGGAAAAACTCTCGTTTTTCCAGATAGGTGTCGACCAATTCCTTACACACCTATCATTTTCCTAATAGGTGTCGACCAATTCCTTACACACCTATTAAGCATAAAAGCTCGAATTCATGTAGATATAAATAAAGGAGCAGTATCCTATATACCACGCATGGAAAAACTCTCGTTTTCCATGGTGTCGAAAACCTCGTTTTCCCTAATAGGTGTCGACCAATTCCTTACACACCTATCATTTTCCTAATAGGTGTCGACCAATTCCTTACACACCTATTAAACATACAAATGGAAATTCTTATTTCCCAAACATTTCATAAAGGCATACAAAGCATTACAATTCCTTTCCAAGCAATGGAAAGATTAAAAGAAACAACAATACTTTCGGAATTCAAAATAAAACAATGCAAGGAATACACAAGCAGATAATGCATGAATTTGTTAAACATAAACTTTTGTGAAAGAAAACAACAATAATCACAGGAGACTTAAATATAAATTCCTACCTATTTTGATGACAAGCCACGCCTACCTCGAGATCCACGATCCACTGGTTCATCCTTTGAATTGATCGTTGTTAATATAGACTGACTGTTAATCACACAAGAACTCTAAGAATCTAGCCAAGAGGCTCACACAAGGCTCATAACATAATTCATACAAGTTCCAGTTATCAGCTAAGTGAACTATCGAATGGTTCTAAGCCCATTATGACTTTACACCTTTTCATTAACTATCTTTAGCACATCTAAAGGTACACTAATTCAATTAGATTGTTTCTATAGTTCATTATCTAAGTCTTATGAATATCTATAACTTTGTAGAAGAAACCAAAAGCTATTTCAGACCACAAAGGTCTAATTCATGTTTAATAAGGAAACTAGTTCTAAACCCAAGTCCACTGAACCAGCCCATTAACCTAAGGCCCAGCCCATTAGGGTCAACTAACGGTCACCGACGGTCAACGGGTCAACTAACGGTGAACGTCAGTCAAAGATCAAAGTCCAAGTCAGATGGTCAACTCGGTCAAAGAAGACAACTCAGTCAAGGTTCACTGAGTCAAACCGATTCAAAACAGGTTAACTCAACTCAGTCAGTCACACAGGACATATGACTAGGATGACTAACAACCTAATTCTATTGCAGACAAACCTCAACTCTATTTCTTACATTTTCATGTTCTAGTTTAACATTACAATCTTCAAATCAAATAAAAACAACTTTGAATTTCAATTACAAACAACAACTTTGCCTACCTGCAATTGCAGCTTTAACCTTTCACTAGAGAGGTTCAATTCAACACATTCGTCTAAACTAATCCACAACACCTGCAATCAGCATAGACACATATAACAACACAATCTCATTCCACATGCAGTTCATATTCAGTCCACCACCAAATCAAATCAAATCAAATCAAATCAAACACTTACAACTGCAGCTCAATCCAAGTTTCACTCGCCTCAACAGTGTTACTAACTCAGTTATACCATAACACTATGTTCTTCATCTGCACTTCAGTTGAGATCACATTCACTTCATATCGCCTACAATTTCCTCCACCAGCATCACTAGTAACTCCAGCAACCCCTGCACTAATTCCATACACACTATGGTTCCACCTCAACTATTATTTAGCTTCAGCATAACACCATCAATTCAATACCACCAACAATCTGTAACCAACACGATAACTCCCTGCAACACCACTGTCACTGCATACCACAATCCCATAGTTATGTAACTCATTAAATTACCACTGGTTCTTCACTGCATCATCCAACCAACATCACACTTACAACTTCATTAGTCACAGCTACATCACCACTTACAATTATAATTCCAAGACATTTCAACTCAAACAGCCCTCACCCATTGGAATTGAATCCTTCTTTTCCTTGAGTCAATTCAATATATCATCCCAACCAGTGCAAACAATCCTTGATACCCAACATCATTCCATGTACCTTCACCTATTACAACTCCTTCCAAAGACAATTAACTTCAAATTGAACTCATTACAACTACATCATCTCACAAGCAACTCCAACAACTACATCTCCAGCCAATCCTTCTTCAGTGAGTACTAACACTAACAGTTCCATCTCTAAAGCCATGTTACTCATAAACACCACCACTTGTAAACATTCTCATTCCTGCAACACCAATTCAACCTTCATATTTTCTTGCACTCTCTCTATTCAATCTAGTTCACAGTAAATCAATACAAACCTACTTCACCCACAGTTATACTCCATATCCATCTCATAACACAATTTCAATAACTATACAACTTAACAATTCAATGATTCATCCTTCATGTATCAAAATTAAAGCAATTAAAAGCTTACCCCAGTAACAACATCCTTTGAATTGACATTCCCTCACTTGCAGCTCAAACCCATGAACCCTAACTGAAATTGCTTCTTTCTTCATTCATAATTCAATTCCAGAAATATCAACTCCACAAACCCTAATCTCAATCTTTCTGCTACAACTTCTTTATCAACACCAATTCCATCTTTGAAATATTAAATTCATGAAGTTCGAATCTCAAAAACTCTAATTATCTTTTCCTTTCAGTTCAACTTCAGAACAACTTCACTTCATCAATTAAACACCAACCCTTTCCTCAATTAACTAAACCCAATCTTTAATTCCTCTTATACATCATTAATTTGAACTTTAATTCAATTCTCTGAGAAACCCTAACTTGGTTTTCTGATCCATTTTCAAAACGATTTCAGAACTTCAATTAAACATCTACCCATGCTTCCTCATCCAATAATAGCTCTTTAAATCATCTTCTTAATCTTCAGAACATCAAACAAATCTATAAACCTTAATTTCAATTTACGTCCACTCAATCTTCTCCTTCATCCCGTGCTTAATAGACCACAACATCATCACCATATTCTACTTAATATTCTCTCCATCATCAACTAGATCTCTCAAACCAAACTCACAACTCTCAATTGTCTCGCAGGTAAAGAACATGAAGAAGAGAAGAAGAAAGAACGAGAAGAAGAAAGAAGAATGAAGAAGAAGAAAAATAGAAATGAGAGTTGTATCTTCTCGGTCGATTGGGGATAAGGCCGACCAGAAATTACTGAGGCAGCCAAAAGCTTGGATAAGGGCATCCAAGTCGGTCTAAAGAGAATTACTAATTTTCCTTTAAACTAAACCAATGATATCTTCTTCGTCCGGTATCTGAATGACACGTTCGAATAGTCCATTCCACATAACATTTCGAGATCTACCTAACGGCACTAGATTCATATCTAAATCGTTGTTAGATTAATTTCTATTAATTAACATTCGTGTTAAACTAATCGAGTCCTTAGTGGCTAAATCGTCTCTTGACTAGTCTAATAGCGTTGACGAGCTTGAGGGTCTTTACAATAATGGCTTAAGTGAATGAATTATCTTTTCATTATGTCACTGAAATAGTAAGAACATAGAATACAATATGTATTATTGAGTCAATTATGAGTTTTACTCTTTTCAAACTATTCTTAAAGGGTAAAAAAGCAACAAAGATCCGAACACTGTTAATATCTACACAATTATTCTTGAGACAAATGAGTTCGGGTGATGTAATTCTGCTATGCTTACATACTTTAATGTTTTGGTTCCGCTTGGTTGTTGGAGTATGTGGCGCGATAAACCACATATGTATAGCTAGGGATAGTCCCTCATGGAATAAAGAGGAATACATGTGGAGCTTAATAAGCTTGGGCATCTCCATACATAGAACCGAGGCCTTTTAGTTAAAAACCCCACACCTCTTATCCCAAGGTGCGTCAAGTGGGGTTCGGGGTTATGTGGTCGGGTGAGTAGTGTCCGATGGTCCATGAAGATCCTAACAATTAGTATCAGAGCCCATGGTTGGGGCTACTGTCCGAATGTATAAGTGGTTGTGGATGTCACCCGGTTTAGGGCGCAAGTAGAATTAGACTCAAGGTGGAGCAGACAAAGGCACAAAGTTGAACTGGCGCCCAAGGTGGAGTTATTGTCTTACCCATTAACTTAGGTGGAGCAGGGTTCTAGATCGGTAAGGCAATGCTCAAGGTTGAACTGGCGCTCGAGGTGGAGTTAGTGTCTCACACATTAAATCTCAAGTGGAGCAGGGTTCTAGGTGGCCAAGGAAATGCTCAAGGTGGAGTTAGTGCTTGCCTTCTCATTAACTCAAGGTGGAGTAGGATTCTAGGGAGCGTAGTGACAATAATCATGATCGATGGGTAACATATACAGATGGTAATCATATGGTGGAGTATGATTGGACTGGTGAAGTGGTTTAATCTCTCCAAGGTGGATATTGTTAGAGTATGTGTCGCGATAAACCACATAAGTATAGCTAGGGGTAGTCCCACATGGAAGAAATAGGAGTACATGTGGAGCTTAATAAGCTTTGGCATCTCCTTACGCAGCACCTAGGCCTTTTAGATTAAAACCGCACCCCTCTTATCCGAAGTTGGTCAAGTAGGGACATCATCGGTGCTATGTGGTCAGGCCCACAATAGGTTCCTATGGTCCATGAAGATCCTAACATCGTTCACTAAAATAATGAAGATGCAGAAAGGTAATATCATTTCAAAGGATCGATAAGATATCTTTGTAAACTAAAAAACATATCAAATAATGTTTTTTTTTTGGACAAAATATGTAAAAATTAATTTTGATTTAATTTCATTGCTGGCTTGAGGATACAACTCGAGAAAAGAGAGGCATAGTATGGAAGGATGTCAAGGAGGAAAATGCTAGAAAGGATTGTGAAGTGAAGGATAAAAATATCTATCAGGGTTTCCTTTACTTTTGCAATGATAGAAAGGGTAAACTTGATATTAATACATATTATATTTAATATTCATATGTCGAAAAATGCATAACTAAATAAAAACGGCACGGGTTAAGTCCTAGTATATATATATACCGAATTTTCAGTGCCGAACTCACATTTGTAAATCGAATTATACACGCACGTATATCGTTTCGAATTACTTCCGAATCACGTCCCGTTGGCCGAACTTTGGACCGAGTTTGACTCTTCCAAAAACGTATAATACTCGTATATTTGTCGTTCCGTACGTTTAACGAATCCCGAATTGCTAACTAGGGTTTACACATCTAAAGCAAGGAGAAGATAGGAGTATTTTTAAGTATTTTTTTTTACAAATATACCCTTATGGATAATAATTAGTAAAATTTAGGAATTATTTATCTCTATGAATATACCACGGATACTCGTAAATTTTGTACCATTGAAAATCATTTTAAAACACTTACAAAACGAATATAAATATGGCTATCGAAATTATACATATATCTTATATTAACAATTATCAATTAAAAGGGTAGTTTTATAAACATCCCCTTGTTTAATGATATAGGTCAATATAGGTCATTTATTAGTGAGAAAAAATTTAAAAATGAACAGGTCACTTATTGAGGGACGGAGGGAGTATATTTTAAGCTTAAAAATATATATCATCTTTTATTATTTAGTTTTCTTTGTGTTTATTAAAATATCATTTGCAATATTATCATCCTAATTACTTTTTATCATTAATAATATGATTTCAGGTGAATTTATTTTGTTGTGGTTAAAAACTGAACAAAGCTCTCTTCTTAGAGCTTCTGTCCCCACCGGAGAAAATTTAGACCAATAGGTTATAAGCTTCTGGCCCCACCATAAAATATTTTTTTAAGTAAAAAAAAAAAAACTTAAGTAAAAAGATCTTACCGGCCCACCTGAAAATAATTCCTTAAGTAAAAAAACAAAAAATACCTTAACTAAAAAATTTCTAACCTCACGGTTAAGGTAGTTTTTTTCTTTCTACCTGTTTATTGAAATAGGGAATTCTTCACGTGCAAAAATAAAATATATCTTGAATAAAATAAAAAAATTCACGGGTAAAAAAAAATATTGAGTAAAAAATACTTCATGGTACCCAAAAAATATTGAGCAATATATATATATATATATATATATATATATATTATCTTTCTACCCGTTATTAATATGCCCTTGAGTATGGCCTATATTATTTTTGTACCCAAAAATTACACCCGCGATAAAGCATATTATACATATTTTCTGCAAATATTTGGGCCCGTGCTCATCTCAACAATAAAATTTCATGCAATATAAATTTGCTACAAAAATACAAAAAATTTATTATTTTCTTTTACTATGATTTCAGATCAAATAATTATTCAATATCCGGGTAAAATACCCAATACAAATTCAAAGTTAATAGTAATATTATATACGTTTGGTTTTTGAACCTAGTTATGATGATGTACAAAGTTTTCGGATTCAGATACAAATAGTGACTTATTCGCATCCGTATCGTTTACGCTCTTAAACTAGAATGTCTTTGTCAGAGAAAGTCTTTTCATTGTAGCATAGACAAGACAAAAAGTCATTCAGGTATTAGAAAGGTATATTATTAAGAGTGAAATCTTATTAGAATTAAAACTACGTCGTTAAACGAGCAAACAAGTGAAGTGAGATTTTGCTTGCGGAAATGCTAAGATTACCGAGATTTTATCCCGATAAAAATTACCGACTGAGATAAAAAACCGCCCAACCTTAACCCTTTATAATCCCAATGTAGAGAGGTGTTCTGAGAGACCACAAGATCCCCTCTCGGGATTTTTTCTCGGTAATTTTGCCGATGTGTTTTGCATCTCCGTTTTGCTTGAATTATAGGGCTCAAACTTCTTGAAAAGGGAAACTTATTTAAATACCCCAAAAGAAAATTTTTGAGTGTAGGATTTCGACACGTGGCCGTATATGATGCTGAAGAGTAAATCCAGTTGGAAGATGATGGGGTTGGGACCCGTTGTCAGAAAACAACTACCACTGCCAGTCTCAATCTCCAATGCGGCGGTTGGACCAAGCTGGTTTACGGCGACATCGAACATACTGGGTCCTACAACACCACCCTTCTATACTGACTTGCTCCACGTGGGCTTATGGTATTGTCCTCGTCATCTACCACGTGGATATCAAAGACTAAAGCAATCCGATAATTTATACGGATGATAACAATTTCAATTTGGGTTTTGGTGCCTAGCCTAAATTTAGGCTTAGGCCCATCCATGGGTTACCCATAATATTAGGTCCTTAATTAAAAGAAATTTAAGCCTAGGCCCCAAATTATTAAAAGACATTCATGTCCTTATGTATTTTATCAAGCCCCTAATTAAACAAAATTTAAATTTAAGCCCAAAATTAATAAAATATAGAAAAATGATGTCCCCACCTCCAACCACCAGCACAAACCACCACCAAACAACCACCACCTCTGACCACCACCACCGCCTCTGACCACCACCTTCCACCACACCACCGCCTCTAACCACTACCGCCGTTCAACCACCGCCAACCACCACCACTGCCACCGCCTCCCACCACCAACCAACCACCACCACCATGGCCCACGTGCCATCTCCCCCACCACCAACTTCCGTCGCCACCACATATTGATGTGTAATCAGAAGTTACACACATTGGGATGTATAGTCCAAAGTTACACATGCATATCGGTTGTGTAATCATAGGTTACACATGCATATTGACATGTGTAATCAACAGTTACATACGAGTTAGATATAAAAAAACATGCAAAAAATACAAGTATTACTTTATTATTCATTTCACTTACAATAATTTCCCCATTAACCAACTACAGCCATCATCTAGGAGTTACACAAATTTTCACCAAGGAAAACACATATAAGAAAACAATATCCAATCCATAATTTGATAACCAGAAAATGAAAAGAACCTAGATCCAGTATTCAAACTCTTTAACACTAATATATCAAAAATACTTGTGATGTCTGTAGAATAAAAACAAATATTAACTGCATTATTAAAGCTTGTTGGATTTCTTAGAAGTCTTCCTTCTCTTAACACCAGACTTGGCAACCATCAACCTTGAGACTCATGTGCAAAACGCTCAACCTTGCAAAAGTTGCACTCTCCAAGTCCCTTTTGTAGAATTTATCGGCAACCTGAAGCAGCAAGCAATCGACTTTAATGAGATTGAAAGAACAGTACACTTGGCAATGCAGAATCAGTTTCACATGCATCTGACCAATGCAATTAGGAGTTACACATGTACCTGACTAGTGTAATTAAAAGTTACAGATGCATCTGACTTGTGTAACTGAGAGTTACAGATGCATATACCATGTGTAATTAATAGTTACACATGCATATTGGCATGTGTACCCAGCAGTTACACATGCACATTTTCACAAAAATGTGGATCAAAAGACAAGTAAGATTTAAACATACAGTTTCTTATTCTTAATCATACAATTCTAAGTTTTCGATTAACTAATAGAAACATACAAATCCTCCTAATTGATTCGTAAACGAAGTACCAGTCTTGTCCAATTATATCATTCCCCATATGTACAAATTCAACAACATGAAAACTGGTTACAAAAAACAATCCCTGACTATCATTCCCCAACCCTCATCTTCCTGCCAAGTAAATTGTTTATTTTGGAATATGTAGTTAGTAGTCACGCATGAGTCTGACTAGTATGACTAGGATTTACACATGCATATAACTTAAACCTTATGCTTACTTATAAGTTGATGTGCATGATTCTTACTTCAGATCTGAATTGCTCCGGAGTTTCACCACATACGTCTTGGTCCACGAGCTTCTTCACATCAACCTGTTGTGTATTAGAATTACTATTATACAAAAGAAGACAAGAAGAAAACTTGTACAAACCACAAAGTATATGTGACCCCAAAATAGTATAAGTTATCGCACCGTCCTGCACTTCAAAAATAAATCAAAACGTCCCAAGAAATTCCTCTAATCATTGTACGAGAAAAGAAATTCCTTATATCATATTCAATTCAATTCGCATGTGTATCTATAAGTTACACATCTAATTAGCATGTGTAACTAGTAGATACACATCCATTTAGCTTGTGTACCTAAAAGTTACACATTTAATTAGCATGTGTAACTAATAGTTACACATCCAAAAAAGGTAAGATATCTAAAGACACTTCATAATGTATATTAGCATGTGTAACTAGGAGTTACACACGCATATTACTAATGTAACCGGGAGTGTAATCAGCTGGTACACATACAAGATACTTGTGTAATTGGGAATTACACATGCATATAACATGTGTAGCCGAAAGTTACACATGTATCTGACTTGTGTAACTAGGAGTTAGACATGCATTTTATTTGTATAACTTGGATTTACACATGCATATGACTTTTGTACTCATCAATTACGAACTCTAATAAAAAAAATAGGATGCAGGACATCGAAAATGAAGTGCACATGCATCTAACTTGTGTAACTAGGAGTTAGACATGCATTTTATTTGTATAACTTGGATTTACACATGCATATGACTTCTGTACTCAGCAATTACGAACTCTAATAAAAAAAAAATAGGATGCATGACATCGAAAATGAAGCGCTAACCATAAACAAATAATTCAGTCATGGCCCTTAAAGAAATTGTAAAGGATTTTAACTCAAAACCAAAACAATAGACGGTCGAGGAAAGCAACAGAGATTGGAACCAATCGTCGATTCTCCAGTGGCATGTCCACTAGTGTCATCTGCACAATAACAAAGGGACGTTTATAACTGTACATAAGTAGCAAATACAGAGAATCCTTCAAGACACCTACGAATCTAACATACTGGTTATAGAGAACCAAAACTACAAAATATCAGGTAACATGAAATAATAGACACATGACTCAAAGGCTATTATAAACTAGGCAGAGCTCGGATTCAAGATATTATAACAAATATGGACCATATACATGTCCAGATACACCAAATGTTCCCCTCCACCACTAAAGACCTTTGCTCTTCTATTATATGTATATAAGCAGCTTGGCACTTCATTTAAAAATATACCCTTCACATTAAGTTTACGAGAATCATATGTCGGGAAGCTACCTTATTTAATTTTGCAAAGAAACAAATAGGTGGGTGACGTATTAGATGGATAATGAATAGTGATAAGGAAGAATTTGGAGGTATATGGATAATGAATAGTGATAAGGGAAAATTTGGAGGTATTCAGTGGCATAGACTATGCACATACACATGGTTCCAGAAGCTGACTACTAAGCCATACTGGCAAGTTGACATCGAGAATCACATTTATTTTCATAGTACCATTTTTTCAGAGTGATAATGGCCAAGGATATTTAAACAAGAAAATAATAATATTTTAAGAGGCCTCGAGTAGACTTGTTTCTAGTGAAACTTAATGCCTATTTGCTGGTGAAGGAAGCTTACAACAACAATTAAGTTCATGGTTCTAGTTTAGGGGGAGAGAGTTTCGTAATACCTGCAATGTTTGAAAGATAATGGATCCCATGAGTGCTTCCGCAGTGGAATATTAGTCTGCATTTTTATCTCAGTCACCACCACATCTCTACTCCTTTCTTCTGCAAATTCCATCAACAACATCACATCTCCTTGTTTTAGTTCCAACAATTTAGGTCAAAAATAAACCTGCAATTTCAGTTCCACAACCAACCATATCACCACCTCTCATTTCCAACAAAAAAATACTATGTAATACTTAAATTCGATTTCATTGACAGAGATGTATCAAACTACATAGAATCAGAAGTAAAGTACACAAAATTGAGCAATTCAGTGGAAGTATATGAAATTCATAACAAATAGATGGGTAATAAAGATGATGATTCGTTGATAACGAATCTGAAAACAGACTTTCAATCGAGATTTAAGATAAAAGAGACTGAGTGATTCTCAATAAAGAAATCTAAAAGAAGTTTTCTAATATTTTTTTTTCCATATTTTCATCTTAAAAGCATTGCAAAGAGAAGATTATAACAGATTTGAACTCCGATCACGAGTTCATCGCGAAATTTTAGTTAAAATTGTAGAAAGCTTTCTAATCAACAAAGCTGTTTACAAATCTGGAATCAAAAATAGAGATTAAAATCGTGTTAGGAATCTGAAATTAAATTAACAATTACTTCAAATCCAAACAAATCAAGCCAGATCTAGAACTTATAAGCTTAAAAACTCGATCTCAAAACACTTACATCCACAGCCGTAAAATTAAAATTAGATTCAATCTAAAACTAAAAATGATTGATTGATTTCGTTCTTCTGTAATACGTAAACGTCATCAGCGAAGATCGATGGAGCGAGAATCGTTTTCTTGCTCTCTGCAATTGTTTTCTTCGTTTTGATGAAGAACCCTAATTTTGTTCAGAGCAGAGACGAGAGATAAGTGAGAGAAAGTGAAAATGAAAATGAATTTGGAAATAAAACCTATAGCCTATTTGGTTACGTATATCTAGTAAAGGGCATTTTTGGTATTACGAATTTCCCCCAAACCCAAACTTTATTACCAAGCCCTGAAATCTAAAGTTCTGGGCCTAGAAATATTAAAAAGTGAAAGTATGGAGTTGATAAGGGAGGATCCATTTAGTGGGGCTTCTATATATTGAACCCATATAGTAGGGGGTTCTAGTATTTTTCACTTTTGAAATTCTCTCCTCCTCTATTCTTAAGTCTAGACAACCAATTTCGGTCAAGTGGGTACTTAATACGCTCCTAAGCCAAAGTCCACAGCTGGGTCCCACCTAATCTTCATTTCCCCGAAAATGATAGAGCTACCGCCACAAAATCCCGATGCAAATCCCGTAAGACACATGTGAGGCGGACCCATCTTTACCTTTTCCTAATCCAAATGTTGAGAGCCATTTTTCATCCATCCGATCCCTTGTCGGGATGAAACGCGGGAGGAAAGCGCGGGATGTGTAGCATCACTCTCATTTCCCTTAGATCTCTCTCATTCGTTCATGTTATCCCAGAATCAGATTAGAAGATGATGCATCTCTTTCACATAACTGTCTCTATCATCTACAATATATTTTCATTAAGACAATACTCGATAATAGTCCCTCCGTTTCTGGAAAAGTGTTACTTTCATTTTTTTCAATTTGGCCTTCCTCCGTTTTTAGAAAAGTGTTACTTTCACTTTTTTCAATTTGGCCTAATTTTAGGCTAAAATGAAAAAGTTAAAGTAACACTTTTCCATAAACAGAGGTATTAAAATAATAAAATTTCCTTGTCTTATTTATGATTTTAATGCTAAAATAATAAATTAGATAAAATTATAAAATAATATATTTTAGAAGTTCTTTCTAAGTATTTATAGGTCCCAAAAAATATGTAAAATAATAACGCTACCCATTCATGTGTAGATAATACTCTGTGTTTTCAATAAAAACCATGAATGGCATCCTGTATAATGCTACTAGAAAAGTGATAATGAAAGAAAAATGAGCTGGGTCTCTTGGAAATAGGTAAGTAAATCAAAGATTTATAGGGGACTAGGAATAAGAAAAATGAGAATTGTAAACAGGACTCTGTGGGCAAAATGGTTGTGGAGGTTCTCGAAGGAAAAAAATGCTTTGTGGAGAGGATTATTATTGAAAAGAGTGGTTCGGACCCAACCTTTCTGGTGCCAGCTGAAAAGAAGACTATAATTGGGCGTAGTATGTGGCGGATGATCCTAAAGAATAGGGAAGAGTTTCAAAATTGCGTGGAAATAAAAGTTATGGGAGGAGGACAAACAAGGTTTTGGCATGATTGGTGGTTTCAAAAGTCTGTGTTGAAACTAAAATACCCCAGCCTATTTAGAATAAGACTTCAAAAGCAGTGGAGTGTTGCGAAGGTAATGGGTAGCTCTTGGTCTCTAAACTTCAGTAGACCGTTAAATCTAGCTAAGAGGACCGATCTTTTAGAGTTGCGAGATGACATGAACTCTGTAACAATTCAGTATGGTGCAGAGGACTACTTGGAAGGTAACATTTCAACCAAAAAGATGTATGATATTCTCTGTGAGGAAACAAATACCTGGGAGTTTGCTGATTTACTTAAGGTACCGCATATTCCTCCAAAGGTGATGTTTTTACATTGGGCAGCTTTGCACAACTCTGTTCCTACAAGAGCCATGCTTCAGTATAGAGGTGTGAACATTTTATCCAATGTTTGCGTTCTCTGTAACAATAAACGAGAAACAACTCAACATTTATTCATCCATTGTTCTTGGACTAGTAAGACATTGAATTATTTCATAAACTCTTGCAAGGTAAGATGGGTCATGCCTTTTGAAATTTCTTCTCTAATGAAGATCCGGAAGTCTTTGCACTTCAAGGATATTATGAAAAATTTGTGGTACATTATTCTGTTTGCTATCACTTGGGAAACATGGAATGAAAGGAATCCTTGAATACATGGAAGACGAGCTGGAACTGTGGAGGAGATGGAGTATATAATAAAATAGACGTCTACTTGTGAAATTATAATTTGAAGACTTTCATCTCCTACTCCTTAACACAAGTATTATTTCAATGGGAGGCTATTAGAAGCGTGTAATTCGTTTTTCATTCCTTTTGGGTTTTAGTCACAGGTCAAGAACCTATATGTATATACTGTAAATACTTTTTTCTCTTAATGCAACATTCCCTTTTCTAAAAAAATAAATCATGCTACTAGAAAAATAAATTTCATAATATTAAATTTTCTCAAACATGATTCAATATTGGCTTATTTTTCTTTAAAACTCAAATCAAGTTATATGTCATCCCTAATAGTCTATGGTGCACTCAAAGACCCGGAGTCACTTTGTTGTATCGCAACGTGAAGTGTTGAAGTGTGATTGATACTTGGAATGCTTGTATTTATGGTAATTAGTCAATAATATAATATCTCTACAAATTTAATCGATATTGTGCTTACAATATACAAATAATATTCAACTTAGAATCTAGCAATTATTCTCCTACATAATAATATATAATTTAACTATAAAATAAAAAAATTGTTGTAGATAAACTAAAGTTAATACAAAGATAAATAGAGAGAAGAATAAAGGAAGCTCTTTATTGATGGATACATCTTTCGTACAAAGATAATGTCTTTATTTATAGGCTAAACAGAGAGAGTGGCGGATGCATTACATTATGTTTCCAATGCATACATGCATACTAAACGTATGATTATATAGTAGTGAATGGCATGCATACATGCATCCATTATACTACTATTGGTCCACACATGCATGGGTATTAAACCCTACAACACTCCCCCTTGTGCGGTCCAAATACGTCTTTGTACGATGCTTCTTGGTCAATTAGAAAAAAAACTAGTGGGATAAAACATTGACGTAGTTTTTATATGTAGTGTTAATTGCCTCATTAACACTATATGCAGTTTTTTATATGCATGGGTAACTCAGACACTCTCCTTAAAGAACACTGTGTCTGAGTTAATTGGCTCATTAAAACCTTGTCAGGAAAATCCAGCATGGCAAAACCTGAACTTCGGAAAAAGTGTACAATATTGAGGAGACTTGGAGCAAAATTGTACTTACATATGTTGCCTCGTTAAAACCTTGACAAGGAAAAACCCAGTGGGACAAAACCTTGACGAAGGGAAAAGAGTACAACGCGATGAATCCAAGTAAAGTTGGTTCGTTGAAGTTCTCTTCTCTTATTATTTTACAACTCAGAAAAACCCCGTGGGAAAAAAGAATAACCTTGGAAAATTACACTCCAGGTGTTTATTGTTGTCTCATTAAAAAACCTTACCGAGTAACAAAACTCTATGGGAAAAAGTAATCTCGGTGAGGGAAAAAATAGTTCAACACACCTTTAGATGCTCCCCTTGATGCCAGGCGATTTCTTTAGTCTTGTGCAATCAACAGAATTCAGACAATTTCTTTAGTCTTGTGCAATCAACAGAATTCAGACAATTTCCTTAGTCTTATACTTTTCACATATGGACTTTGTTGATAATTCTGCCAAATTTTCACCAGACTTAACTTGGCTGACTTAAAGTGTTTGGAAGACACTGTTGTTGCTGATTGTAGAACTTATAACGCTTAATAGACCATCGTGTATCATTTCTCCGATTCAGATATTTTCAGTAATATCAACGCGTCTTTTAGGTCTTCATGTTCAACATATACATATTGTTGTTATCGTTGTCTCTCTAAAAACCTTGTCGAGCAATAAAAACCATGTAGGAAAAAATAATCTCGATCGAAGGGAAAACAGTACAACAAACCTTCACATTTCGAAGTAAAATATGTCGACATCGTATCCTTATATCCTCCCCATGATGTCGTCATCTCCCTTTGTTTCCATTCGAGGGAGTTCCTAGACAGTTTCTTTGTCATGTGCTTTACGAAATTGAATTAAGGTAATGATTAGTAATCCTTCATAATCAACAACTGTTCAAATTGCACTTCCATTAGCATTCACGTTCATGTCTTTATAGGGATAAACTAACACATGTCAAAGGTTTCTTTTAGGTATATGTTTACATTTTGTATACCATTCCAATGACGATGTCTTGGCGCTACGCTATATCTAGCTAACAAGTTCATTGAGGATGTTATATTTGGTCTAGTGTACATTATCTAAGTGTAATAATGCGTTTATTGCACTAAGATAGGGGAATTTCATCTCCCGACACAACTTCGTCATATTCTTTTATACGAAATGGTCATTTATGTACATTTGAAAACTCGACTAATCATTGAGAGTGCTAGCAGGATGCATGTCCATTTTAAATTGCTTAAAAATGGACATATGCAAACTGGTGGAATAATATACCACAAGCTCAGTTTTCTAGTTTAGAACATAGATAAGGTCGAGCTTTCCCGAGGTTCTTATCTCAAATTAGGATTTCAAGTAGCTTGTAAGATCTCTTATTCCATCAAGACTATGTACGTACCATCGACATTTTTAGCTACAATTCTGAATCAGAAACTTCTTTTCTAAGGAACAAATCCTTACTTGTTTATCCTTTCCCAGTTAAATTAAATAGTCACTTAGACAGGTACACCATATCCGCTTGATTATTTCAATCAATAAGTGAGTGTCCCGGTGTAACTACAAACACACTCCGTGGTTTAGAGTCATTTGACTTGAGAAGCAAAAGGCCATCATGCACTTTTACAAATATCTTTGAGTTTAAATCTCCAGAGATATTCCCACATCTAGTATTTCAGGTTCTTTTGAAACTACCAAGCAAACTAATTAACAAAACATTATGATGTTCAAAGGAGTAAGCGATCCGGGGGTTTTTGAAAAACTTCGCGCCACAAGGTGATTCTTTATACTTTAAGACCTCATTCTTCTCACTACACTTTGTGACAAATAACCATATATGTCCCACAGGCTTTACACTTAGTTGGTTAGCACCACCACACCAAATACATGTACATTTGTCAATAAACCAAGTTCTACCTGGATTGCATAGGCCAAATATGCTATTTGTTTGATACTAATTAAAATAAAGCATGGTTCGATCTCATTGTGCTCTAATTTTGGAGCAACTATTCATGAATTATATCATCACCGTGCACGCATGATCCTTCCATTGACTCATGTGCATTCTCATTACCCATTAGGATTTCATTGTTCGCTAGAATCATTTAAAACTTTGGAGCGTCCTCCAGTTTGATTCATGGACATATTTGGAGACAATATTATGAGATGATTTCAGATGATATGAATAATTAGGTTGTGCCTTACCCACCTAATTCTTTTCACGACGAGTATTAATCGAACCTAGTGGTCTCTTCATTTTCCTTTATGGAGCCACGACCTCAACCACAATTCCACAAAGTGTAGTTGCAGCACCTTAGTTTACGGTGCATATCCTTTACTGGGTATTTTTAACCTTCCAGGCATATTTGGAGTTGGTATGAGTAATCTCGTCACTTTAGCGACATCAGTGTACATTCTGAAAATCGATAACCCTTTTTCATTTCCATTTGTTGGAGTATAGGAGTCTATGTACATAATAGGAACACAACACGAAATTCCCTGTCATTCCCTCAAAAAATCCTTTTTCTTGTCTCCCCCTAACGATGGGAAGACTGTCTCATTAAAGTGACTATCCGCAAATCAGCGGTTGAGAGATCGCCTGTCAAAAGGTTAAACTACGAATAATTGTTGAATATTCTTGTCCAACATAGTCACTTAATCATTTTTATGACCCATCATAGTACGATGTGGAGTCGTAATGGAACATATATAGTGCAAAGAATGGTTGATCAAATAGTTGGTCTAAAATGAATAAGTGAAGGTGTGTGTAATATTGTATATTTCCCAAGCAGTTAAAGGTAGGTTTGTATGCATAACCATGCCTTAGGCACCATCTGTAACCTTTGATGATAGCCTTTGCGAGACCGTGGGGTATAGGATGCTCTACATTGATCCTATCAAACATATAATAATCATCAAGTCCTTTTGATGTATACTCTATAGCATTTACAAGGGGTGGTGAGACCTTCCATGTATAACATGCGCTAGTAGTTTTCCAAATACAATATTTCTTAGGAACTATAACTAGTCAGTGTGAAAACATCCACCAGATCAATAAGTCACTTTAATGGTCCGCATTCTACATGGATATGTTTCTAAAGATTACCCTGTTTTATTTGTAAAAATAGAGAGAGAAGAATAAAGGAAGCTCTTTATTGATGGATATATCTTTCGTACAAAGATAATGTCTATATTTATAGGGTAAACAGAGAGAATATGGGATTCATTACATTATGTTTCCAATGCATATATGCATGGTTATATAGTAATGAATGGCGTGCATACATGCATCCATTATACTAATATTGGTCCGAACATGCATGGGTATTAAACCCTACAACAAATTTATTATATCATCGATAATATAATATTTCTTTAATAAAAAATTTTTCTTGGTCCTAAGCCCATTATTTTGTAGAAATTATATTGTAGTTTTTTGTTTCCAGTAAAAACGCTTTCTAAGTAGTGCATTTTTCTATCCAATCTTGTATACCTTCTTTTTAAGATTGAGTTTCCACATATACTCATGAGAGACAAACCACATATACTTATGGATCCGCTACCCCATGATTATCAAGGGTGCAGTGTCTGGGTAGTCATTGATTAGCTGATTGAATAATTAAAATTTGCATCATGTTATCTAATTATTAAAATTAAATTAAAAGATAATAACGTGATGTCATTTTTTTTTCCTCCACAAAGATAAGAATAGATTGAAAGAGCTTACAAGAAGTAAGCAAAGCAAGTTATAATCCAAAAACAGAGAAGAAAGAGCAAAGCTTAAGCCTTGAACCCCCAAAATAAAATTCCACTATAAATCACAAACAAGGCCAATAAATAATTAAGAAAAATAAATAATTAGTTGTAACCGTATTTAAGTTGATTCTCTTTAGAGTTCGTTCAAATCTTCTTTGTTCTTGAACCAAAACGAAGCTCGAACTTTTGTTTGATGAATTACTTGTTTAACGTCGAAGTAGCATCTTCAAATATAAGTTTGTTCCTGTGCGTCGAAATATTTTGAGTGTCTGCCCTCGGAAGCAAATGTCATAGGGTTTGGCATGTTGCTGATGGAAATCTTATTTTTCATCCTCGATGATCATATCAATGCAGTTTCGCATAACCTATTCCCTGTGCGAATCAGAAAAAAAGTACTACCATATATTAGTAGAGGTAGGGCAATGAAACAACAAGTAAGTAGTTGATTCACCAGTCTTGCAATAAAGAAGGTAGCCATAAACAATCAGTTTTCCTTTAGTTCGAAAAAGGTCCATTTTTGGTATCTTCTTACGGTAGACCCCCACAGCTGATTCTTCCTTATGAAAGCGACTCCACCATTTTGAGATTAAGACTTTGTTCATGTTCTTCAATGATTTGATACCAAGACCACCTTTTTTTGAGAGGAGTGCAGCAAGTCTTCCAAACCACATAATGATGCCCTTTATTAGTTTCCATGGAGTCCCAAATAATTTTCTAATAACCTTTCAACAATTTTTAAGACCTTCAGAGGAAGGGCAGAGGCAGCCCAAGAATTTCCTACCCTGGGCTGCCCCATTTCTCCAACATCCTATATATTTGCAAGCCCAAATAAATAAAACAAAAAGAGTTAAGCCTACTCTTAAAAATCCCAAGCCTTATTTCTCATTCTAATACATACAGGCACAAGCAATGAACTTGTCTAGCTCCGCCCTATTCGGAGGAGAAAAAAAAAGCGAAAGCATGTAACAGGAATGCTAGTCAAGACACTCTGCAAGAGTTAATTTACCTATTTTCGAATGGAAAAATCGTTTCCAGAAACAAAGTCTACTATTGCATTTCTCGATAACCTCTTCTCGCTTTGTAAGTTGGCGGAATTATCATCTAAAGTAAGACTAAAGTAGCCTGAAGAAAGTAGATTTGTCTTGCAACCCATCATCTTACACATTTCAATAAGGTTAATTGCACCTGCCACACCAAATAGACTACACTTTGCAAAATTTATGGAAAGACATAGGACCATCTCGAAGACCAAGATATAAAACCTTAAGTAATTAATTTGATCGATAAATTTGTCGAGAAAGACCAAAGCATAATTTCCGCAGTGAAGATGACTAACTTTAGTCCAACTGTGACTCATTTCAAAACTCAAACATGTCGCATTCACGGACGGATTGAAAAAGGAGATTCTAAACTTCGGAGAAGATAATGAAGAGGAAAGATAAGAATGGATCACCTTGAGTAAGACCATTCCCAATGGAGAATTTGTAATGCGTTGAACCATTAATTAAGACCAAAGTTGGAGTGTTGGTGATACAATCTTGAACCCATTTCCTCCAATATTCTTTGAAACCCATAATAACTAGAACGTCATCCACAAACTTCCACGAGACATGATCAAAGTGAAATGACGGGAGTACCAAGTATACCACAATCTTTTCGATATTAACCTACTATAGACACACCTTGTATAATCTTATAAAGGCAATAATTGTAAAAAGATTATTTTAACAAGATGTACATTTCGTATATAACATAAGTTCGGAACCAAAAGAATCTAAGGGATCGTACCAAGTGTTTAATTAGCGTAAAAGCGTACTTACTTTAATTATAAAGACAAAGAAATATAACGCGGAAGTAAAGTAAATCACCCAACACATAAGATTTTGTTAGTGAGAAAAATGCAAGGCAGAAAAACTACGGGACATATATACTCTAAGAATTAAGCCGTTATACAAATTGACTACCGCAACTTCGTATAGTTGAGACGAAGTAAACTACTCCTAGTTACTCAGTTCCTTCAGTATCCCTGCGCCTACAATCAATCTGGTCTATGACTTGTTGTAAAAAGTGATAAAAAGATTAATAACTAAGACTTGTGAAGGTGATTTTAGACTTAAATTTTAACACTAAAAATAGAAAACTCATATAAAGATGATAGCAAGATTAAAAGAATATTAGGCCTAAGATTCCACTATTTACCAATTTTCAAAGGGATTTAATCCAATAATTATAATTATGCAATGACTTTTGTTAGAGGGAGAGCAGAAATGGATCCAAAGAGAGCGAAAACCATACTCAACTCGTTAATTTGGACCTAGTTAACATATTTTTTCAACTCAGACCAGATTATCCATGTTAATATTTGATCATGCCCTTCCACTCACAATTTATTCCGCCCTATCAGCTCAACCACATCACGACCCAAAAGAAAACACATCCATTGGTTCTTCTTCGTCGAACTCTGCAATTGCCAGGGAGAAAAAATTTATATAAGCAAAACCATCATCATAAAAAAATTATCCAATTCAGATTTATAGAATTTATGAAGAACCATGCGACTCCATCGAATTAAAACAAAAAACCAAGTCGAATCCCCATCAGATGAATCACCACCTCACTATAGATTTCTTGATTTTAATTCTTATTACTCATACCATTCCAATGAGGTTTCTTCTTCTTTAGATTCCCACCCATTGAATCATGGTTTTTCAGCAGAATATATGTGAATTATTGACACTTTGTGTAGTGTTTTGTCTTTTTGGGCATGTCATGATCTCTTGGTTAATTGGTTATATAAGCTAAAGAACCATTTAAAGAGATGTATGTGAGAGAATATAAAAGACATAGCTTAAATTTATATTTTAATTCTCTGTGGTTAACTTACGGTCTAATTTTTTGTTACGAACATAGGTTTTAAATCAGAATTGGTAATTTGGTATTTAATGCCTCTTTTTAGTGTGTTTTAGCTTTTTTTATTCTCATACTAGGTTCATCATGATCACTTTCAATTTGATTGATATAATAAAACAACAACACAAAATTTTATGGCACTTACAGAGATTAATTATCTCCATTGAAATCGTCGAGTTCCATTGGTGTTGGTGGCCCGAGGGCATGGAGTATTGGGAAATCGGTGTGAGGTTAAACGTCAAACAGGTATAATCTCGTCCAAATACAAAAGCTATGTTGATTCAGTCCTAGTTAGCGAGTCGACTTCGATTTTCGCTTTCCTCAAATCCGTTTTCTTTTGCAATCACACTTTCAATTTGATTCTAGCTAAAATATTACAACAAGTAGATTTTCAGAATAACAACTGTAAATCGAAAGCATATAACATCAAAAACCCTAGGCTAAGCATGCTCTATCAAAAGAAATCACAATTGCTTAACAAAAACCATTAAATCAATTTTTAATCAAAGCAAATAATTATTAAAAGAATTGTAATAATTAAATAAATAAGAATATACCACTTTTTATTGAAAAAATAACTTTCCATGTCGCCTTAACAATGGGGTTGAGCTCCTCATGTTATACACTTGCTCAAAATATTGGTTCATAGCTCAAAAGTATAAAGAAAAGGGGGAAAAAAATAAAGCGGAGAATTTACAACGGAAGTAAACATTGCAGAATCACTGTTATCGAGTATGTGTTGCAAATTCTAACTAATTGTTGCTAATAAACCGTTACATACACTGTTGAAAAACGACAGTCTGAGCAGCTTATGTTCTTTGAGTTCTTCTTCAGCAGCAACAACAATTCTTTGTAACTTGATTTTTATGGCTTTGTAAGCTTCCTAAACATTCTGTAAACTTTTGTAAACTCTTATGGGACTCGACCCCGCCTTATATACACCACCGCAACCCTAGAAATCCCGATTAAATCTCCCTTTTTCTTTTTTTTGCATGTCACAGGATTTTTTTCTTTCCTTATATGTTTATGCATTTCTGGGCTGTCCAAATCCTTCCAAACTCTCTGTTAGATTGATATGAATCTTAGGAGAGTTTACCTTCCCTTGAATCTCCCGATATTTCCAAAAACAATCAAAATATACCTGATATCTTTTAATCCTTGTTTTAAAGAAAACCCAATTGTCTAGCCCAATTCAATTAAATCAAACAACTATACTAACCCTGTTTAACTCTAAGAAGTCAGCCCAATCAAAATCAACAATTGAATGTCTCCAAAACATCCACAAAATTCTAACCCTAATTCTGCCCGTTGACTGCAAATATTTCCTTCTAGTTTTCAGTTTTTGAGTTTGAGACGAAAGTGGAGTCCCCCTATCCGAAATGGGGGTCCCTTTAGCAGATGCCCCGTGGGTACTTTTAGTAATTTCCGGGTGTCTTTAACACTTTTTTGAGTCAATTTTTCCCAAAAATACCTACACACATAAACACCATAATAAGTATAAAAATGAGCACTAACAACATATATATTAAGACTGCGTCTATCATCTACGCACGTGAATCCAAAGATAGATTCCACTATCTTAAGTCGCTTCACCTGCTGTGAAGACTTCTGCTTGTCTACTCCTTTGGATTAAGGTTGCACAAGAACCGGTCAGTAGTCCCTGGACCGGACTGGAACCGAAAGCATCGGACCAAGTCTTAGAACCGAGCCGGATAAACGGTGCGAGGATCGGGATCGAAACTCAAGAACCGGAGTAGACCAGAGTCTGGAGACATCGCTATACAGGTGTAGATGGTGGATTTTCGACAAAGGCTAAAACCATAAACCCATAATTATAAGTATTCCTGATCCAGTAATCAGACAAATATTGAGGCTCATGTCTCTTATCGAAAGCATGAAAGCTCATGCCACAAGAATCTCTGACTGAGAATACTGTCTCTCAGAGTATATAGGGATATGTAGTCTCTCAGCTGAGGCAACGGCATATCTCATGAATATTGAGCAATTTCAGTAACTACTTCTACATAGAATCGAAAGATTAGACGGCTCCTAAACATCTTGCCTGCTAGTATAGAGCAATAACGTCTTCAGGATGTAACAATGGTTTCCCTGACTATATGAAAGAAATATGACGCTTCAACAAGCTCATAACACTAGACTCCTGAATAATTAATACTCCTAGACGATCGTACTAGTATATGGCCATTAATTAGTTATTCTCAAAATCAATAGATTCAATAACTGAATCCCTGGAAAATATTCAATATTTTCATAATATTTCGTTACTTCAATTCATGGTTCTTCCCAGCAGAATTCCATGGGTTAGTAATAAATATCCAACGTACGGGCATCTGAGCTACCTTTGAGTGAGCCCCGATCAAAAAAGGTGCAAGTGTATTTAACAATAATGCACTAACGAGCACCTGAACGCATGAATGAGTATTTCAGAATACGACGAGACGATGAACCTATGCAAAATAGGAAGAAAATAATAAATAAAAAAAAATTAGTCAAGGTGCTAGGGGACTGGGCACACCGGTTGGCCAGTCATGCCGTGACCAGTCCCACGCCAAAATTCTATATTTTATCATATTTTTATTATTTTCATTGATTTCAAGAAAATCCTTTCATTTGAACAAATAGAAAATTTTTTACGTTTAGGTTTTTTTTTATTAGATATTTTTATTTAACAATTAAATAAAGAATTACAAACTATTGGTTGACAACCTAGCGACAAGCTGGGCTCCAACACCTTTTTGAATAGCAATACCTAATCTATGGAAAATAAAGCTACCAAAACCGCTACTAGCGTCATTATTAACTAAATAATTCTTCAAACGCTTAAAAAAAACATAAAGTATCCTCACCGAGTTCCCCCAAGGAAGCTTTGAACAAATATCCTTCGTTTTGAGGAAACTCCTCAGTTTCATGGTGTTTCATTCACACTTAGGAAATAATATAAAATTAAGGAAAATATTGTGGGGCCGTGATTATTGGCCAACCGGCCATACCTTGATCCCGGCCGGCCCCACACCTCATGGTTCTTTATTATTTTATTATTATTTTCCTAATCTCATGAAAACTCATTAATCTCATGATATTTCCTTGATCCCATGAAAAATAATATAAAATTAGGGAAACCCGTGGGACCGGGCCATAACCGGCCGGTCATGCCCTAGCTGGCCCCACACGTCTTATTTTATTATTATCATATTTTTCATGTTTCCTTAATCCCATGAAATTCCTTGATTTCATGATGTTTCCTTCAAATTATGAAAATTCCTTCAAATCATGAAATAATACATAAAATTAGGGAAAACTCACGGGACCGGGCCCTAGCCGGCCAACCATGCCCAAGCCGGTCCCGCACGTCCCTTGTTTTATTATTATTATTTTTTATGTTTTCCTCATCTCATGGAAACTCCTTGATTTCAACAAAACTCCTTGGTTTTATGATATTTCCCTAAAATCATGAAAACATAATAAAATTAAGAAAAATACCATGGGACCGGCCCCTTGGCCATAGCCGGTCCCACACTTTATGATTCCTTCATTATTTTATTATTTTTCCTTCATCTCATGAAGTTTTCACGGTCTCAGCAAGAATCCCTGATTTCTTCATATTTTCTCAAAATGTTGCTCAAACGCACACCAGAAAATATCAGAATTCTCATAATTGAGATACGAACACTTTGGTGACGTGAGCATGTTACTTTGACCGACCAGGGTTGGCTCTTTGACTTTCAAGAGGCCGGTCCCATGTATTTTGACAATTTTGACCTAATTTGCGCAATTGCACGTATTAGGTCCAAAACTCTTCCAAATAACTTGGAACTTCATAAGACGATCAATATTTGATCCCGTGACTACCCAGGGCCGGTTTCATGACCCCTTGGTCGGTCCCTCACATCTTCATAATTAATTAGGTTTTATTACCTAAGGTTCAGACGAGCATTATTTTAATAAATGATTAAACCAAAGATTTAATCATCCTTTCATCAAATCAACTGGTCTTCAGGAGACCTTGATATTTGCTCACGTGAGCATCTGGGCGCCACATGGTTGATCCATAATCCCATGTAGCCGGTCCCTCCTTCGCTCCGTGGTTAATTTTCAATAAACCAATTAGGGTTTCGAGTCCAAGATTCATAATTCCAGATTCAAACGCTAATAATTTTACGTTGATCCCGTGATCAACATTTTATTTATCATACTCGGTTCAATTGCCAGTATCTTATTTGGCTATGCTACCAATAATTCATCGAATGAGCAACATTTGCTCATATGAGCAATATTTGCTCAAACCGAGGAATACTGGTTCAACTATCAATATTCAACAATTCATCGAGCAATATTTGTTAGCTTATTCACGCATTATATCTCTGTCTCAACAAACATGTTCAATTCATGAGTCTCAGAACATTTCCAAGTCACGTTCGACTCAACAAAATAAAGACTCATCGTCCCATGAAGTCATGAAGTCGAAGAATCGACTAACTAAATACACGTCGCCTTGCGAGACTCCACAATCACATGAGACATCAATCGTGTTACATGGGGGATATAAAATAGGGTTTTGGTGCAGCGGTCTACGGCACGTGTGTTTCATACACACGATGAGAATGTGGGCAAGTCGTGCAATCAGTTGAAGGAGTTAACAAAGTAGTGGATGGAAAATCAACCAAGTCTCCGCACGTTGAGCAACTGGTTTTAACACGATTTCCACTTCCCCATTCTTTGATTCCATCAACTGTCACACTTCATGAGATCATGGTGTTTTCAATTCCAGCAATATAAATAAATCTCTGAATCATGATTGAAACAAGGATAATCTCACGTCAAGCAGACAACACGAGATTAACAATCCAACTCTCAACAGAGCAAATTCAATCATTCAGAATTTATCTTATTTTCAGAATACGCAACACACCTACAATCTTCTATCACCATTGATCTCACACATTTCTCAGCTTCCCTCCTACAGACCGACTCATCCTCTCTTGTGACCGAATTTACTCTGGAACGGCCGTTGTCTTGGTTTAGGCCGGAGTACTACAGATTGATCTCTCGAATTCAAAGCACTCCCTTCTTGCAGTGCATCTGTGTGAGGTTAAGCATTTCGCTCGGTTCAAGGAGTCTCCTCCGTGCGATCATCTCCTCAATTCTGTAAAAACCAGCGAATCGTTTTTCCCCATCTACAGATTGGCGACCACAGTGGGAGATCATTCTCTCGGTTGCGATATCAATTCTAACAAAGATGGTCGGTCTCAGATCTAATTCAGTTACGAAAAACTCCAATCAGGGTATCTCGAATGGCGATGCTTCTCCGGCTCAGCCGAATGATTCCGGTAATATTCGTCATCCATACTTTACTATTCCTTTTTCATCTATCAATGCATTTGATGGAGAAGTTCCATCACCAGCCGAACTGGCATGAAGGCAAGAGGTCTTAGAAGGGAACATAAATCGATTGAAGGAAGCAATCGACAATTTGTTCAACTGCATGGTGGACTTGATAAGAATCTTAGGAGTTGTGGAGCACCCACCTCTTGACACCGTTAACGTTAACCCTCAAACCAACAGCTTCACCACTTACGAAAAGACGGTGGACCAAGAAGTTGCACACCTGATCGAGGGTTTATGTGAGCTTCTACACTTCTCCAGAGACTATGAATTCAAGAGAGCTCTCGTTGACACGGGCGCTTCTACAAATATTGTCACTATGAAAACTCTCAAATCAGCCAGGTTCCCACAGAATAAGATTCTCATGCACCCCATCCTAATGACAGGCTTTGAAGGAAGTCAAATCCATACGTACGGATATGCATACATAGATTTGAAGGTGGGGCCTATTCAATCAAAAGTTAAGTTCCACGTGATCGAACAAGAACCAGATTATCACATGATACTTGGACGTCCATGGATCCATGATAATAAGGTGGTTCCTTCAACGTACCATCAATGCATGAAGGCTCTACTCAACAACAAGATTGTTCGCATCCCGACTTCATCATCTCCTTATGCTCCTGTCTATGATGATGAATTCCTTGAATCTTAAAAGAGCGTCCCGAAGCCTCCAGGAAAGGTTTACAACACTCCACTCCCAAGTTGGAAGACTATTGAAAAGGTTGCTGACAAACCATCATCCTCAGATGCTAAGGTGATCAAATCATCTGCCACACCGGTAAAATGCCGTAACGACCAGGTTTTAACTCCAAGGTCGAACTTCATAACCAGCCACGACGCGGATGGGATGGTCTTTTATCGCCGACGGGAAGATTAGCAATTAATCGGTGAGAACGATGAAAAGTCTCCCCACCCCGAAGAATCACGCCAGAACGAACCGTCACTCGAGGAAGAGGTTCAGGATGCCCCACGACAATTACAAGACGGTACTGACTCTACCACTGACGATCTCGAAAAAATCAACATTGGGACGGAGGATGATCCAAGGCCGGTCCTGATCAGCTCAGCACTGTCATCAGAGGAACGGACGGAACTGATAAAGCTATTAAAAGAATATCAAGATGTCTTCGCCTGGACGTACGAGGAAATGCCCGGTCTGGACAACAAACTAGTCACCCATCACCTGCACATCGTGCCTGGCTCCAAAGCTGTCAAGCAACCGCCTAGGCAATTTAGACAGGAAGTCGAGGAGCAAATCAAAATCGAGATCCAGAAACTACTAACAACAAGATTCATCAAGCCTATCCTACATCCAACATGGCTGGCAAATGTTGTTCTTGTCAAGAAGAAAAATGGTCAAATCAGATGCTGTGTTGATTTCAGGAATCTGAATAAATGTTGTCCGAAAGATGATTTTCCTTTACCCAATATTGATATGCTCGTTGATGCAACCATTGGTCACGGTATGTTCTTATTTATGGATGGTTACAGCGGATACAACCAGATCAAGATGTACGAACACGATGCTAACAAGACTGCATTCTGTACTCCTATCGGGAATTTCCACTACACTGTGATGCCCTTCGGATTAAAGAATGCCGGTGCTACTTATCAACGAGCCATGACTGCTATATTCCACGACATGATGAACAAGCAAGTGGAAGACTATGTCGATGATGTGGTGGTAAAATCAAAAACCCGAGCATCTCACTTCGAAGTCCTGAGACAAGTCTTTGAAAGATGCAGAGAATACAAATTAAAGATGAACCCTCTGAAGTGTGCATTTGGTGTCTCCTCTGGGAAATTTCTAGGATTCCTGGTAACAGCAGAGGGAATCAAAGTCGATCCAGATAAGACGAAAGCTATTACTACCATGCCTCCTCCATGCACTATGAAAGAACTCCAGAGTTTCATGGGAAAGGTAAATTATATCCGACGCTTCATTCCCGGATTGGCTCAACTCGTTGCTTCGTTCACCCCCTTACTGAAGAAAAGAGCAAGTTTTACATGGACGACCGTTCAGCAAGAAGCATTCCAGAAGATACAACATATACTGTTATCACCTGCTGTCATGAAGTCGCCGGTGCTAGGACAACCGTTGATACTTTACACAGCTTCTAGTGATGTCGCTATCGGAGCACTCCTAACTCAAGAAGACGACGAAGGCATCGAACGACCAATCTACTACTTCAGTCGTCGTACAATGCGAGATGCTCAACTCCGGTATCCAAAGGCCGAGAGGGCATGTCTGGCATTAGTGCATGCAATTCAGAAATTCAGGCACTGTTTACTATCCAGCAGGGTCGTGCTTGTTTCCAAAGTTGACCCTATAAAGTTTCTACTATCAAAGCCTGCCTTGATAGGAATACCAGCAAAATGGCTACTCTAAATGTCAGAATTTGACATAGTGTGTACACCGCTGTTGATGGGTGAAAACTACTCCTGCAGAATTTGGTAATTTGGGGTGTGGATGAGGAATGAATCTAAACCTTCAACAAATGCACTGCGCGGTGAGTGCTTGTAGATTCGAGAGATCAATGCGTGCAAGTCCGGCCTAAACCAAGAAATGGCCGTTCCCGGACTTGTTTCGGTCACAAAGTGAAGGAGATGGGGTTGATCTTAGGGAGGGAAGCGAAGAAGGTGTTGAGATTGTGAAGGTGTTGGCTTGCTTATGACTTGTAACAGAAAGATGAGCAAGCTTACGGTTGATGCAAGCGGTGCTCGAGTGTTTGAATACGGTTTTTGTATTAACACTTGGTTTCTGTCTTCTGAACTTGTGTTGTTGTCTGTCCTTGTTTGAAATAGGGCGGAGAACCTATTTATACAAGTCATTGAGCCTCATTCACGTTTCTCGTGGGAAGTGGAGGTAGTGGAATGATGGAGTAGTGGAGTTGTGTGTCGGTGATACACGACCGCCTTGCACACTTCTCTGTTCATCTCTAACCGTCCATGACTTCCCGACACGTTCTTGTGATGGCGCGTTGCACGCCGCACGCCGTAAACCGCCGCACCAATACCCCAGTATGTATCCCCCAGGTTTGTGACATGATTGATGTCCGGAATGTGCGATCGTGGATCCACGAAAGATAGCATGTAATGCTGAATTGGATAATCGCGTTATTCGGAAAGTCGACACTTGTGAAGTATCGTGTGTATTTTATGCGGTGTCTTGCATTGTGGTGTGGTAAGGTGATGGGTAATGACGCCTTGCGACCAATTGACTCGACCGGGGTTGTATAACCAAGCTGGTGAAGTTGGACGGATGAGATGAGATTTGAGACACTCATCTGCGATCGTTAATGAATATTAGGGTTTTTGAAGAGGTGCGCAAGCATCACTCTCCGCCTTGGTCGAAACCAAGCATGGGAAGGATTTTGGAGAGGACCAGACCATACATGCGTGTTGACACATGATGGTGTAGGCGCCCGTATTCCGTTCCCTCATGAAAGCGCGATCCGGGCCACTCAATTTGACCGGCAAAGAGGAGTGGTCGAGATTGATTTTGCGATAGAAGTTTGATACCGCAAGAAGCCGCGCGCACACTCTTTTCCGGCGCGTTTTCCAAGACGACCTAACTTGGTCGGTCTTGGCCGGCTGGTTTGACGTGAAGATGGTAGGCTGATGTTCACGCCTATACCCGACTATCTCATGAAAACGTGATCTAAGCCACTCAATTCGTCCGGTGAAGTTGAGCGGTCGAGATCAATTTGCAATTTGGGAAGTGTAACCACGCATGTTTGGGCGGGCGTTTTGGATTAGCCGGGCATGATATGCCTTGGCCGTTTGCATGAGGGGGTAGATGGGCCCACGGTGGTCATCTTTGGTATGACCGGACTCGCTCGATCTGATCTGTGACCCTCCATTCGTGTCGGAGAAGATGGACGCGCGTGATGGCTTGAACCCTAATTTTGGCTTTCAAAGCCGTGCGACCATGCTCTTTTAGGCGGACGAATTTGTTGTAACCAATCGTGGTTGGTTTTGACCGATTGGTCAAGTGTGTAGGCGGTCACATGGTGATTGTGTCGACATGCTCCGGGCCCTTTGAGTCTACATCTACACCCTCCATCTATACCTGCGAAGATGGATGGTTGAGACCGTTTTGCGGCACATGTAATATGCCGCAAACCCTAATTTAGGGTTTTTCCGTCCATAATGCTTGGTATGGACGATTTCTTGGCAAGCGAAGGCCAATGGTCGACCATGCGGGGTCGGCTGTGTGTATTCCATACCTTCTTGGGGGTGATGGAATTGATGCGGGGTCATCCAATCATGCTTGTGGAGTTGGATGACTGCGATCGAATCATATCCGGGACTGATATGGTCGGTCTTGGGATGCTCAATCGGGCTAGTATAACACACCGAGAGGGGCTCAATCGGGCTAGTATAACACACCGAGAGGGCTCGGGCTAGTATAACACACCGAGAATCAACTCCGTACGGGTATTTCGTACATGGTTTCATTATAGTGCTTGGAGGTTCGTGTTACTCTGTAAGAGTAACACTCGATCGTCATGCCACACCGATAATGAGTACTTTGAAATACAAGGCTGATATGAAATTCACAAGAAGGGATTGTTGCCACATGCTCCAACCTGGAGGAATTTCATGTATTCACAGAATGGGATTGTTGCTACATGCTCCATTCTTGGTGAATTAAGTGAGGGAGTATCCAACACTTATAAATGGCTTTATCTTTTACAAGATGTCATCGCATGATTTTTCGGTTTTTTACAAATTTAACCTTAAACGAAAATCCACCATCAACATTAAGTCCCCTGCCTAGCACATAATGGTTACACTATTGTGTGGTAGGCATGAGATGGTGACATACAGAAATGACCAAGCTAGAGTGAATACATATTTACTGGATAGTTTCACATTGTCAGGCGTTTCCCTGGAACTGGTTGGTTCTGATTAAGGATGCGAAGGAAATAGGACTTGGTCTGGTGAGTCGCTCTGGTTCCTCTTGCGCATACTTGAGCTCGGCCACTTCTCCAGGTGTACTTCCTTCACCATACACGGCTCTCCTCAGGTATATCTGATAAGCCTCGTCGATTGTTATCCCGAATTAGCAGTCTTCATAGGTGGTAAGTAAAGACTCCTTTTCCTTCTGGGGATTCTGTCGACTTGTGAGATTATAAAGAATCATCTCAACGTGGTCGTTTATTCTATATCCCAGGTACTGCTCTGATTTTCTGATTAACTGATCGATGGATTTGATGATCTCCTCATTTTTTTTTTTTTTTGCGTGCTCATAACTCCCTCTCCTTTGCAGTTTATCATGGAAGCAGTGGACGCTCATTCTTTGCTTCCCCAGAAAGAAGTTTTGAAGTCGACAAGCCCGAAAACCATACGCACGAAGAAGTAATGGCTAGGATTGATCTTCCACTTCGCGAAGTCGGCCGTGCTATACAGGGGATGTCTATCTCCCACCTTCGTATTGTCAGAGGACGTATCTGTGCACTTTCACCGCAATTGACATGGAGGAGCGGCGCGGTGCGCGAGGAAACGCTGCGGACACTAGTAAGCGCAAGGGCGAGAGAGATTTGCAGCGCGGTTGAAGAGGCGGAGAGTTGAGCATGAACGACCTCCGAATGAAGGCAAGTGTGATTACCCGGTTCAGGACGGCGTGATAATTCTTGACTCCGACACAGAGGAAACTGAAAACCTGAAAGCAATTGGTACGGCTCCTAATGTTGATGCGCTTTTAAATGCTCCCGCTGATGATGTTGGAATGGAATGCGCTGCTGCTGCGGAGATGTCTGATGAAGCAGCTGGGGTAGATTCGAAGGGAGGAGCATCAACAGGTGACGGCGCTGAGCGTAACCCGACAGGTGGTGCGGGCGATGTCGATCCTCTTGACGGCTAAAACTTCTTTTATTCTTTCTTCTTATTTTGTACGCTTGAACATCTTCCTTGTACTCGGTGGCGGCGGGTTCAAGGTTTTTTCCTCCATTTGATTATTTGAATAAAGTTTTTCTTTTATAATCCTTTGTCAAGACTTCAAATCGAACTTTCTCGGGCGCAAGGGTGCGCCTTCACACGTAACCCTTAGTGATAAAAGAAGTAATTATCATGACAGAACATTTGCGGACTGTGCTCTGATGCAAGATCTTCCCGGCTTTGTTGGGGCGAGATGGCTCAAATCATTTTCCTTTAGTGCACACGTTCTATTTCCTTCTTTCCGTGAGATGTTTGCTTAGGGTTTCCTTTCTTGTTTCAAAGAGGTTGATTTAGGTGACTCGGGATTTTGTGTTTTTAGGAGTAAAGAGGTTCTCGGATGAAAATAATGCTTCAATTGAAAATTGAAAATTGAAACCCTAACTATGAATGCAAGTATTGCAATCATTTTTACGGAGGAATTATAAATATGACATGAAACTATAAAAGGAAACACGCTGGAAAAATAGAGCACGGCGTTTTAAGGTGTGGAGGATCTTTGGAAAGTGGTAGCACAAGTATCTTAAGTTCGGTAAGGTTTGAGCCATCGTGAGTGAACTGTTATGCCCTCTAGTTTATCAGCGTTGATGAGTTTGTAGTAGCCGCCTAGGATAACATCTGCTACCAGGTATGGTCCATCTTCTCTCTCGGTGGGCGAGTCGGGTGGAGTGGTCATCTTCACCGTCATGCTCCCAACATTGAACGCAGTCATCTTCGTCACCAGGTCTCCAATTCCAAACGGGTTTGGTCGTGCATATACTTGGACATTCTTCTCATCGCCTTTGACCAAGACAGCCTCTACACCCTTGATAAAACGTTTGAAAGGGCCGGCTTCCCATTCACATCTCTTAGTCGAGGTTGGTCCGTTGGTCGGAGTCAGTCCCCAGGACTTGTCAGAATGAAGGGCGGTAGGTTGTAAGGAAGGTTGCGTGACGAGACTTACTTGAGATCGGAACTTTTCAATGTATGCCGCTTGTGGGCTCTCTCCAGGAAGTTGTGTCACATTGGTAAGTTCTTTGGTGCGGCAACGACAATCATCGGGAGGTCCGTAAGGCATGTTGGAGATTCTTTCGTATCGAAACCGGTAGAGGACAGACTCTAGTATTGCTTTGTTGTCATGCATCCAAGGGCGTCCCGGGGATCATGTTGTAGTTGGGATGATCTTTGACTATGTAGAACTTTGCTCGTGTCGAGGCATCACCCAATTTGACTTCCGGATCAATATATCCGTATGCATCTCTGGCTCTCTGCTGAATCTTTAACCACAATCGGGTGGCAAGTAGCTTCCTGCTTCGAAATCTTTGCCGCTCTCAGGGTCTTGACAGATAATGATGTTAAATTCGGAAGCCGTATCAATCAACACGCTATCGAATTCAACGTTTCTCAAACGAGTGACGGTTAGGAGTCCCAGTTTCCATTGCTCATGTCTTTCGGGAAAGAATGGGGGTTCCTGGACTGCTACTGGATGCAAACGCCTTCCTGACACAACGTGGTTGAGGGCCGCAAATATGTCTTGACGCTGTCCTTTGGAGAAGTACAAGATTTCACATATGTGCTCCATCATAGATTGTACGGTCTTGCGAATAGAATCCCCAAAATCATGCGGTTCTGATAGGTAAAGGGTCTCTATGAACACCCTCGTTTCCAAAGTGAAGTTCCCCTGTCTCTACCTTTTCCCTGAATATTTGTTTCAACTTTGTTGCAATCTTTGGTTGGATGATGGACGAACCTGTGGTAGCAACAATATCCGGGATCCGCCATTTCTTCCTCGGTTGGAGGACGTCTGATAGGGGGCAGCTTTACGGCGTCGTCTTGGATCCACGCTTCTAAGAGTTCTATCACTTCATTCATGGGAAAAGGAAAACCTGTGTCTTTAGTGTTTTGTACAGGAGTTTTGTCTGTTCCTTTTCGAGATGAAGTCTTGTGTGCTGGGGATACTCGCTTGGTTTGTTGTTCCGAAGCTTTCCTCTTTTCTCCTCCGCTTACCACACTCACGAAGGACCGGTGTTGTATTGTTTGTTCGTGAGGCGCCCGCTTCCTCGACTTTCACGCAAATCTTCACTTGAACAACTCGGTTCTTTCTAGTAGTCTTTGGTGCGATTGTTCTTGAACGTTTTGCGGCTTCGTGGAGTTCAGAGAATGTTTGAAAGCCCAGATTCTCCAACGAGAGCGCGGTATATGGGTATCATCCCATTGATGCATGATTCCACCAATTGCCGTTCGGTGACATTAGGATCGTGACAATCCAGCGCTTGGGTTCGAATCTTTTAACGAAGTCGTTGGGATGTTCGTTGTTCACGCCGGAGAATTCTTCCCAGTGTCCGAAACGTGATTTGTTCGGACACAAGAAATACTTCCTATAGAAAGCACGACCATCTCGCTCCAATTGGATATCTTTGTTAGGCGCAATGTTGTTGTACCAGTGTATGCCCTCCCGTGAGTGATTTTGAGAATTCTTTTAGGCGTAAAACATGATTGTATTCATGTTCCCCCAAGGCTTCAAGAATCGGGAAATGTGTTCGCGAGCATTACCGATCTGGTCGTAGAGGGAGAACTAGGGAGAGGTGTAACCTCTTGGTAGAGGAATCCGTTGCACATCTTGAGGGTACGGTGGCTGATGTTGGTGTACGTCCGTTCGGTCCCCTTTTCCTCGATTTTGGAGAAGTCGCTCTAGATCCTCACGCGTAATGAAGTTGGGTGGCTGGTCCCTTTCTCTCGAGCATTCAGGAGCAGCACGAACTCCCTCACTCATGTGGGTCCGAGTGGAAACGCTTGCTCCGGGTGAATTGAAGGCATCTCTTGTTGTTTCCAAAGATCGACATGAATCCTGCGGTAATCGTTCAGTCAAGGTCTTGAGGAAAGTGAGTACCTCTTTCTGGGTTGCGGCCATGTCTGTTTGAGCCCTGGCAAGAACTTCCTGTTTCTCCATCAAGTCTGAAATGGTAATAGACGGTGGCCCTCCTCTTGCGCCTCCGGCTCCTCGTCCTGATGGGGGAGTGAAAGTTGCTGCTCTGGTGACTACTTTGGGGCGTTACACTTGAGGAGATGCTTGGGATTTGCGGCGCTCGGCTCGTGATGGGAGGAGTTATTCCTCTTGGAATATCTGTTTGCTACGCTAGTCTTTGGTGGTGGAAGTGACGGCTCCACGAGATGTGTTGACCACGGTAGCTCCACTGACAGGTACTTCAACACCAGGATTGTTATCCACACCGGCTCCATTAGAATTGATTGCTGACCCAGACCTTAATTCCACCATAATGAATTTTTGATTGAATTGATTCTAAGATCTACCCCTTTGAACTGACGAAATTAAATTTCGGAGAAATTGACTTTACGGACCGAGAGATTAATCTCCCACTGTGGTCGCTAATTGTTGATGGGTGAAAACTACTCCTGCAAAATTTGGTAATTTGGGGTGTGGATGAGGAATGAATCTAAACCTTCAACAAATGCACTGCGCGGTGAGTGCTTGTAGATTCGAGAGATCAATCTGTGCAAGTCCGGCCTAAACCAAGAAATGGCCGTTCCAGACTTGTTTCGGTCACAAAGTGAAGGAGATGGGGTTGATCTTAGGGAGGGAAGCGAAGAAGGTGTTGAGATTGTGAAGGTGTTGGCTTGCTTATGACTTGTAACGAAAGATGAGCAAGCTTACGGTTGATGCAAGCGTGCTCGAGTGTTTGAATACGGTTTTTGTATTAACACTTGGTTTCATCGTCCGAACTTGTGTTGTTCTGTGTCCTTGTTTGAAATAGGGCGGAGAACCTATTTATACAAGTCATTGAGCCTCATTCACGTTTCTCGTGGGAAGTGGAGGTAGTGGAATGATGGAGTAGTGGAGTTGTGTGTCGGTGATACACGACCAGTCTTGCACACTTCTCCCGTTCATCTCTAACCGTCCATGACTTCGACACGTTCTTGTGATGGCGCGTTGCACGCCGCACGCCGTAAACCTCCGAGACCAATACCCCATATGTATCCCCCAGTTTGTGACATGATTGATGTCCGGAATGTGCGATCGTGGATCCACGAAAGATAGCATGTAATGCAATTGGATAACCGCGTTATTCGAGAAAGTCGACACTTGTGAAGTATCGTGTGTATTTTATGCGAGTGCTGCATTATGGTGTGGTAAGGTGATGGGTAATGACGCCTTACGACCAATTGACTCTCGACCGGGGTTGTATAACCAAGCTGGTGAAGTTGGACGGATGAGATGAGCTTTGAGACACTCATCTGCGATCGTTAATGAATATTAGGGTTTTTGAAGAGGTGCGCAAGCATCACTCTCCAGCTTGGTCGAAACCAAGCATGGGAAGGATTTTGGAGAGGACCGACCATACATGCGTGTTGACAAGATGATGGTGTAGGCGCCGTATTCCGTTCCCTCATGAAAGCGCGATCCGGGCCACTCAATTTGACCAGGCAAAGAGGAGTGGTCGAGATTGATTTTGCGATAGAAGTTTGATACCGCAAGAAGCCGCGCGCCACACTCTTTTCCGGCGCGTTTTCCAAGACGACCTAACTTGGTCGGTCTTGGCCGGCTGGTTTAACGTGAAGATGGTAGGCTGATGTTCACGCCTATACCTGACTATCTCATGAAAACGTGATCTAAGCCACTCAATTCGTCCGGTGAAGTTGAGCGGTCGAGATCAATTTGCAATTTGGGAAGTGTAACCACGCATGTTTGGGCGGGCGTTTTGGATTAGCCGGGCATGATATGCCTTGGCTGTTTGCATGAGGGGGTAGATGGGCCCACGGTGGTCATGCTGGTATGACCGGACCTGCTCGATCTGATCTGTGACCCTCCATTCGTGTCGGAGAAGATGGACGCGCGTGATGGCTTGAACCCTAATTTTGGCTTTCAAAGCCGTGCGACCATGCTCTTTTAGGCGGACGAATTTGTTGTAACCAATCGTGGTTGGTTTTGACCGATTGGTCAAGTGTGTAGGCGGTCACATGGTGATTGTGTCGACATGCTCCGGGCCCTTTGAGTCTACATCTACACCCTCCATCTATACCTGCGAAGATGGATGGTTGAGACCGTTTTGCGGCACATGTAATATGCCGCAAACCCTAATTTAGGGTTTTTCCGTCCATAATGCTTGGTATGGACGATTTCTTGGCAAGCGAAGGCCAATGGTCGACCATGCGGGGTCGGGTTGTGTGTATTCCACACCCGCTTGGGGGTGATGGAATTGATCCGGGGTCATCCAATCATGCTTGTGGAGTTGGATGATCTGCGATCGAATCATATCCCGACCGATATGGTCGGTCTTGGATGCTCAATCGGGCTAGTATAACACACCGAGAGGGGCTCAATCGGGCTAGTATAACACACCGAGAGGGCTCGGGCTAGTATAACACACCGAGAATCAACTTTGTACGGGTATTTCGTACATGGTTTCATTATAGTGCTTGGAGGTTCGTGTTACTCAGTAAGAGTAACACTCGGTCGTCATGCCACACCGATAATGAGTACTGAAATACAAGGCTGATATGAAATTCACAGGAAGGGATTGTTGCCACATGCTCCAACCTAGAGAATTTCATGTATTCACAGAATGGGATTGTTGCTACATGCTCCATTCTTGGTGAATTAAGTGAGGGAGTATCCAACACTTATAAATGGCTTTATCTTTTACAAGATGTCAGCGCATGATTTTTCGGTTTTTTACAAATTTAACCTTAAACGAAAATCCACCATCAACAACCGCCTAAAGCAATCAAAGGCCAAGCAGTTGCAGACTTGCTCGCTGCTTTTCCAGGAGAGGATGCAACAATGTTACATGAAGATGTGCCTGGTGAATTTCCAGATATCCTAGCTGTTAAAGAAGAGACGTGGATTTTATACTTTGATGGTTCTGCCACCCCTAGCAACGACACTGGAGGAGCATGCATAGTGTTAGTCTCTCCATCCGGCGAAGTCTTCTCACATTCATTCAAGCTGGATTTCCACTGCACCAACAATTCAGCAGAATACGAAGCCTTCTTACTAGGATTGTCCCTGGCCAAGCAAGTAGGAGCAACACACCTCGAGATAAGGGGAGATTCAAAACTACTGGTCAATAAAATGAATGGAACATACTCCCTTAAAGAAATCACACTTGCTCCGTTCAGGACTGAAGCTCAACGGCTTTTAACCTACTTTGCTGATGCAACGATTGTGCATACTGGACGAACCAACAATAGGCATGCTGACTGCTTGGCAACTCTCACTTTTAAGCTGCAATTTGAAGGAGCAGAGAAAACAGTCACTGTACAAAGGCGTGCTGTTTCATCCACATGGCTCGCTCAAGTCGAAGATATTCAAGCAGATGATTAGCGAGCACCTATTATTCACGAATTGAGAAGTTCTCTTTCAGAAGGGAAAGTCAGTCTCAAGGAATTAAAGAATTATTTCTTACTTCATGGAGCGTTATACTATCGAAACTCCGATGGGTCATTATCACGATGCCTTGGAAATGACGAAGCGGACGAACAACTCAAGCGCATACATGAAGAAACATGCGGACAGACACTGGTGGTAACACTATACAGAAATCTTCAAAGAATGGGATACTATTGGCCTTCCATGGAAGATCAATCAAGAATTCTGCAAAAGTCATGTCCCAATTGTCAGACGCCTCCTCATCACTTAGAAGCTCTGACAGCCCATCACACTAGGGACTGGAGGGAACCTTATATCTAATATCTCCGGGACAATGAATTACCGTAAGAAAAGAAAGAAACCATCAAACTCATTCAAAGGGCTAAGAGATTTGTCTTTCTTGATGGAATCTTATACCGCAAAAGCTTTGGTGGAAACTTGCTAAGATGCTTAGCCGAGCATGATATCCCAACGATTTTAAAAGAGATGCATGATGGAGAACATCAAGGAAAAGGAAATTATTTCTCCAGATTCATGAGAAATATTATTGGCCAACCATGGAAGACGATGCAGCTGCACACGTTCAAAGGTGTCATCAATTCCAAGTCCATGGTAACCTCATTCATACTCCCTATCTTCCATTAAATTCTGTGAATAGTCCATGGCCTTTCTATAGCTGGGGACTGGATATCATCGGGAAAATCAATACAGCATCTTCGAAGCAGCATGAATACATCATCACTGCAACCGAGTATTTTACCAAATGGGTTGAAGCTATTCCTCTTCGAAGCACCACTGGAGTCACAATTGCAGCCTTCATCAAAGAATACATAATATGCAGATTCAGCGTTCCCAAACACATTGTCACTGATAATGGGACTCCTTTTGCCAACAAGCATGTGACAAAATTGCTCGAGGAATACGGCATCAAACAAGTTTTCTCCACGCCGTATTATCCCCAAGAAAACGGACAAGCAGAGAGTACCAACAAAACTTTGATCCGCATTCTCAGCCAAACAGTCCATGATAATCCTCGGACCTGGCATGAACAGTTACCTATGGCTTTATGGGCTTATCGAACCGCGCCAAGGAGTTCGATCGGGACTTCACCATATTCTCTTGTCTATGGGGTCGATGCCATACTGCCGACAGAAATAAAAATTCCTTCAACACGGATTGCAACATCCAGTGGAATACGATGGGATGAGGCCGAAGTGTCCAACTCAAGAGTTGCTGAACTAGACATGCTTGAGTCGAAGCGGGCTAAGGTGGAAAAATATGTAGAAGCCTACAAACAAAGAATCGCTAGAGCCTACAAAAAAATGGTAAGACCTCGAACATTTCAAGTAGGAGATCTGGTATTAAAGACTGCAAAGCATATTCAACAAGACATGTCCGCTCACAAGTTCTCTCCGAAATGGGAAGGACCATATGTAGTTATCAAAGAAGTATCCATTGGATATTACAAAATCTTAAAGATTGATGGAGGAGTGGAAGGAAATATAATCAATGGTAAATGGCTCAAAGCATATTACGTCTGATCCATGGAAAAAAATTATCTTTTCACCATTTCATCATTTCAAAGCATTTTTCAGAATGTAATTTATGTTCCTCCAAAGAGCGTGCAAAATGCTCCTTTGTTCATTAAACATTTCATGAATGAACAAAATTTCCTCATAACATGATCAATTATTCCACATAACCAGAAACTTAAACCTATTCAAAAAGCAACCATTATAAATGCTCAATCAGAGCAAACCATCAAGCAGTGGATAATCCCTATAAGAAACTTTGTCAAGTTTCTTTTGAAAGATCCTGGTCTTTGCCTTCAAATCCTCAACTGCCTTCTCGACCCTGGCTGATTCCAGAGCCTGTATCTTCTCCTCCTCCAATAAAGCAATGGTCGTGGAAATTGCATCAGCAGCCTCCGCCGCCTTATGAATCTTGATTATCTCAAGTCGACGACGAAACCAGCTCACATTAAATCGCAATATCTCACAGTTTGAGATCATCTCATCCCATTTATGCAGCTCATGGTTCTTGACATCTCGCAAGTGCATCGGGTTCATTTCCTCAATGATCGACAATAGCCCAGCTATCGTGGTTAAAAGGGTTGGAAGAAAGCCTTTCCATACTTCTGTAGTGGCAATGTGGCCATACTTCTTCCAGATCTTAGTATACATAGGCGCGTGACATTTGGGAATGACGAATCCACCAACCACTTCATTGTCCAGGAAAGTATTGATCAAAGGGGCTTCAAATGAGAGTCCAACTGTGGGATATTCACGAGCATGAACACTGTCTCCTATCTCCACGGATTCTACAGAATCTTCACCGACCCGGTCGTTGTTATCTTCAACCTCTACTACAGTCACAGACTTTCCGCTCCTTCTTCGTCTGGCATTGACAACAACACGAACATCCGCCTGCGACGAAACGAAGGAGTATTTAATTTCACCAAAATGGAGCACAATGGAATCTTAAGATTTATAAGATTACTTACATTTGATCCAGCCTCAGAACGAGTTGACCTATACCGGACAGGAGCTCTAACAGTTCTCTTGGGCCTCGAAATATGAGAAGAAGCATTCTTCTGATTATCCTGCAATAAATCGTTTTCTTATGATCAATAATCTTGATCAAACAAAGATGAAAAAGAGATACAACTTACTGAGATGGACGCTGCTATTTCGCGCTTCGACTGAGGATCATCTTGAGAAGAAATACTACTACTTGACATAGCGACAACAAGGTATGATCAAGAATTCTCTGCATGATGAAACTGACTCAGGAATGGAAGAAATATTTTCGTAGATGATAGACTCAAACTCTTGAAGATATATATTAGACACGGTGGAGGTTTATCTTCTGCGAATAGTCAATTCAGTTACGAGTTTCACTGAAACCCTGAGTTTCAAAGGTTGACACTGAAGACGCGGAGGAAAATAACGCACTGGGGACTGACAATGACATAGTCAAAGAAAAGCCACGCGGCTTTGTACGTGTCATGTGTCTCTTAACCGTGCTATGCTACTTCTCATAAGACGACGATCATCGAAAGAGATCATGATGGATTTAAGCACATGGACATTGGTTCATTTTATTCGATCAGAAGGAATCAACATTAGTAAAGTGTTTATTCAGAAGAAAACCTTAACTCTGAAGCAAAGCCATTCAAATCATCGAAGAAATGTCTACTACGAAGCCTAAAGAACATTTAAATGTTTAAAAAATAAAAGAAGATGGAAATAAAGCTACTCGTCAGAGTCATCCGAATTATCACCTTCTCGTCATCCGAGTCATCAGAGTTGTCATCACTATCTTCCTCTTCGTCAGAATCAGCGTCGATGAAGTTCGGATAAGCATCAAGATCATCATCTGAGTCCGAGTCCTCTTCCGCTTCAGCTTCGGCTTCAATTTGCTTCATGGTCTTCCGGAATTCTCTTTCATATCGATCAGGCTTAATCTTGCGCTCTGGTAACTCCCATGTAATTTCTTCTTCAGAAGCATCAGCATCATAGTCAGAAGGCACCCCGTCCAAGAATTGACGTCTCTCCTCAGCCCTTTGTATTCCGCGCCGGATTCGATCCTTTTCACGCTGACGAGCCTCTTTTTCATCGTCCTCAACTTTTCTTTTCCTAAGTTTAGCAAAAGTGACCCTCCGCTCATTCAAGGGTACGCTAGGCTTCTCTCCCTCATCCTTAGTAGCCCTAGCTTCTGATTTCGCTACAGGAGCTTTGGAATCCTCATCAGAAGAGCTAGAAGAAGAGGAATACCAATAATCGTAATCGCTATTGCTAGTAGTTGACATTTTCTGGAATCAGAAGCACAAAAAATTACAAACATGCAAATAGATCCATTGGCAAAAACGGTAACTCTCAACTCTTACCTTTTATGCTTCCACTAACGATAGTGATAGTAATGCTAGAGTTAACACCTCAAAATCGTTCGTTTTTTCGAAACCTACAAAAACGAACGAAACTCAGATTTTCATAAAATCATGAACATTTCTACTATGCGAACATTCACCCTGGAATCATGAAAACTAAAACATTATTTCATCATAAATAATTGTTTACTTTGAAAATTACTCAAAATCAAACTTGGGTTTTGAAAATATTACAAAAAACGAGAACAATACCTCACGTTCTCGTCTTGTGAGTCACAACTCACGCAAAAAAAATCTTCTCCACGAGAACATGTCACGGTTTTGTTTACAAAAATATTTTCCGTGGACAGGCCATGGTTTTACAAAAAAAAATTCTTTTTCCTTCGTATCATCATACGTCTTCGAAACGAAGGTTTATTCCAATTCTGTGAAAACTCACACATTATAAGATAAAGTTTTGATTTACATGAAAGCTCATAAACAAAATTTTATCACTGGACACAAGTTCATACATAAAAAAAAAAACTCTTTCTTCGTATCATCGTCATTCTTTAAAACGAGGGTTTATTTCGGTTTTGTGAAAATTCACCTTTTCATGATAAAACTTTGGTTCACATGAAAGCTCATAAACTTAGTTTTATCACTGGACCTAAATCTTCGTATATAAAGAAAAATCCCTCATAAATCAGGGATTATTATTAGTTTTCGAAACTAACGATCAAACGAACATACGTTTTCAAAAACAAGGGTTTTTCGACAAAAATCCTACTCATACACAAATATATGATTTCAACATGATCACTTCATGAAACTCATGTAAACATCAGCAAACAACAAAAAAATAATTCCGCACCTGGTCGGCGCCGGCCGGAAACTGGTTGGACGGTGATCAGACGGCGACGGCGGATGGTGGTGCTCGGCAATTTTTTTTTTCTCTTCCTGTTGCTGGCGTGAAGGTGATGGAGAGGTGATGAAGATACTGGTCATGAAAAAAAAAAAGAAGGATTAATTCCTTTTATATATCAAATTTTATTTCCAAAACCTAATTGTCTAAGGATTTCCTTATTGAGCCCGGCCCGCGAATCCTAAACAACCAAGGTCCCGTCGTCCAGATCAGCGGTTCAACACCAATCTACACCACCAAACGACACTCTATCATGCCACTGGGATCTTCATTCAAGACATGGTATGCTCGTACTATCAAAATCCGGTAACATCTTAACTTACGGCTAAGTTCAATTGCTTATATTGTTTGTGACCGGAAAATCACCATTCAGTGCTGAATGAGGAACATGACTGTCCCTCACTAAGCATGGGACTTAATGTAGATGGTGGATTTTCAACAAAGGCTAAAACCGTAAACCCATAATTATAAGTATTCCTGATCCAGCAATCAGACAAATATTGAGGCTCATGTCTCTTATCGAAAGCATGAAAGCTCATGCCACAAGAATCTCTGACTGAGAATACTGTCTCTCAGAGTATATAGGGATATGTAGTCTCTCAGCTGAGGCAACGGCATATCTCATGAATATTGAGCAATTTCAGTAACTACTTCTACATAGAATCGAAAGATTTGACGGCTCCTAGACAGCTTGCCTGCTAGTATAGAGCAATAACGTCTTCAGGATGTAACAATGTTTTCCCTGACTATATGAAAGAAATATGACGCTTCAACAAGCTCATAACACTAGATTCCTGAATAATTAATACTCCTAGACGATCGTACTAGCATAGGGCCATTAATTAGTTATTCTCAAAATCAATAGATTCATTAACTGAATCCCTGGAAAATATTCAATATTTTCATAATATTTCGTTACTTCAATTCATGGTTCTTCCCAGCAGAATTCCATAGGTTAGTAATAAATATCCAACGTACGGGCATCTGAGCTACCTTTGAGTAACCCCCGATCAAAAACGGTGCAAGTGTATTTAACAATAATGCACTAACGAGCACTTGAACGCATGAATGAGTATTTCAGAATACGACGAGACGATGAACCTATACAAAATAGGAAGAAAATGATAAATAATAAAATATTAATCAAGGTGCTAGGGGACTGGGCTCACCAGTTGGCCAGTCATGCCGTGACCAGTCCCACGCCCAAATTCTATATTTTATCATATTTTTATTATTTTCCTTGATTTTGTGAAAATCCTTTCATTTGAAAAAATATCCTTCGTTTTGAGGAAACTCCTCAGTTTCATGATGTTTCCTTCACACTTAGGAAATAATATAAAATTAGGGAAAATATTGTGGGGCCGTGATTATTGGCCAACCGGCCATACCTTGATCCCGGCCGGCCCCACACCTCATGGTTCCTCATTATTTTATTATTATTTCCCTAATCTCATGAAAACTCCTTAATCTCATGATATTTCCTTGATCCCATGAAAAATAATATAAAATTAGGGAAACCCGTGGGACCGGGCCATAGCCGCCCGGTCATGCCCTAGCTGGCCCCACACGTCTTATTTTATTATTATCATATTTTTCATGTTTCCTTAATCCCATGAAATTCCTTGATTTCATGATGTTTCCTTCAAATTATGAAAATTCCTTCAAATCATGAAATAATACATAAAATTAGGGAAAACTCACGGGACAGGGCCCTAGCCGGCCAACCATGCCCAAGCCGGTCCCACACGTCCCTTGTTTTATTATTATTATTTTTTATGTTTTCCTCATCTCATGGAAACTCCTTGATTTCAACAAAACTCCTTGGTTTTATGATATTTCCCTAAACACATGAAACCATAATAAAATTAAGAAAAATACCATGGGACCGGCCCCTTGGCCATAGCCGGTCCCACACTTTATGATTCCTTTATTATTTTATTATTTTTCCTTCACCTCATGAAGTTTTCACGGTCTCAGCAAGAATCCTTGATTTCTTCATATTTTCTCAAAATGTTGCTCAAACGCACACCAGAAAATATCAAAATTCTCATAATTGAGATACGAACACTTTGGTGACGTGAGCATGTTACTTTGACCGACCAGGGTTGGCTCTTTGACTTGCAAGAGGCCGGTCCCATGTATTTTGACAATTTTGACCTAATTTGCGCAATTGCACGTATTAGGTCCAAAACTCTTCCAAATAACTTGGAACTTCATAAGACGATCAATATTTAATTCCCTGAATACCCAGGGCCGGTTTCATGACCCCTTGGTCGGTCCCTCACATCTTCATAATTAATTAGGTTTTATTACCTAAGGTTCAGACGAGCATTATTTTAATAAATGATTAAACCAACATTTAATCATCCTTTCATCAAATCAACTGGTCTTCAGGAAACCTTGATATTTGCTCACGTGAGCATCTGGGCGCTACATGGTTGATCCATAATCCCATGTAGCCGGTCCCTCCTTCGCTCCGTGGTTAATTTTCAATAAACCAATTAGGGTTTCGAGTCCAAGGTTCATAATTCCAGATTCAAACGCTAATAATTTTACGTTGATCCCGTGATCAACATTTTATTTATCATACTCGGTTCAATTGCCAGTTTATTTGGTCATGCTACCAATAAGTCATCGAATGAGCAACATTTGCTCAGATGAGCAATATTTGCTCAAACCGAGGAATACTGGTTCAACTATCAATATTCAACAATTCATCGAGCAATATTTGTTAGCTTATTCACGCATTATATCTCTGTCTCAACAGACATGTTCAATTCATGAGTCTCAGAACATTTCCAAGTCACGTTCGACTCAACAAAACAAAGACTCATCGTCCCATGAAGTCATGAAGTCAGCAATTGACTAACTAAATACAAGTCTGCCTTGCAGACTCCACAATCACACGAGACATCAATCGTGTTACATGGGGGGATATTAACTAGGGTTTTGGTATGGCGGTCTACGACACGTGTGTTCATACACACGATGAGAATGTGGGCAAGTCGTGTAATCAGTTGAAGGAGTTAACAAAGTAGTGGATGGAAAATCAACCAAGTCTCCGCACATTGAGCAACTGGTTTTAACACGATTTCCACTTCCCCATTCTTTGATTCCATCAACTGTCACACTTCATGAGATCATGGTGTTTTCAATTCCAGCAATATAAATAAATCTCTGAATCATGATTGAAACAAGGATAATCTCACGTCAAGCAGACACCACGAGATTAACAATCCAACTCTCAACAGAGCAAATTCAATCATTCAGAATTTATATTATTTTCAGAATACGCAACACACCTACAATCTTCGATCACCATTGATCTCACACATTTCTCAGCTTCTCTCCTACAGACCGACCCATCCTCTCTTGTGACCGAATTTACTCTGGAACGGACATTGTCTTGGTTTAGGCCGGAGTACTACAGATTTATCTCTCGAATTCAAAGCACTCCCTTCTTGCACTGCATCTATGTGAGGTTATGCATTTTGCTCGGTTCAAGGAGTCTCCTCCGTGCGATCATCTCCTCAATTCCGTAAAAACCAGCGAATCGTTTTTCCCCATCTACACTGGGGTTAGTACCGGCAGGAACCGGACCAAAAGAACCGGTTAATATCAACCGTTGAGATCTTAGTTATTTTAATCCTATTCGTTCATCCTAGGTATAGAGTTATATATCATTCTATCGAGAGTTTCAATTATCATCTTCATCTTTTTTTCTTTGAGAGTTTCTATATCTCTGCAACTTATTTCCTCCATTTCTCTATCTACAGTTCTACTTATTTCCTTCATCTTTCGATCTACAATACTACTTCCATCTCCGCAAATCATAATCATGATCTCGATTTACAATATTACTTATTTCCTCCATCTCTGCAACTCATAAAGTCATAATCATGAAGAATTGAGAGGGGTTTTGATTCTTCTTATGCTGGTGAAGCTTAGATAGGTGGTATTTCAAATTAATTTTGAATCTGTATGGATTTGAGAATCGACGGGATTGAAGAAGAATGAGATTTATCTGGTGGTCTTGCTGCAGGGAAATTAGGGGATTGAGTTGTTAAATTGACGATAGAGAATGAGAACAATGAAGAGGGAATGGAAAGATTAAGCAATGTTTGATGGGTATTTTGGTTTACATCTGTTAGTAGTAATGGAATTGTGGTTAATTGGAGTAAGAAATAGAAATTAGGGTTCTTACCTTTTATTGTTGAATCAGTTCAATCAGGATTCCTGATTCAGGAATAACCATTGATTAATTTATTGTTGAATCAGTTCTGTAATTATTAATTAATCGATTAATTAATTGTTCAATCATTTCTTGTTGTTGTTCATATGAAGAAAAAGAGTCTGGGGTTCTTTTGTGAATGAAGGACTGATGATGTCGTGGATAAAAATTGCCAATTTTGTACAGGTAAAAACCCGGTACCGTCTTGTACCGGACCGGTCTTACAAGTACAGGTACAAGTCCAGGTACATGTACCGGTCCTCAAAATGAGGTACCGGTCAACACCAGGTACAGGGACCGGTTCCAACAGAAAACCGGGCCATACCGGCTCATGTGCAGCCTTACTTTGGATTGTAATATGAAATAGTAAAGGACTAACCTGTTTCAGTAACCACTCTATCAATCTCAAGAATCTAATCAGAGATAAGTTGAGTATAAAGGATCTCCTGTTTAATATATATAAACTCCTTTGTTAATTGAAGATAAAAATGAGAAGGTACCAAGTATACAACCAAATTTTTCGTTTGGCAACATGTATGGAAAAAACCTAATACAACTGCAAGTAGATCTGGATTAAATATCCTTGAACAATATGTATATAAAGTTTTTCTCTTTCTCTTCCACAATGAACATATCTAGACTTAGAAATCTATGAACCTGATTGTGTAGAAAAGTTCTTGGAAAATTTCACAAATTAAAGATCCATCTAGTCGTATCCAAATCAAGAGGATCTGAATTCTAACAAGTATGAAACTTGTGATCTATCTTTCAATATACGAATTCAACAATAACAAATCTTGTTTTTGATATCATTTAATAAAGACTTAAACTATCTAGATTGATTATGTACTAATTGTTCTATTACTATTTTCAAGATAAAACAACATAATACCTAAATGGAAAAACACAAGACACCAGAAGTTTTATTAACGAGAAAAATGTACCTATAGAAAACCTCGGGACCCTTCGAACACCAAAATATATTAAGCGCTACAGACACTAGTCTACTATCAGACTTCAGACTATAATGAAGTTGAGACCGAATTAACCCTCTAAGCAATTCATCTGTAGTTATGCTTTTTAAGTCTTTTTAACCTCGCAAATCTCTACGCATTTGACTCCCTTAGCTGACGTCCTTTACATTCTAAGAGTTGTTTCAACCTAAGTGAAGACATTTGATACCAATCTGCCTCTAACAGATAAGCCTAATTGATTTCCTTTATGATTTTCCGATCTGGGCATGGAAATTTGTTTGTAATAGTAAAAAAATCCATCAAACCTCAAAATCTTGAACACTTACACTCAGTTAGATGAGAAGCCTGGATTACTAACAACCTCTCAGGAAAAATCCAAGCAAATCAAAGAAGAGATTAAATATTTACCTTGAGGAATCAGAAAGTCTGAGACAAAGACAACTTTGTGATTTCTATCTATCTCGTTCCTGATCTGAGATTTGAAAACCTCAAAGATCAATAAGAATAAGATCAGGATACAAGAATTATCAGGTAAAAGATAGTATGACTTGGTTTCATGAATTCATAAGGGAAGTCTTTAAGTCTAACCTAATTATGTTTCACAGAGAAAACCTAGGTTTTAAAGGACGACACTAGGTTAACAACTAGGACACATAAGTGTCATGGATTAAGAAATCATGTTCCAAGAGTCTCTATATTTATAGATTTTCTAGGCTCTAGGTAGCTTTGGATTCAAGCTAAGATAACTTGAGATCCAAGCAACACTTTCTCAGATTAGATGAAATTCTTATTTGGAATTCATGTATGCAAGTGAAAAGTCGTGTACAATGAATATACAAAAGAATATTGAATATGGTCCAGTGTTCAGGAAAGTGTACAATGATAGATAATATTGGAAAGTATGCCTTTTGAACTTTCGAGCATAAGTCGTGTTGATAAACACTCCAGACTTAAACCGTAATTCACAAAAACAAGGTGATTTAGTGAACAAAGTTGTCTTAGAAGTGTTTAAGAGAGTTGTAGCAAATCTAAACATGTTTGTAAAACAATTTGTGAGCTTTTACTTATTTTAGAATGGGTAGGTATGCATACCGGGAATGCATACATATGGTCAGTCCGCGAACTCGGGATCTAAGAGTATGGTACTGGGTATGCATACCTTAAAAGTTCGTAAACTCGGGCCCTCGATATACGCGTGCTGGGTATATGTACCTCTTCCCATTCCCGAACTCAGTTTAACAGGGTAAGCATACTGGGTATGTATACCTACCATGCATCCAAAATTCAAAAAGTTCTGAAAACTCTCTTTAAGCAATTTGAAACATTCTCAATGGCCATATATAATAAATATCATTTCTTGGGAAATTTCTTAATGATCAACTTGAAACAAAAATAGTTGATGAACAATAAAATTTTTTTAACTAAGATTGTTAAGTATCCATGAACATCATTGCTTGAATCATATTTCGAGAGATTTATCAAGACAAGCTTAACCGAAATTTCTTCTTTGTAATATTAAATCTACTAAAATCATACGACACAGTATCATAAGATAGAATGGTAAATAGCATGAGCAAATAGTATAGTTCAGTCTTCACATACCTCTTTGTCGATGAATTTCTCCAAATCTCTTCGTTTGTTCTTCATTCTTTAATCTTTGAGGGTTATTCAATGATGTTTGATACTAGACTATCATACTCTAATCCTAGTATGAGACTTGACTTTAGTAGACTAGAAATCATGATATGGTTTTGTGCATCTAACATTAACAACAAGCTTGAGATAGAAAAACTTGCGAGTTCGATGAGCAGTGCTCGGGTGGGAGTAATCCATGGATGGGTGGCCTACTGGAAAGCGGCTGCTGGATGACTGTAACGATGTCTGCTGAAAAACCCACACTGCTGGGTGACCAAAATGATCATACCACAGTTTTTTCGTGGTTCTTAAGTCAGAATAATTGACGACAAATTCGAGTTTTGATCGATTTAATTACGGTTAATAATAGTTGGGGTTAAATAATCTGATTGTCAAATCAATTTCGGAAACAAAACGATCATTTTCTATTCGACTGAATCGGTTAAGAAAATGTGGCGTCCAATTACATTTTAGCTCCCATACATACCGAATAAAAGGACTCTCTTCGGTTGTCCAATTATATATATATATATATATATATAATTGGACAACCATTTGGGACAAAAAACCGTTCGCTGTGGAACTGAAGAATAAAAATTAAACATATTCGGAGTAATACTCCCTCTGTCCAAGTTATATAGGCGGAGAATAGATTTTTACTTATCCAACTAGACGGATATTCGGATTTTTCGCCTATATAACTTGGACGAAGGAAGTATCATTAACTTGAATCGGCCCCAAGAACAACGATCAAGGATAGAAAGTGTTCACTTTCTCATTTCGATTTTTACTTTTTTTTTTTTTTGAAGCATGGTAATATTTTAAACTAGAAAAATGATTACATGAGGGTGTGTCATGTCGAAGGAGTCATCTATCTATTCGATTAATAAAATAAGGGATTGTATGGTCCCAACAGGTTGTTGAAAGGTTTCTTACCTAACTGATGTCCGTTGACAAATTTTCCAGACTGTACGCTTTCTGGTTTCTTCATTGTAGTTGTGTTGGACAATACACCGAGGAATTTAACTCATTCTTTGTTTGATTTCATGAATCATACTTTCATGCAGGTGTTAGACGTTTCGTCATCGATTCTTTTTCATTTGTTGCCAGACGTTGGAGAAGGGAAGCAAAAATATGGAGAGAAGTTATGTCATGCTTAAATTGACTCCTTGGTAGATAGGCGGGATAATGGTGGTTGTCATGTTGAATAATTGATGAAGATGATCTACATTATGCGGGTCAAGCATAGGGTGGTTTATGATGGTAGATTTTGCGGTGTTGATTAGCTGACCCCCGAAGTACTATAAGATTGAAGTAGTTGTTTGACATGATTATTGTTCTCCTTTGAGTCTTTTTATGTGATCAGGAGGTCATTCGCATATATAAGGTGTATAATCGGTGGAGATTTATGTAAGATGCGAAGTCCTTCTAAGCGCTTCTGGGCTTCTATGTTTCCCAGATTTGTTGATAGAATCTCCGCAAAAATAATAAACACATAGGAAGAAAGTGGATCTCCATGATGTGTTTCTTTAGTTTGAGTTATATATACATGCGGTGTCGATTGGACATGTAACTGTTGAGATGCATAACATGATATAGTTTACAAAAATGGACGAAAATTCCATTTTGGTGAAAAGTTTTCTGATGAAACCCATGTCTAGGTTATCATGGGCTTTTTGTATATCTTATTTAAGATTTATTGTTGGATCCTTAGTATTGGCTAGTGATTTGATATGGTGGAATAGATCTCCAGCAATAGCTCTTTTGTCATGAATAGAACGTTGAGGTACAAATGCACTTTGATATGGGCTTATTAGAAATCGGAGAAGAGGTCGTATGAGACTGACCATGATTTTAGTTATAGTTTTATAAGTAACATTCCAGAGCTCTATATATCTGAATTGTGATGATTTTGACGGATGACCCAATTTTGTTGTTAAAGTGAGGTTTGTGTAGTTGTAAAGGGGATGAATGTTGAGGGTATTGAAAAAACTGCAAACCATAGCAAGCAGTTCCAAATGAGTAGTTTCCCAACAAACATTGAAAAACTTACTAGTGTATCCATCTAGACCCGAGATACAATCTGAACCATGGAGAAAACAGGTTGTGATTTTCTATCAGAGTTACTTTCTTCGTGATTTTTTGTTTGATGGTTTAATACAATGGTTAGTTATCGTCTCCCTAAATACTACTAGCAATTACAAGGTCGAGAGATCGAACCCCAACCTCTCCAAAGGAGAAAGTATGAGAACTATCTGGACAATTACTTGGTACCTTTAAATTTCATACTCCTTTTGTTTCAAAATTTTATTTCGCCTTGACAAAGTCAATATATTAAGGAGACCATGGGATTTCCTAGACCACCCTTATTTATTTACCACAATTGTTTTCTAAAAGATATGAAGATAAAAAAAATATAAAGAAATTAATCATTTTGTTTCCTATTTTTTTTTTTTAAAGTTTTTCTTTTTCATATAATAAAGAATATTACAAGAAACTTGTTGGAAGCCCAACAAGTTAAGCTCCAACGATGACGTACTACTACATTAGTTGAGTAGGTTTCCGTGCTAGACTACCAGCGAGCCTTATGAGGAACCATCCAAGGGAGCCGAAGCGGATAGGGGGCTGATTATGTCGCAGGGGGGCAAGCTAACTCTACCTTCCATGTCAAATTCTGCAATATTGCGCCATCGGGGATTCAAACCTCGGATCTCCTGGAGCGCATCAAACCTTTAACGAACGAGGATGACCAGCTGAACTAGCTACCCCGTTTTTTTCCTATTTAGATAATGATTTTAAATAAGATTTTATTGAAAAAATATTTTTATAATTAAAATAAAATAAGGATATATTAAAAGTTTATTAAAAAGTATGACTATAAATAAAAATATGACATAATTTTGGAACAAATACTATAGAGGACAAAAAATTTGAAACAGAAGAAGCATTGTTTACTTGCTACCTTTAGATTTCGTATCATCTGATTTATGCGAGTTCCATTTGTCAGTATTATGCTACTGCTTGTTTTGGAGACCCCATCTGCCAATCAGCATTGGATCATGGATTTAGCCACCCTTTCAAGTTTTATATGACAAACGATAAATTACTTAATAATTTATACATCAAAATATCTTTTTTATAAATCAAGACTATCCGTTTAAGATGATCCCAGAGTTATAAGCTAGCACTTATAAAATTCATGTGGGAGTTGCACTATGATCATCAAGTATTTGTAGATATGGTTAAGTGAAATCTATGATAAATAGATTTATGGCATGATGAAAGATGTTCAAATAAAATGGCTAAAAAAGAGTGTTGATCCATTTGAATTTGCTTACGGTAATGGTAGAGAAAAATAGTTCACAAGATTAGTAAGGTTTCATAATGAAAGTTGTTAGTATGTGTAAGGCCGATTCCTATGGGTATGGCAAAGCCATGAGTTTGCCACTTTAGCACCCACTATGGGCATGGAAAAGTGGCAAATTAACAGGCCTGGCAAAGTGGCAAATTTTCCACTTTGACAGGCTAGGTCGACTCGACCGCTCGGTATAATCTAGATCGTCCGGTCAGGAGTCGACCGCAAGCGGTTTAAACTCGGTAGCCCACAACATCTCATCCAACGGTCATCAATTCATCATCCTATAAATACAATATCCAATTTCATTTCAACTCACACCATTTCTCCAATCTTCATTCTTTCACTCCACAAATCCAATATGTCAGTTTGAGGTCGCAGATTTAGCTTAGCTGAAGATGAATCCATTTGCAGGAATTATGTTCTTGTTACACAAGATATGGTCAATGGTGCACAACAACAACAACGATTAATCAGCAAGGATGTGATCTTGTTTGTTGTTGTACTTATTGAAGACAATCGAAACCGAGTAAATGGTCAAAACGAATTTGATGTGGAGCAAATGTGTCAGGTTGAATGACGCAACAGAGTGGGAAAAGTGATAGGAGCCTAAAATACATCTTTTGAATGTCAATTTCTTATGATTTTCTTAGCTATCTCTCTTGTATTTTTCGTATATTATGCTTTGCTTGCCTTTTGTAGGCATTTTGGAGTCATTGGAGTAAAGAAGAAGAAACTTGTGCAAAAGGAGCAAAATTGTTATTATTTGGAGCCCAGCCAAGGATAAGGGGCAACCTGCTGAAAGATTCACTAAAGGCAGACTGTCTTCTACTAAGGGGCGGACACCTTCTATCTTTATAACATAGAATCATGTTCTCACTTCTCATTCTTTAGTCAGCAGTATCAGCTGTCGGCATACATGTGGTTCTATGTTGCTGCCAAGGCGTCGGCAAGCTCAGTCAATTGGGTTGTTCTCGTCAGGATTCAGAGTTAAGACAAGTATACAAAGGCAAGAAACACACGGAGCAGTACTGAGTTGGTTCGAGTTGAGTTTAAAGCAGAGAAGACAGGGAAGAATACCTGCTGCTGCTGCCGTCGATTTGTAGCCATGAACGGAGAAGACTAAGATGGGTTTTGAAGGTTTGACAAGAATAAGGAATTGGGTTTATGCTCAAACTCAAGTCAAGAGGATTTGGGTTCATTTCAGCTGGACAAATCGGGGAGAAAAGAAGGAGCTACTGCCATTGAGTTTTGTTAGTTAAGTGTGAAGATTTATGAATGTTTTTGAGTCCTGAATGATTAAGAATGATGGGTTGTTATGTGATTGAATTCGTACTGTGCAGGGAAGGAGTTGTGCAATTCAAATGTACAGCCAGTGCATAACCATCATCAGATTGCCAGACGCACGCAACCTGTTCGTTGAAAGTCCTGAGCCACCAGTGCTACACAAGCTCAAGATCAGTTGCCAATGGTTCACCTCACTATCTCAGTTACGGCTAGCCATGGATGAATGCTCGTCTGCCAAAGGTTGAGGTGAACTGAAGCGGAGAATGAGAACGAGAAGATGGTCCTACTGTTATCGGTTGTGGGTGAAATGTGAGACAAAATCATCAGGAAGAAAAGGAGATCTGAGATTGTGGAGTAAATGGGTTTTGATGGCTGTATTTGAGAAATCAGGAGCTCGAGATGGATAGAAGATGAGTTACAGGCCATGATGTTGTAACTGGTGGTGCCGTTGATATACAAGGTTCAAAGCTGAGAAGGGTGATGTCGCTGTGACTGATTGGGATGGATTTAAACTGGCATTAGCTAAGAACAGATTAAAAGAAGCTGAAGCTGCAATGATTTGGGTGAATTTGTGCCGCAAAATCAAACTAAGTGAGCTGCTGTTGCTGTTGATAGTTGGAAGAAGCAGCTGGGAAGGTTTGTAAAGAGAATGGAGAAGCTACAGCTGCAGGAATTACAAGTGTAGCGGTTGAAGGCGATGTCAAAGCGATGGCGAACACGCAAGTGAACTTGAACTGCAGATGGTGTTGGTTATACTGAGATGGTGGATCGAGTGTTGTTGCCATGGGATTGATGTGCAGCCGAGAAAGAACCAGGTGAATGGATGCAGTGATGCTTAAGAAGATGCAGGTAGTGAGACTAAGTTGGGAAGTAGTTTTGTAGCTGATTGCAAAAGACTGATCGAGTGCTAGTGTTATTGAACCTGTGGAGTTATGGGATGAGTCGAGAAGACTGCATTACAAGAAAGAAGCGGAGAAGTTGCAGCACTAAAGCTACAACAGCTGAGAAGTTATATGAATGCTTAGGAGGGTTGCGAAGATGCAGAAGTTGGCTGTGAACTTGGCCTGAGAAACAGATTCTGCAACCAAAAATGCAGTGACAGTGCGAAAAGTGAGCAAGAATGGCGAGCCGGTGGAACTAGTTCCGGTTGTCGGACTTCGAAAGTTAAAGCATGGATCTTAAAGTTTAATTGAATCGCGAAGGGGGTATGTATTGGATGCAAGAGTCGGTCGTGGCATATATGAGTTTGGAGCTACGCTTTTGGGTACGTTTTCGCAAGAACAAGGAATTGGTTTAGATGGTATTTTGTGATTGTTTGAATTGCAGAGATATGGAGATGAGCTGCTGGGAGTGTGCACTTGCTGGTGACAGTTTCAGATGGTTCAGGTGGTCGGAGACAAATTTTCCGGTGACAAATTCCGGCGACCGGTGAACGGATTCCGGCGATGACGTCAGCAAATCCGTCGACCAACTTTGGACCCCGAATTTCCAGAAGATATGTTTTCACATATGGGCTTGGTGGACGAATTGGAGTTGGGTTTTGAGAAGACTTGACCTACTTTTGGAAAGAGTATCCTTTTGGGAGAAGCATATAAATAGAAAAGTCTTTCTTTAAACCTAGATATCTCCATTAGGGAGGCTTTTACTTGTTTTCTATGGTTTCACATGATAGATTCTTCTAAACTCTTTGTGATGATTTCCGAAAACCCAAGTAGTTGATTTATTGTTATTGGTTAAAGATGTAGTTGGATTTTGAAAACAAGTTATGATTTTTATGAATTAGTTTTCTCTCAAAATCATTGTTTGATTTCTACGGGTTATAATAATTACATGATTGATGTATTGCAATATGATTGAATGTTTGTTTATTTAAGTCTAGAATTGATTGAACTCACATCCATATCTATAGCTATTTTAGGGTTCATCATCGAGCGATAACCTTGAATACGAGTAGCATGATATGATTACGGATTGTAGTGATACACTCTTGTAGTGATATGTAGAAATTGACCTTTGTTCGAATTGTGTGCGCAATGTATTTCAATTGCATTGATTAGGATATTTCTGAAACTTAATGCTCCTAGGAATTGAACTTAATTAGCGCAAGGCGTTAGGTTATTCTTTAGGTAGAATTCACATACGCAGCTCTAATGTGTGTGTTGATGACTTAGGAAATTTATGGAGTATTCTTGCAATAAGATATTCTAGGGATTTTGATGATAGCGAGATTAAATACGAATTCTATTCATACATTCAAAAACTTGTTTAAAATTGAAGATGAAACCTTTATCCAATATTTTCTTATCATTGATTTGCGTGTTTACTTTTTATTGTTTTGCTTTTATTTTATTTAAGTATATAAAAATCAGAAAACCCCCCGGTGTTATTTATAGGAAACCGAAACAATTTGACAACCTTAGTCCTCTCTGTGGGAACGATCCTTTCTTGCCCTTGCTTCATTATATATTTTGAGTAGTAAGAAAGCGTAATTTATTTTTGACGCCTACGACAGCGGTCAAAAAGATTTTCAATTCGATAATTTTTATCATATCTTGAGAGTGTTGCCCAAATATAATGCCTTTAGATTAACATTCGTATGATGCATTTAATCAAGATCTAAAGTTATTATCAAAGTCTATTTTTAAGATATTATTAATATAAACTAGTGTGTCTTCCATTAAGTAAGAAATATCTAATTTTCGAATTTTAATTTACATTAGTGCCTCTTTCATTAATCTAGATAATAAGATATAAACTAGACATAACTTACAATAAAGACTTTAAAATAAAAATTTGGGACAATGTTTTTCCTCTTGTTTATCTTCTTCATTTCACCAAATTTTCAAACAATGCGCTCATGAACGGAGTTTCCTTTGTTTATCTTCTTCTTTGCCTTCAAATTTTCCTTGCCTTTGATAGGTGTGATAAACACCTAGATTTATATCTATTGTTTATGCTTTCTTTGCGAGTTTTCATGTAAATTATGTATCTTATGTGTGCTTTTGAGTTATTTAGGTACTTTGGAGTCATTATGAGCAAAAGAAGAATAAATTAGCCATTTGGAGCGAAAAGGAGCACAAAGGTCGATTCACATAGGAGCTATACTTGGAGCGGGCTAAGGTTTGCGAGAAAGAGGTGAAGAATGAACTGTCAGTTCCTCAAAACTGACAGTTGTGTTGAGAAAGGAATTAGGATGTCGGTTATCTGAAATCGACAAGCCTTGTATGGGTTAGTTGGCCCTTATCCACTCTGCCAGGGTGGTTATATCCACATTCATTCCTGCACGACCTAAAACTCAGAGTTTCTCTTATCATATTTTTCACCTGAAATGAATTTGAGAGAGGGGAAAGGGAGGCGCAGGTCTGAGTCGATTTCCATCTGAAATTGAGAAGATGAAGCTGGTTCTGAACCAAAATTGAGGTAGAGACGAAGAATTGAAACTGATGAAAGAGATGGGTCTCTGTGATTGTTCGATTGAGGAGATTCAAGGGTTTTTGAGATTGAAATGGAGAGAGCCGCTTTTGTTTACGCTTCTAGGGTTTGCTTTTGTTCATCTTCTTCTATTCAATTAATATTTTTATGATGAACTCCATAGCTATGAGTAGCTAAACACATATTATTGGTTATGGGATAAAGTTGATTTCTCAACATGTTATTTGAATCTATGAATTAGTTTTGTCTCAATACTTTATTGTTTATGATTCATTATTAATATTGTCATATGATTTGATTGTTTGGTTGGTTGAGTCCGGAATCAATCCGATTTACATTCATCTCTATTGCTAGATTAGGGTTTTCAATACGAAATAGTTGTTTATCCCTGATTCTAAGTAGCATAGTGTGGTTATTACTTGTAGTGATACATCTTTATAATTGCATATGAATCATAACCTTGGTTAAATTGAATTAGTGCTTTTACACGTTTGATTGCCTTGATTAGTCTTATTCCATAGAACTTATTGCTTTTAGGGAGTTAAACTTGATTGTGCTTTTACACATTAGGTTGCTTTCTAGGAAGAATTTACATATACATCTTTTAATGTGGTTGTGATGAAATCAGGGAATTAGAGGGATATTCTTGCGATCAAGGTATCTTAGGACTTTTAGTAAATGAGAGATTAAATTATCAATTCTAATCATTGATGAAAATACTTGTTTGTGAATGATACTATCCCGTGACCAATATCTTCTCCTTATTGATTATTCAAATTATTTTATTGCTTTCAATTATTTTTATTGCTTGGATAAAACAAAAATCCCCCTGGGTTACTTTAGAAACTGAAATTCTATAACAACACTTGCCTCTCTGTGGATACGAACTCTTTCTTATCACGTACTTCATTTATATTTAGTAGAGCGAGAAAGTGAAATTATTTTTGCTCGGCTGACAACCGGTCAAATTTTAGCGCCGCTGCCGGGGAGGCATACGGCTTGTTATTAAGTTTTTAGTTTCTTTTTATAATTTCTGCTTTTATCTTTGCTTTTTGTTTCTTGTCTTGTTTCTCACTTGTTTGCGAGAATTGTTTTCAGGTACCTAATCTCTGGCTTCTAAAGATTGGAACTATCCAAGGTGCGGGATAGCTACTCGAAGAGGCACAATACTCCAACCAAGTCAAGACACAACAGAAGATCAAGAGTTAGAAGTGGAACAAGAGTTACAACTAGAAGGAGAACAAGAGGTTCCATTCATAGACGAACCACAAGTTGAAGAAGAAGAAACAATGGGTGATGCAAATCGTACACTCAAGGACTTGGCTTCTTATAGGCTTGATACACAACAGGGGTGTATTCAAACAAACTCTACTTTTGAGATCAAGCCGGGGTTGCTTAGAGAATTACCAAAGTTCCATGGCATGGTGAATGAAGACCCAAACAAGCATCTTATGGACTTCCACACCATTGTCATGGCCATGCTTCCAGCGGATGTTGAGGCGGATGGTGCAATGTTGAAAGTTTTTCGTTTCTCTTTGATGGATAGTGCTAAGGATTGGTTGTACTATTTACCTTCCGGAAGTGTCACGACATGGAATGGGTTGAAGAAACTCTTTTTAGAGAGATATTTTCCTGCATCAAAGGCTACTCAAATTCGCAAGGAAATTTGTGGGATGAAGAAAAATGTGGGAGAATCCTTATATGAATGTTGGGAACGATACAAGATATTGGTGGCAAGCTGCCCTCACCACCAATTAAGTGATGCTATGATCATCCAATACTTCTATGAAGGACTCCAATCAAGTGATAGGAATCTTCTTGACGCTGCGGGTGGTGGTGCACTAGTGAGCAAGACGGTGGCACAAGCTAGAGAGTTGATTGAAAACATGGCAGCAAACTCCCAACAATTCTTGAGTCGTGGTTCGGATGTGCTTCTTAGGAAAGTAAATGAAGTGAGCAAGGTCGAGGAACTTCGTCAACAAATGGGTAACATGACAACAATGATGCAACAATTTGCAGCCGCGGTGATACCAAGTTCATCTCAAGCTTATGAAGATGAGCAAGCTAATGCGGTCTTTCCAAATCAACAAAGACGGTATGATCCCTACTCCAACACTTACAATCCAGGATGAAGAGATCATCCCAATTTTAGCTATGCCAACAAGCAAGGTACAATTCAACAACCTACTTTCAACCGTCCGAGTGGATTTCAACCACAACAACAACAATTTCAGCAACCACAAGCAAAACAATCAATGCAAAATCAAGGTTCTGATATCGATTCAAAGCTTCAAACAATGATGCAAGGCATTTCCACCATGTTTAAAGAAAGTCAGCAGGAAACTAAGAGTGCTATCAAGGAGTTGCAGACACAAATGGGCTCCATGGCTATTGAGTTGAACCAATTGAAGGCACAAAATAGTGGGAAACTCCCTTCTCAACCTATTAACCCAAAAGAGGGTGTCAACGCTATTACGTTGAGAAGTAGTACACAACTTATGCAACCCGAAGTTACTGATTCGGGCAAGGTGGAAACACCAAAGGAACCTGTTTTGGAGGAGAAGAATGAGGATTCTTCCAAAACTTCTGAGGTACCCATTCCTAACTCTAAAACTCCGGTTTCTACTTATGTTCCTCCTTTACCTTTTCCTCGCAGATTTGCAAGTTCTAAGAAGGCGGAATTAGAAAATGAGATTTTAGACGTTCTAAAGAAGATCCATGTGAACATACCACTCATTGATGCTATTAAGCAAGTTCCAAAGTATGCAAAGGTGTTGAAGGACTTGTGTACCAATAAGCAAAGGCTCAAAGGTAATGAAGTGCTAAGTGTGGGGGAGAATGCTTCGGCAATCTTACAACAAAAACTCCCACTTAAGTGCAAGGATCCCGGTAGTTTTGATATTCCCGTCACAATTGGTAACACAACATTTAACAAAGCTATGTTGGATTTAGGTGCATCCGTTAATGTTATGCCTGCATCAATGTATAATTCACTTGATCTTGGTCCTCTTAAAAAGGCTGAAATTGTATTGCAATTAGCCGATCGCTCTAATGTCTACCCAATGGGTATTGTTGAGGATGTTCTTGTGCAGGTTAATCAACTTGTATTTCCAGCTGACTTTTGTGTGTTAGAGATGAATGAAGGGTCACCGGACTCGTCTCTTCCATTGCTACTTGGGCGTCCCTTCATGAAAACGGCGAAAACCATAATTGATGTGGACAAGGGAACGCTAACTATGGAGTTTGATGGAGAAACAATACGTTTCAACATTTTCGAGACGATGAGATATCCTAGTGATGTCCACTCTTGTTTCTCCATTGATGTTATGGATACATTGGCACAACAAATGTTTGAATTAAATGGTGATGACGCTTTCGAAACCGTGTTAACTACATCCATGGATAATGGTGTAGAGTGTGGTAATGAAGTCAAGGAAGCCCTTGGTGATCTTAATTCACTACAAGGATGCCCGGAAACTCATAATATCTCTTTTATTTCTTTACCATGCAGTGATGAAAAGCTTGTACCTTCAATTGTTAAATCTCCAAAGTTAGAATTGAAACCTCTTCCCGATCACCTAAAGTACTTGTACTTGGGTGATAATGAAGAGTTACCCGTGATTGTTTCTAATAAGCTTAGTGAATTACAGGAGCAAAAACTTCTAAGGGTGCTAAGGAAGTACAAGACGGCCATAGGATGGACAATTGCCGATATCAAGGGTATAAGCCATGTCGTTTGTATGCACAAGATACATTTGGAGGACGATGCAAAGCCTACAAGGGAAGCGCAACGTCGTTTGAACCCTCCCATGATGGAAGTTGTGAAAAAGGAGATACTCAAGCTTTTGGAAGTGGGTGTTATCTACCCCATATCCGATAGTAAGTGGGTAAGCCCGGTACAAGTAGTACCAAAGAAATCAGGTGTGACAGTGGTGGAGAATGATAAGAACGAACTTGTCCCAACTCGTGTGCAAACCGGTTGGAGGGTTTGTATTGATTATAGAAAATTGAATGCCACCACTAGAAAAGATCACTTTCCATTACCTTTTATTGATCAAATGCTTGAATGTTTAGCTGGACACTCTTACTATTGCTTCCTTGATGGCTATTCAGGTTACAATCAGATTGTGATAGCACCGGAGGATCAAGAGAAAACCACTTTCACTTGTCCTTTCGGTACTTTTGCTTATAGAAGGATGCCTTTTGGCTTATGCAATGCTCCAGCTACCTTTCAAAGGTGTATGGTAAGTATCTTCTCAGAATATGTTGAAAACATAATCGAAGTGTTCATGGACGATTTTAGTGTCTTTGGTGATTCATTTGACCTTTGCTTGAACAATTTGTCTCTAATCCTTGAACGATGTGTTGAAACAAACCTTGTGCTGAATTGGGAGAAGTGCCATTTTATGGTAACTCATGGCATAGTTTTAGGCCATATAATATCTTCTAAAGGCTTGGAAGTTGATAAATCGAAGATATACCTTATTCGTGCTTTAACCCCTCCCACTACGGTGAGGGAGATACGCTCTTTTCTTGGTCATGCAGGTTTTTATCGTAGATTCATCAAGGATTTTTCCAAGATAGCATCCCCACTTTGTAATTTATTGCAAAAATATGTGGTTTTTAACTTTGATGAAAGGTGTATGGCGGCATTCAATCGTTTGAAAGAACTTTTGATTTCAGCCCCTATCATTAAACCACCGGATTGGAGCAAGCCTTTTGAACTCATGTGTGATGCAAGTGACTATGCGGTTGGTGCGGTGCTTGGGCAACGTGTGGGGAAAATTCCTCATGCTATTTATTATGCTTCTCGAACGTTAAATGAGGCCCAACAAAACTACACAACCACTGAAAAAGAGTTGTTAGCCATTGTTTTTGCTTTGGAAAAGTTTCGCTCTTATCTAATTGGTACAAAAGTTGTTGTCTTTTCTGATCATGCGGCGCTTAAGTACTTTCTTACAAAGAAAGAGGCGAAACCGAGGCTCATACGATGGATTTTACTCTTGCAAGAGTTTGATATTGAAATCAAGGACAAGAAAGGAATTGAGAACACCGTTGCGGATCACTTGAGCCGTCTTGCTGTGGACAAGGAAGCTATCCCATTGCGTGAAAGTTTCCCGGATGAGCAACTATTCTCAATTGCCTTTGGAGAACCATGGTACGCTGGTATTGTTAATTACTTGGTATCTAAACAAATCCCAAAGAACTTGTCTCGTGCTGAGAGGGACAAACTTAAGAAGTCGGGGAACCAATACATATGGGATGATCCATACTTGTGGAAACATGGTAGTGATCAAGTAATACTAAGGTGCGTTCCCGAATCTGAATTTAATTCTATCTTGTCTTTTTGTCACTCTTATGCTTGCGGAGGATATTTTGGGAGTAAGAGAACCGCTCACAAGGTACTTGAAAGTGGTTTTTATTGGCCAACCTTGTTTAAGGATGCACATATATTTTTTACAACTTGTGATAGGTGCCAAAGAACAGGCAATCTAGGTGCCCGAAATCAAATGCCACAAACTTTTATTCAATTTATTGAAGTTTTTGATGTATGGGGTATTAATTTTATGGGTCCTTTTGTCAACTCCCATGGGAATTTTTATATCTTACTTGCTGTTGATTATGTCTCGAAATGGGTGGAAGCTAAGGCCACCCCAACTAATGATTCTAAAGTGGTTTCAGATTTTGTGCAAGCTAATATCTTTGCAAGGTTTGGAATTCCAAGAGCCATAATTAGCAATGGGGGTTCTCACTTCAAAAACAGGATTTTACAAAGCTTGTTGAAGAAGTACAATGTGTCGCACAAGATTGCAACACTTTATCATCCCCAAACAAATTGACAAGCCGAGGTGTCTAACCGGGAGGTGAAATCCATTCTAGAGAATACGGTGAACCCAACAAGGAAAGATTGGAGCATGTGACTTAATGATGCTTTGTGGGCGTATAGAACCGCATAGAAGACACCTATAGGGATGTCTCCCTTTAGGCTTGTGTATGGTAAACCTTGTCATTTACCCGTTGAAATTGAGCATAAGGAATTTTGGGCTATTAAGCAATGCAATATGGAGATGGATGGGGCTGGAAAGCAAAGGAAGTTACAACTCCAAGAGCTAGAGGAGCTTCGCAATGATGCATTTGAAAGCTCACGCATTTATAAGGAAAAGACGAAAGCATTTCATGATAACATGATTTCTAAGAAACAATTTTGCATTGGGCAGAAAGTGCTTTTGTTTAATTCTCGCTTGCATTTATTTCCGGGTAAATTAAGGTCACGTTGGATCGGACCTTTTATTGTTACTAATGTGTTTTCTCATGGTGCAGTAGAAATTCGTAGCATAGCTACTGGAAAAGAACTTAAAGTTAATGGGCACCGGTTGAAACCATATTATGAGAATTTCACTTCCAAAGTGGTGGAAGGAGTTAATTTTGTGGATGTACTCCCTCTGGAGGAGTCATAGAAAGCAAGGAGATAGTCGGGCTGACGACTGTAAACCAAGCGCTAAATGGGAGGCAACCCATCGGATGAGTATTTCTTGTCTTGTATTTATTTCTTGTTTTGTTTTCAGTTTTTTCTTGTCTTGTTTTTATTTTTTCTGATTTCTTGTCACATATCATGTTAGAATTTCCCACCTTGACTTTCTTTGGACGATTCAATTTAAATCGAGGACAATGTAAAGTTTAAGTGTGGAGGAGTGGTTAAGCATTTGCATTGTAAATTTTCAAAATTTTCAACTTTTGTGTAAATTAGTGAATAAAAAACTCCAACTTGTAGTTAGTTTAGAGTCACATAGTATACATGTCGCTAAGATTACATCGAGATTCTCATAAGAGTGACTAAACTTAGAGATGACAGAGAACATGATCGGGTTTCTTAATTGTATGAGAGTTAAAGTTGGATGTAACCATGCCAGTGGAAAATAAGGTGCAGACTGAATTCGGTATTAGAGTAGTGGTCCCCTATAGTGGAGACTACCTATGTTACATCATGCGAGGCACCGACCTTCAATTCTTTGTACCTGTCTAAATATGTGCTTTTAGAGTGTGTGTCACCGTACGTAAATTCCGGGTAGAATGGTGAGCTACCCAACCTCCCACCAATAGAAGCACTATTTTGATCTCTTGAGTGCTATTTTTATCAACCATGATGGTGACATCGAATTGCTAACTTACATACCACTTGTAATCTTGTTCGCAGTTAGCACCATCCACTTTATCTCTCTCTACACCAACAGGTCCATAGAAACACCATCATCATCAACAAGAGGAGCATCACAAATTCTAAGGGAAGTTGAACACGTTCAAGGTTTACAAGCAACGGTACAGAAATAAGCGGATTTCAGATTCAAGTAAAGCAACAAGACAAGGAGCAGAATTTTTACAAGTTGAAGACTATTGTACAAGAGTGAAATTATCAAGGATGAGAATTCGAGAAGTTTATGATATCAAGACATACAAGTTGTGAAGAATCAAGCGTTAAAGTACTTACACCATGGCCTCTGTACTTACATTTTTATTTTATTTGTATTTTACTTTCTCTTGTCTCAAAAAAAAAATGATTATATAAAAAAAAAAAGATTATAAAAAAAAATGATGAAAAAAATAAATTTATTTTGGGTTTGTATAGTTCGTTTTTAGTTTTGTATTCTTTTAATAAAGCCAATGGAGGAAGAAATATCCATAATGAAGTTTCAAGCAATAAGGATTTCGAGGAAAAGAGTTACATTGTCAAGATTCTACGAAGTTCAAGAGTTGAAGACCGAAGACGAAGATGAAGATACCGATTGAAGACCGAAGATGTTTCTATGGATGCTGTGAGAGTGGTGCTAGCTGCACGTCGAACAGATAATGAGGTAAGTAAGCATATTCCCACCTTCGTTAAGTGGTTGATTTCCTTTCTTAGAGATCGTCAGAAAAAAAAAGGGGTTTTCAAAATGATAAAAGATGCGGGTTTTCAAACAATTCGGAGGGTTTTTGCCTTCCTACCATTCAAGGTGTCGCAGGATTCTCTCTTCATTCCTACCTGGACACATGTGTGACCCATAAAAAGCTATTTATTATTGAGAGCAACTTCATAAAACCCTTTCTTGTGAGGCAGAGTCGAGACTTTCGATCACTCCGAACCCGGATTTCTTTCGATAAGGGATGGTTATTTCCCTCTCAACTTTAAGGATGAGATTGTGTTCATTTATGTGTCTAACTTCTTATGACTAGTGTGCAGAATCTTTATGTCTTCTTAGCGCGTTGGATGCTATCATTTCGGAGAACTAGTAAGTTGGAAAAGTAGGTTTTGTGGGTATATCTCTAGTAAACCCTCACGAGACTATAACTCGTCCACTAGGGACACCTAGGGGTTTAAAGGCTTGTTAAACGTGCTAAGTGTGACCGTAGCCTCGACGACAAGGAGTTGTATGTATCTTTTTGAATTGTTTTGTTTGATTTGCTCGAGGACTAGCAAAGTCTAAGTGTGGGGGAATTTGATAGGTGTGATAAACACCTAGATTTATATCTATTGTTTATGCTTTCTTTGCGAGTTTTCATGTAAATTATGTATCTTATGTATGCTTTTGAGTTATTTAGGTACTTTGGAGTCATTATGAGCAAAAGAAGAAGAAATTAGCCATTTGGAGCGAAAAGGAGCACAAAGGTCAATTCACATAGGAGCTATACTTGGAGCTGGCTAAGGTTTGCGATAAAGAGGTGAAGAATGAACTGTCAGTTGTGTTGAGAAAGGAATTAGGCTGTCGGTTATCTGAAATCGACAAGCCTTGTATGGGTTGGTTGACCCTTATCCACTCTGCCAGGGTGGTTATATCCACATTCATTCCTACACGACCTAAAACTCAGAGTTTCTCTTATCATATTTTTCACCTGAAATGAATTTGAGAGAGGGGAAAGGGAGGCGCAGGTCTGAGTCGATTTCCATCTGAAATTAAGAAGATGAAGCTGGTTCTGAACCAAAATTGAGGTAGAGACGAAGAATTGAAACTGATGAAAGAGATGGGTCTCTGTGATTGTTCGATTGAGGAGATTCAAGGGTTTTTGAGATTGAAATGGAGAGAGCCGCTTTTGTTTACGCTTCTAGGGTTTGCTTTTGTTCATCTTCTTCTATTCAATTAATATTTTTATGATGAACTCCATAGCTATGAGTAGCTAAACACATATTATTGGTTATGGGATAAAGTTGATTTCTCAACATGTTATTTGAATCTATGAATTAGTTTTGTCTCAATACTTTATTGTTTATGATTCATTATTAATATTGTCATATGATTTGATTGTTTGGTTGGTTGAGTCCGGAATCAATCCGATTTACATTCATCTCTATTGCTAGATTAGGGTTTTCAATACGAAATAGTTGTTTATCCCTGATTCTAAGTAGCATAGTATGGTTATTACTTGTAGTGATACATCTTTATAATTGCATATGAATCATAACCTTGGTTAAATTGAATTAGTGCTTTTACACATTTGATTGCCTTGATTAGTCTTATTCCATAGAACTTATTGCTTTTAGGGAGTTAAACTTGATTGTGCTTTTACACATTAGGTTGCTTTCTAGGAAGAATTCACATATACATCTTTTAATGTGGTTGTGATGAAATCATGGAATTAGCGGGATATTCTTGCGATCAAGGTATCTTAGGACATTTAGTAAATGAGAGATTAAATTATCAATTCTAATCATTGATGAAAATACATGTTTGTGAATGATACTATCCCGTGACCAATATCTTCTCCTTATTGATTATTCAAATTATTTTATTGCTTTCAATTATTTTTATTGCTTAGATAAAACAAAAATCCCCCTGGGTTACTTTAGAAACTGAAATTCTATAACAACAATTGCCTCTCTGTGGATACGAACTCTTTCTTATCACGTACTTCATTTATATTTAGTAGAGTGAGAAAGTGAAATTATTTTTGCTCGGATGACAACCGGTCAGCCTTGAACATTTTTTTTGTCTTTTTTTAGTTGGAGGTTTGATTTGGTTAATATCCAAAACTTGTAGACTTCTTTGGTTTTTACCTATTTCTTTATAACCGTCACATATCTTACTAACAACGGCTTCAAGCACCACTCCCGAAAAATCAAATTGGGTAGCCAAGTAAAGTTGGGATTCAAACTTTTCCATTTTTTAAGAAAAGATAGAAATTTTTTGTGTAAAAAATTTGGTGTAATTTTTGTGTTTGAATGTCACATTTTTATAGCGATGGAGAAAGAGCCGTTGGAAATTTAAAATCAACCGAACGGTAGAAACTCGGTCGCTGTAGGACCAGAATATCGCGACAACAATACTTCGCGAGATCAATATATAACAGCACTGCGAAGGTGTCGCAAGTAAATAATTTAAATGACGCATCAAATGACGACAACCAGAATATGAGAAAAGTGTGAATGTACAACTGTTTGCAACACTAATACTTCGCGAGATTAATAAACAACTGCATCGCGAAGGAGTCGCATGGAGGTAAATAAATGACGTAATAGATGACGATAGTCAGAACATGAAGAAAGTGTGAAGACTTGGCGAAATTTAGGAGTGTTGCGAAGTCTAACACTTACATACTTGCGACGCTTCGCGGAGGATTCCCGAAAATAAAGGATAGCTTAGCTGTCATCCACTATGTAATACCCTATATAAAGGGTCGAGTAAGTCTGTTATGGGAGAGGTCTTTCGAATGGTGAAGCAAGTCATTAGGAGAGAGAAAATTAAGAGTGATTGTAATTTCTTTAGCTCTGTTCTACATTTCTTTGTAAATCTTGGAAGAAAACAATTAATAAAACACATTATTATTCATCTTCAAATGGATTGAATAAGCAAATTCGAGTGAGGTGTGTATTGTAGGATTTCCTGCAACTACATATGCGCTAGAAACAGGGAATGAACAGGATTGAAGATCGAAGAGTACAATTAAAATCGTTTAAATCAAGAAAATGAGAAAGGAAAATGTTAAATCAGATGAAATAGAGGAGTTAAGAAGTAAGGAACATAATGAAGATATGGAATACAATTAAATTACAAAAGCGAAGGTTAATGAATTCCACGAAAATATTAGAGGAAGGATACATAAACGAGATTTTGAAGGAAAGAAGATTATAGATGAGGAGAAGACATCGTCTTTGAAGGATTGGGAAAAACGAAAAATAACATTCACAAATGCAAAGTACCTAGAGAAAATTTGAATCATATATCTCCACTAGTGATCACGATAAATGCAAGCGAGAAAAAGAGAAGAATCGAAAAAAACAAATGAAGAATGGGAAATAAATAGAACTTTGGTGGATACGGGGAGTTTGGTGAGTATCATGTTTTACCATACCTACAAAAAATTAGGATATAAAGATGAAGAAATGAGTTCTCCAAGATATAATATTCATGGTTTTGGAAAATCTATAACGATTACCTAAAGGGGAGATGAAATTGCGAATTTTACTTGGAGAAATTGAAACACAAGTGACATTAAGTGTAGTGGATATGGAATCGCCATACCACATATTGTTAGGGAGACCTTGGGTACATGCGATTAAGGCAGAGCATCAACACTCCATCGGTGCATCAAATTTCCTATGCCGAGTGGAATTGGTGAGATCGGAGGAGATATTGATAAAGGAAGAATATATTATCAAATCGAGGTAAAGCATTATGAAGGGCAAATGAAGAAGCGAAAAGATCGCGGAAGATGATAAAAGCGACTAAGAAAGAAGAAGAATTTAGAATTTACATGATAAGAGCAAAAGAAGGAAAAGGAATACCTGCGAAATCATGGGAGAAGGGAGTGAGTTCGCGAAGGAAATAAGAGGACCAACTCCTATGGGAGAACCGAAGTCTAGCTATGTCGCAGTGAGAACAAACAAAAGAAGTGAATATTGGAACCGAGGAGGAGCCTAAAATCTTAAAAATTGGGACTAAAATGGAAGCGGATGAAGAGAAAAGAACTGTTGAGTTGTTGCGAGATTACAAAGACATTTTCGCATGGGATATGGATGAAATGCCTGGTATAGATCCATCTGTGGCTTGCCATAAATTGGAAATTGACAAGAATGTAAAACCCTTTAAACAAAGAATTAGAAAGATCGCGACAGCATATCATCCTCAAATAGAAGAAGAATTGCAGAAAATGTTGGACGCATGAATTATTAGACAAGCAAAATATCCCGAATGGATAGCAAATATGGTTATAGTTCCAAAGAAGAAAAAAGGAATAAGAATTTGTATAGACTTTACTGACCTAAATAAAGCTTGTCCTAAAGATAGTTTCCCGTTACCAGATATTCCACAATTGGTTGAAGCAGCGGCAGGAAATGAAAGGATATCTTCTCTTGATGGATACAAGGGTTATAATCAAATTCCTCTCGCCGAAGAAGACCAAGAACATACTGCTTTCTTTGCTCCAAGAGGACTGTACTGTTATACAAAAATGCCATTTGGTCTGCGAAATGCTGGTGCGACATACCAAAGGATGGTGGAGAAGGTATTCGCGAGATGGATACATAAAACGTTGGAGGTATATGTAGATGATATGTTAATAAAAAGTAGAAAAGCAAAAGACCACGTACAGGATTTGAAAGAAATTTTTGAACAAATGAGGCAATTTAATATCAAAGTAAACCCAGAAAAATGCACTTTTGGAGTTGCCTCTGGAAAATTTTTAGGGTATATTGTATCCAAAGAAGGAATTCAAGTCGACGAAGAAAAAGTACAAGCAGTTCGCGATATGCCAACACCGGCGACAATAAAAGATGTTCAAAAGTTAAATGGGTTGTTAGCTTCGCTAGGGAGGTTCATCTCGCGATCATCTGATAAATGCAAGCACTTTTTCAATATCCTTAGAAAGGGGTCGAAGTTTAAATGGACGGATGAGTGCGAGAAAGCCTTGCAAGGAATAAAGGAACATTTAATGGATATATCAATTTTGCAAAAAACAGAAGAAGGTGAAGAATTGTTGATCTATCTCGCGACAACCTCGCATGCGTTAAGTGCAGTGTTATTGCGAGTGGACGCGGGAGTAGAAAAACCAATTTATTACATCAGCAAAACTTTCAACGCTGCAGAAAGGAATTATTCAAAAATTGAAAAACTAATCTTGGCATTAGTTTATGCAACATTTAAACTTCGTATATATTTTCAAGCACATGTTGTCAAAGTGGTGACGAAAGTACCAATAGAATCAGTGATGAAGAATTCAAAGAGGTCGGGAAGAGTTGAAAGATGGAATGCTCAAATAAGTCATTGCAAACTCAAATATGAAATACTATCTTCGCCAAAATCACAGGTTGTCGCAGACTTTTTACCAGAATTTCCTTTGGAAGAGGATGAATCAGTAGAAGAAATGATGGATGTTGAGGAAGAACATGGAGATCCTAAAGATTTGTTAACGGAGCCGAATAGATGGGAAATATTGGTAGATGGGTCATCAAATGGAGAAGGAAATGGAATAGGAATTGTTGTGATATCGCCAGGGTAATAAAATAGCTCTTTCTTTCAGATTGGAGTTTGCATCAACAAATAATGAAACAGAATATGAAGCTATAATACATGCTTTGCGATTTGCAATAGAAATGAAGTTGGAGAATGTAAGGATTACTAGTGATTCACAATTGGCAATTCGCCAGATAAAAGAAGAATATGCTATAAACGAATTGTCTTTGCAAAAATATAAGAAACTTGTTGACGAGTTGTCGACGCAGATACCAAGAATAAAGTGGAGACATATATCAAGGAGAAATAATAGGCTCGCAGACGCTTTTGCCTTTATATCAAGTATGATGGCAGATCCGGTTGCGAGAAATATTAAAATACAAACAGTTTTGATGCCGTCAATTGACAAAGAAGAAGAACAAGAAACCGATGTAATGGTAGTAGAAGATGGAACACAAACACTCTGCGAAGAAGATTGGAGAGCGGAGCTTCATGCATATTTGATGACAGGAGAAACACCAAAAAATAGATTGGAGACACACAAATTGAAATGTCGTGCAACAAATTATGAATTAAGAGATGGAGTACTATACCGACGATCTTTTAATGGGCCTTCACTTAGATGTTTAACAAGAAAGGAAGGGGAAATCATATTGAAGATGTTGCATAGTGGGGATGCTTGGTAATCACAATGAGGAAGATCTTTAGCATATAAAGCAAAAATGCAGGGTTATTATTGGCCATATATGCATGAGGACGCGAAACAAGTGTCAAGGCGTTGCGAGGATTGTCAAAGGCATGGGAAGAAAATACATGCACCAGGACCTCCGTTAAATTCTTCAACAAGTGTTTGGCCATTTGGAAAGTGGGGATTAGACATCGTAGGACCATTTTTACCAGGAACGGGACAGAGAAGATATTTAATCGTCGCTACAGATTATTTCACAAAATGGGCAGAGGTGAAAGCGGTACAACATATTCGTGATAAGGATGTTTTTACTTTCATATTTGAGAACATTATATGCAGATTTGGGGTTCCAGCGCAGTTGGTATCTGACAATGGGAAGCAGTTTGAAGGACAAAATATAGAATTGCTACTTAATGCATTTCAGATACGGTGTGGGAAATCAACTCCTCTATACCCGCAGCTAATGGTCAAGCGAGAGGCGACAAACAAAACAATAGCAGATATATTGAAGAAAAAATTGGAAGGATACAATAAAGGATGGTGCGAACAAGTACCCAATGCGGTATGGGCTTATAATACAACTAGAAGAGAAGCTACAGGCATGTCCCCTTTTTGTTTAACATATGGGGTTGAAGCTGTACTCCCGACAGAAGTTAAGATTCCAACTACAAAGAAAGAAGCTTGGGAGAAAAATCTCAGTGCGGATAACATCTTAATCAAGTTAGATGAATTAGAAGAAAAAAAAGAGAGAGCACTACAGCATATGGAGAATTACCAGCGAAGATTGGCAAGAGAATATAACAAGCGCGTCAAGATACGTGAATTTCAGCCAGGCGACTTGGTGCTGAGAGAAACACCTATATATCAGCGAGAAAATGGTGGCAAACTGGCAAGAAAATGGGATGGACCTTATATCATCAAGGAGATAGTTGGTACAGGGGCATATAGATTAATGGATCCTGAAGGCAAAGATGTAGGGCAAAAACTAGATAGGCCGTGGAATAGGTTATATCTTAAGAAATATTACCCATAGAAGATGGAAGAAATGGAGCGAGCCTGTGATGTAATGATTTCGCGACAAATTGATTGTGAGATCAAAGGAAATAAAGCAAAATTGTGCGATGACCTCGCAAACAGAATGAACGCTTGAATGAATTAACAAAAATGAATGAGACAAACCTTTATGGCGTACACCCTAGTTCGCGAATGATATTTCGCAAGAGGCAAATGTAAGACCTAAAGTACGTCATATAAGGGGGTATCTCTTAACATGGCTCAGGTGGAAGGTTACACCGCTCCTGAAACCTGGGTCATGGAGATTTGGGGCCCATAAAAGCCTATATTGCATGTAATTTCGCCTTTTACAAGCATCAAGTTGTTGCGAGGATATCGCCACTTTATCCAATAAAGTTCGCTTCTCTTGAGATAAAGTTCCATTTTCATCTGATAAGGTTTCCAACTCCAAATTAGATTTATTCAAAGCATATGAGAGACGCGACACTTCATTACTTAATAATTCTTGGTTTTGAACTAAGCAGATGTTTTCTTGAGAAAGATTATTTATTTGATCCATAGAAAATGTATGGAGATTATCTAAACGATTATATTGCTCCATCCAGGCGTCTCTTTCCACTCGAGTTTCTTCTACAATAGATTCCAGTTGATATATCTCCATCTTACGTTTCTGGTGCAAAACTTGAGAGTCGAACCAAGGGGGGGGGGGGAGGAGAGATACCTTTTAATTCTTCATTTTTCTTGCGAAGATTATCGCGATCCAGCGAAGTATTATGAAGGCTATTTTTCAAGGTCTTAATTTCTTGTTCCAAGGATGCTCGCGATAACGTATCAGAACCAAAGAATTTACCCAAAGATTCGAAAACACTAGATTTGGTGGGATCATTGGAGGCTTTTTTGACATCATTCATGGTATCTGATAAAATTTTAAAAGCTATATCCATCCCTTCCAAATTTTCTTTGCTAAGAGAGATAGATTTTGAGGAAGAAGAAATAGTAGAGGAAGAAGGAAAAGTTGAGTCACCCATGGTTATAAGACCGCCAATTGGAGAAACCTGATCAATAGATGGAGGCGAGGTAAAAGTAAAAGTAGGAATAGGCATGACCTGAAGAATTTCATTCGCAGAAAATTCAGGGATTGATTTATCCTGCGATGACATTGTAGGGAATGGTACATTATCTTGAGAAGAAGAAATGGGATTATCTTGTGAAGAAGTCGCTGCAGTAGGAGATTTGCCTTGCGAAGACATCGTAGGGAAAGAAGAATGCTTGAATCCCGAAAAAGGAACAGTTGGAGCAGCAGCAGAGGCATCAAATGTATTATGGCGAGACCTTTTGGGAGATCTATCATCATTCTTATCATCCTGCGAATAATAAATCAACTGAGAAACAGAGGCAATAAAATTGCTATCAAAGGAGTAAATATTTCTAAAAATACCTTACTACTCGCAGGTTGTTTTTTGGAAGCCAGAGACTTCAGTTGAGAAGAAGATTTTGGTTGCGAACCAGTGCGGATGTTAGGGTTCACCACGGTATATTTAGAGCTGGGTTTGTTCTTGGTGAAACAAAAATGGCGAAAGAAATATCAAAAGAAGAACAAAATCAAGATGAAGTAATTTCAATAAGGAAGATCAATCAAGAGAATAATCAAAATCAATGAAAATAACGAACCTGGATGCCATGAAAACGATAACAGAAAGATAATAAAAAGAAGAGGATGAAGATGAATAGCAGGAGATAGTTGCAGACGATGAAGAAGATATAGAAGAAGAGAAGGAATGTTTTTCACAGGCAGTTTTCCTTTAAATAGAAGAAAAAAGGGTGACCGGATAACATTAAATATACCGGTAGAAAGAGTAATTTTAGACACGTGTAAACGGTCATCCCAAGATTCAAGGAATCAAATTTATGTGGGAAATTGAAGATATATTACTTCTTGTTCACTTCGCAAAGCTTGAACTTCGCAAAAGAATAGAGGCAAGTACGTACTTTTCAAGTCCAAAGTATTCTTTCGCTCGTTCCTTCATCAACAAATGTCAAAGATCACCACAATAACAAATTTTTCCTTAAAAATCGCTCTCCAAGCGATATTCAAGGAAAAAGAGGCAAGATGTAGGACCAGAATATCGCGACAACAATACTTCGCGAGATCAATATATAACAGCACTGCGAAGGTGTCGCAAGTAAATAATTTAAATGACGCATCAAATGACGACAACCAGAATATGAGAAAAGTGTGAATGTACAACTGTTTGCAACACTAATACTTCGCGAGATTAATAAACAACTGCATCACGAAGGAGTCGCATGGAGGTAAATAAATGACGTAATAGATGACGATAGTCAGAACATGAAGAAAGTGTGAAGACTTGGCGAAATTTAGGAGTGTTGCGAAGTCTAACACTTACATACTTGCGACGCTTCGCGGAGGATTCCCGAAAATAAAGGATAGCTTAGCTGTCATCCACTATGTAATACCCTATATAAAGGGTCGAGTAAGTCTGTTATGGGAGAGGTCTTTCGAATGGTGAAGCAAGTCATTAGGAGAGAGAAAATTAAGAGTGATTGTAATTTCTTTAGCTCTGTTCTACATTTCTTTGTAAATCTTGGAAGAAAACAATTAATAAAACACATTATTATTCATCTTCAAATGGATTGAATAAGCAAATTCGAGTGAGGTGTGTATTGTAGGATTTCCTGCAACTACAGTCGCTTAACTCTTTTCCCATAGTGGCGCGGCCAGTTTGCCAGACCAGCTGGCATGGCAAATGGGTTGGTTAGCCACCTCCCATAGGAACCGGCCTAAGTGAGGTTTTATTGTTCCTTGAAAGCTAAGGACAAGGGTTCATTTACAGTAAAACATCTATAAAATAATTGGCTTGGGACCACCCTAATCCTATTATTTTAAAGAGAGATTACTTAATCGATAATATAATAATTTATTATTTTATAATAACGTATTATTATTTTATAAATAATACTTTTTAATTCAACTGGGCATTTGGTCTTAATTTTTATAAAGAATAATTCTTAATTCCTAGTGGTATGATTATCGCTTTGGGTGTGAGAGGTCCCGAGTTCGTTTCTCGGAACGCCCCTAACCATTTTCTCCCATGAAGCTTTGACGAAGGTGTTTTTCCCAGTGATATTGGTAGGCCCAGTAATGACGTTAAACTTTTAGGAGGTCCTGTGAGTCTGGACTTAAATTTCATGAGTGACATGGTTCTAAGCAGGGTGAACAAGACTTTTCAACTAATGTCCGCCATCAATAAACTCAAGGACCCTCAAAGTGAGATTTTGTTAATTCGCAATTGCGCCGGGGTGTCCATATTATATTTTTCAATGCGAACTACCAATCCTGCTGCTCTACAACACTCTACTGATCTTTTCGATGACCATTTACTCAAGTATTTGAGGCTTTTAATCACGGGTAATGGAGCTGGTTTTGGGCCTTTGCAGCAGAGATTGGCTACCTTGCCTATCAAAGATGGCGGCCTTGGTATTTACACTATGGCAGATACTCACACTTATTGTTATCTTGCTTCTCAGAGTCAGACTACTTCAGTGCGTAAGGTGATACTTGGTAGCTTGTTCTCAACGGATAATGGTACTGCTTATCAGTTGGCTCTTCAGAACTTCGTTCAGGTATGTGGTTTACCTTCTACTTATTGCGTCGATGATACTCCCCCCCTTCTATGCACTCCTTGGCAGTCACTTATTTTGATGCAGCTAAGAAGCAAATCCCAGACCAATTTTCCTTGTCTGCAAGAGATTCCATTCTATGGCAATTTAACCATGTCAAACATGCACAAGATTATCTTTTGGCCGTCCCCATTAGTGGGTTAGATCAATGCCTTGGCCCCAGAAAGTTCAGAGCGGTAGTTTGTTATCGGCTTGGTATCCCCTTGTTTGTCGAGGATGGTTTGTGCTCCAGTTGTAATAGGCTTATGGATATTTTTGGTGATCATGCTCTTTAGTGTGCCAAAGACGTGGGACTCAAGTTCGCATGACCTTGTTCGTGATGTAATTGCGGATATTTGTTACAAAGCTGGTGTGCCTGCGCGTAAGGAAGTGGCTCTAGGATTTTTGTCAGATGATAACAAGGATTTACGTCCAGCAGATATCCTTGTTCTCAACTGGGAAAACGGCCAAGATGTGTGTATGGATGTCACAGGTGTCTCGCCCTTCACTGGGGAGGGGGTACGTGCTTTCATTCCAGGTCAATCCATTTCGAAAGCAATTGCGCGTAAACCTACTAAATACTTAGATGAATGTACCTCTCATGGGTATGGTTTGGGTGTTTTAGCTTTCACTATCTTGGGGGAGCTTAGTAAGGATACTGTTTGTTTTTTTAATCGCTTGAAGAATTGTCTAGTTAGTAATGATGCTAGTTGTGGTTTAGGCAGTTTTATTTTTCACAGATTAGGTGTTGCTATTCAAAAAGGAGTTGGCGCCCAACTTGTTGCTCAGTTACCGACTAAAGCTTTGTACGAATCTTAAAATCTTTTGAAGGTTCAAAAAACATAATTAGATATTTATATATATTTTGAGTAACTATTTATAAATATAATAATAATAATATATTAATTTAAAGAATAATTCTTAATTTTTTTGAATTTAAAATTGAAAAATTGTGCTTTGATACAAAGTACCTTGGATTGTAACCATCTTATGATAAAAGTTACTAGATGATGAAACATTGGAAATCGTAGAAACATTAATATTATACTAGATACAATGCATTACAAACCCTCAGAAAATTTAATGTGTATGAAAATTAATTTTTATTTTTAATATTTGGGACCTATTAGTATTTAAGAGGAACTTTTAAAATGTATTATATTATAATATTATCGAATTTATTATTTGAGTTCTAAGGACCCGAACCGGTATTGGAAAATTTTATTATTTTAACAAGATTATTATATTCTCGGGTATTATATTAAAAAAAAAAATTATGGTGGGTTTGGTTGTAGAATTTTAGAGGTGGGATTTATGGGTCCAGGGGATTTGGTGGAATTACGTTTCCCTCGGTTTGTTTGGTTGCCCAAATCCCTGGAATCACGTTTCCCACGGGAATCAGTTTTCCAGCAAATCCTCCATATGAAGTCCGACCCCTCCCCCTAAGATTTGCTGGGAAACTTATCAAGGGATTTATGGACCTACTTTTTTTAAACTCTAAATCCCATATATATACAATTTTAAGATTCCAAGGGTAAAACCAAACAGTATATGGACTTTAGAACAAAATAATTCTATGAATCCTATGAATTTTAAGTGAGTTACCAAACACACAAGGAATTTACATGAATCCCAGAATTTATAATCCCATTCATGGGATTATAAATTCTTGAAATCGTGAATTCTGCAAACAAACCCACCATTACTGTATTTATATTTATGGAGGGCATAATAGTGGTGATTGAGAAGAGACTTGCGAGTCCTAGGAATCTGTGGGTTTTATTAACCTACAAAAATTAGGATTTAATATATAAACTTGAAATAGGAGTAATAATGAGAACTAACTAATTTTATTAAAATAAAAATGGTATCGTGATTTTTTTAATAGTGTAGACTTCCCCATAAAAAATTCATATAATAATAAGACAAAGAGAGGGCTTATCATTTGATTTGAGAATGACTCTCTCTCTCCTACATTAAAGGTATTCTCTCTCACAACTTATGCTCATCACATGCAACTCTTATGGACTCTATTTAAGCCTCCTACCATCCCCATCCTAATTTCATCAAACCAACATCTCTCTTCTCTTTTACAGCTTCATTCAAAAACCTCAAAACAAAAACCCAAAAAAGAAAAAACAACTTACAAACCAAAATACAAATTTAGCTTACAACAACTTTCCTTATACATACGAAAAAAAGAAAAGAAAAGAAAACCATACACACATACATATAGTATTTGTTTTCGAAATCAAAATCTAGCTATCGAAAATGTTTCGCGTAGTATCAGATCATGAAGAGTTCTCTTCAAAAAGGTGTGTTTGGGTTAATGGTCCAGTAATTGTTGGAGCTGGGCCATCAGGACTTGCCGTCGGGGCATGTTTAAAGGAACAAGGAGTTCCATTCGTGGTTCTCGAAAGAGCTGATTGTATTGCATCTTTATGGCAAAAACGTACATACGATCGTCTTAAACTTCATCTACCTAAAAAATTCTGCCAGCTTCCTAACCTTCCCTTCCCTGAAGATTACCCTGAATACCCATCTAAGAAACAATTCATTTCTTACCTCGAGAATTATGCTAAGAAATTCGACATAACCCCGCAATTTAATGAAAGTGTTCAGTCAGCCAAGTATGATGAAACTTGTGGGTTATGGAGAGTCAAGACAGTTTCTACTGATCCTTTTGGGACCGGTAACCGCGCTGAAGTTGAGTACATTTGCAGATGGCTTGTCGTTGCTACCGGGGAGAATGCCGAAAATGTAGTACCTGAAATTGAAGGTTTGTCTCATGAATTTGCCGGTGAAATTGTCCATGCTTGTGATTACAAATCTGGTGAAGATTACCGCGGTAAAAGGGTTCTCGTCGTTGGATGCGGGAACTCAGGAATGGAACTATCTCTTGATCTTTGCAACCATAATGCCTTTCCATCAATGGTCGTTCGCTCTTCTGTAAGTTCACATTTTCTTATTACTTTTTTTTTTACCATAATTGGTACTACTATTCTCTTCGCGGTCACTTTATTTTTCTGAGTGACTGATATTTTTCTTTGTTCTCTTCTATAGGTTCATATTTTACCAAGAGAAATTCTCGGAATTTCAACATATGAATTAGCTGCGATGTTGATGGCTTGGTTACCGTTATGGCTTGTCGATATCTTGATACTGATTATGGCTTGGTTAAAATTCGGAAGCATGGAGAAATACGGATTGAAGAGGCCAACAATGGGTCCAATTACACTCAAAGGTGCAATTGGAAAAACACCTGTTTTGGACATTGGTGCCTTAGAAAGAATCAAATCTGGTGATATTGAAGTTGTTCCAGCAATTCACAAGTTCTCTAAATGCTCCGTTCAACTCGTTAATGGAGCAATTCTGGATATTGATGCTGTTATTCTAGCAACTGGATATCGCAGCAATGTTCCCACTTGGTTACAAGTGAGAATTTTTTTTCTAAATATATATATATATATATATATTTATTTTTTTTGACACGATCAGCCGCAGCAGGATTCGAACCCTAACCCATAACTCGGGAGTTCCACCACTGGTCAACTGGGCTATTTGTTGTTTGGTTAATACAAATATTTATTGCTTGTCATATTTTCTTGGATTAAATTGATATTATTCGTATGAATAAATGTACTAAATTTGTTTTTATTATTATTGGTTAACAGGAAAGTGAATTCTTTTCCAAGAATGGATTTCCAAAAGCCTCATTCCCAAATGCATGGAAAGGACAATCAGGATTGTATGCAGTAGGGTTTACAAGGAGAGGTCTGTCTGGTGCTTCCTTTGATGCTACAAAAATTGCCCAAGATATTGGGCAAGTATGGAAAGAAGAAACTAAGCAAAAGAAAACAACCAAAGCTGCTTGTCATAGAAGATGCATTTCACAGTTTTAATTTTTCTTTTTTTCTTTTTAGAAAAAATTTTATTGATTTATTCAATTTACACATACATCACAACTTTATGCTTTGTTTCTTCTTTACAAAAATACGAAGAAAAAAAAAAAAAAAAAAAAAAGACATCATAAGGAAAGAGAGAAAAAAAAATTATTATATGAAAAGAGTATATATATATATACAATATATGTAGCACATCACACAGACCAGCCCTCTCCAAAAAGCCCTATGTTTTGGGCATTTTTGTACAGAGGAAGATGAGGCTTTTCTTAGGGTTATTGACATTCTTTGTATAACCATAATTTTATACAGTTCATCAAAATTCAATAAATAAAATGATTAATTTCTTGTTAATGTTAATTATTTTCCTCTAATTTCTCAATTTTCTTTAAAGTTTTTTTCCTTAATCTTATTGTCTAATTAATTTGTCACTCTATCTCTCCCTTAAATTCTTTCTTTGTTCATTTTTTATGTCAGGTATCTTTTTTTTTTTTTGAAAGGGGAAACAACAGAAAAACAAACACAAGAAAATTACAAATTAGGAGAATGCTCACTCTCAATGAGTTGAGCAATACATGAAGGAGGGGAAGTCATCCACTCATTTGAAGAGTGGTTTATCGCAGCTAAGGATGTAACATTGTGTGCCACATTATTGGCATTTTTCTTAATGAAGCTGAATTCCACTGATCTGAAGTACTGAAATTCATTCCTTATCTTGTTGATTGTGTTTTGCAGTCTCCAGTAGGGTTTATACTGAGCATACCTGAGAGCATTTATAACAATTAGAGAATCTCCTTCCAAAATAATATCTCTAAATCCCTTCCTTCTAGCCAGATCCACAGCCAACAAAGCTCCCATACCCTCCGCCTCCACTGCCTTGCAATGATTTAAATTCTTGTTCTGACAGCTCTGGAATCTTGCATCACAGTCTCTGGCCACAACTCCACAGGCAAAACCCCTTGGTCCTGCTGCGCCATCAAAGTTTATGTTCACTTTTTGTCCATCTGGCGGCACCCAAGTATCATTCTGGCATTCCAACAAGTCTTTTTCATCAGGTATCTTATCCAAGTCTTCAGAATGGGTTTCCATGTTAAACCAGTATAGGGCCTCTTTAATAACTGAATTTATGTTCAGTTTACCTCTGTTAAACACTACAGCATTTCTAGCTTTCCATATGGACCACCACAGACAAGCTCCCATTCGCAATCTCACATTGTCTTCTCCTTCATGGATCCATTGAATCACATAATCATGAATTGATAGCTCAGGTTGTTCACCAGTCCTTAGCCCAAGAGGAGAGGCAAATAAAATTGCTTGTGTGGCTTGACAGTGTAAAAATAAATGCTCAGTTATCTCAATATTCCTATCACAAAGTCTGCAGTCATCATTTATTTCCTTTACATGTCTCTTTATGCTCTGAGCCACTGACAACCCATTTTTTAGTAATCTCCACAAAAATATCTGAATTTTGGGAGGTATACGTTTTATGCTCCAAAATTTCTTCCATGGGAACTCATTTATGCTTGAGGATGACGGCTTGCTATCGTTCATTGACTTTAGGAAGGATTTTGAAGAGAATTCACCTTTAGGATGAGGGGTCCATATCAGTTTATCTGTGCAGTTGTCTTCAGTCACTTCAGGTAGATGGATCTGCATTATCTTCGCCACTTCAGAAGGGTGGAACAACTGATGCAGCTTGTGTTCGTCCCATCTGTGTTCTTCATGTATAATGAGTTCCTCCACTTTAGTGATTCCTTGGTCACCTTATTCTCTTCTATCAGGTTTGTTGTTTTGGATTCTTGGAATCCAAGGGTCATCCCATATTTTAATCTTCTCTCCATTCACGACACTCCAACAACATCTTTCTCTCATTTATTCTCTGACAGTTAGCATAGCCTTCCAAGTTGCAGAGCTTCTGGTGGGTTTATTAACCTCCCAAAAATTTCCTTTTTTAACATACTTTGCCTTCATAATTCTACCCCATATGCAATCTTCATCCTCCAAAAACTTCCACACCAACTTTGTTATCATAGCCTTGTTCAATTGCTGAAGTGATCTGATTCCCAACCCTCCTTTCTCCTTTTCAAGTTCAAATTGCTCCCAATTGATAAAATGCATCTTCTTTACCTCCTTGTCGTGACCCCACCAGAAGTTCCTTATTACTCTAGTCAGCTTGTTGAGAGTTTTCTTTGGTATCAGGGAAGTAGCTATGTAAAAAGGTGGTATCAGACCTAATTCAATCTTGATTAGCATTGTCCTGCCAGCATGTGTTAAATAAATCCTCTTCCACCATGCAGTTTTAGAATCAAATTTTTCTTCAAGGAACTGCTGCGACTCTGCAATATGAGCTGCTTTGAGAAGTTGGTGACCCAAATATTTGTATGTACTCTCCATCTGCTTCACCCCCAGGATACCTGCGACTTCTATTCTTCTGGCTTTCGACTCCTTTACTGAAATAGACAGCCGACTTCTGCATGTTTGCACTCTGTCCCGACCATGCTGCATAAGTAGCTAAGATTTGTAGAAGGGTTTGAATTGTCCTATTGTCCAGTGTGCCGAAGATAAGCAGATCATCTGCAAACATGAGGTGGGACACCACTGGTGCATTTCTACAAGCTCTATATCCATTGTACAGTGCATTCTCCTTCATTTTCCTCATCAGCCAAGACAATCCTTGTGAACACAGAATGAACAAATATGGCGATAAGGGGCATCCTTGTCTCAACCCCCTTTCGCTTACAAAATAACCCTCAGCTTTACCATTAACAACTATAGAGAAGCTAGTTGTGCTTATATAATGCATTATCAGATCATGAGTGTGTCCTACAATTCCAAATATTCTGAGGCAATGGCTTAGAAATCTCCAACTTATTCTATCATAAGCCTTACTTATGTTTATTTTTAATGCAAAGGCTCCTAGGATGGATTTGGATTTTGACATAGAATGGATTATCTCTTTTGCTGTCACAATATTGTCTATGATTTGCCTACCTTGGATGAATGCAGACTGAGATTTATCAAATAACTTATCTAGATACACTTTTATCCTCTGAGTTATTACTTTATACATTATATTGGTGGGAGCTAGAGGTCTAAAATCAGAAGGAAGAGTGGGTTTTTTACCTTTGGCACCAACACTAAGTTTGTATGGTTTAGTCCCCGTGGAAGAGTTGCAGAAGCAAAGCAGTACTGAATCGTTTTTGTGATGTCGTCTCCAATAGTTTCCCAACAGCTCTTGTAGAAGATAGCAGGCATTCCATCAAGTCCAGGGGCTTTCAGGCTTTTCATTCTTTTAAGAGTACTCCAAATCTCCTCCTTAGCTGGTACCATTGAAATACTTGTATTACTCCTATTATCAGTTCTTGTCTCAGCTTGGAATTGGATTTGGTGTCTTTCTTCAGCATCATCCTTCTTGAACAAATTATTGAAGTGGTTTACCAGGTACTGAATAATGTCATTAGCTTCTGTCACCCAATTGCCATCTGGTAGCTGTAAAGCATCAATCTGGTTCTTCTTCTTCCTCTGCATTACAGAAAGGTGGAAAGCTCTAGTATTTTTATCCATGTTAGGGATCCATTTCACCTTACTTCTCTGCTCATAGTACTTCTGTTGAAGTACATTAAGCTTCTCAATTTCCTCACAAATCGCCTTCTCTTCCATTCTGGTATCCCTTAGGTGGGCCTCCATTTGCACCTTCAACAGTTTTTCTTTACACTCTTCCACATCTTTGAATATGTTTCCAAATGTCTTCCTTCCCCACTCATTTAGCCTCTGCCCAACATCCAGAATCTTACTAACAGTATCTTGTTGGCTTCCATTCCACACATTGTGTACCACATCTTTAAATCCAGGGTGCTCAATCCAATAATACTCAAATTTATTTGCATGTTTTCTTCTTCTCTTGTTGGTTCTATGAGTATTCACTAGAATTGGCGCATGGTCACTACTGATTCTTGGAGGATGAAGAACCCCATTGTCTGGAAACATAAAGAACCAGTCAGTGTTACAAACTGCTCTGTCAAGCCTTTCAAAGATTGGCTTTTCCACAATATCCCCATTTGACCATGTGAAAGCAGGACCAGTATAGCCCAAATCTATTAAAGCTCTGTCTTTGATGAAATTACAAAACTCGTTATTCTCCTTACTCATTTCTTGTCTCCCTCCGTGCTTCTCATGAATGGAATTTATAGCATTGAGATCACCTACTAAGCACCAAGGGTTGTTTAACTGAGCAGCACAATTTGATAAACCCCTCCAGAAATTATTTCTTAAATGACTCTGAGGAGGACCATACACACATAGCAGGTCCCATTCTTGACCAAACACAGGTTTAATTCTACAATGGATCACGTTTTTATGAGCTCTGACTACTACTAAATTCACATTATTCCTCCATAGCACTACACTACCACCACTTCTCCCAATAGCAGGGACATCTATATAATTTTTAAAACCAAGAGAATTGAACAAATTATTGGATTTTGACTCACCAATCATAGTTTCCGATAATAATACAATTTGAGGTTTGCAAGCCTTGAGAAACGCCTTCAGATTGCGAACTGTCGATTTGTTTCTCAATGATCGACAGTTCCATGAGAAGATCATCATTTTCCTTGTGGCTGATTTTGGGCAGCCACCACACCCATTTGATTATTAGGATTATGTGCAGTCTTCTTTGCAGGAATATCAATTTCCATCGGACCAGCTGCTCTTTTTGATCCACTAGAACATTCTTCATTATCGTCTTCACTTTGGTGCTTTCTAATTGATCTTGCTGATCTCTTCCAACCAGATTTCATCTTCTTTGTACTGTTCTCTTCTGTTGCCGAAGATAAAGTTGAGGTATGTTCTTCTGAGTGTTGCTTGGTACCGATAGAGTTAGGTTGAGATAAGTTAACATTTAGGTCTAAATTTGAGAACTCTATCTGGTTGGGTAAAATCATATGGTTTTCAATGGGTTTTCCTGGTTTGTATCCGAAAGAGCTACCCATAATTTATGTATCTTTAATTTGCGGTTTACCCACTTTCAGGGTATGTGTACAATACCCTCCTTCTGACACATTAGATGTGGTATTCACTTTATTCGCTTTTCCTATCGACAGTTTCTGCTCCACCTTCTGATTTACCATCAGAATGTTGTTATTGATATCATGTGAATTTCTTGGATCTGCTACCGTCTTGTTGCCAGAATTTTTGGTAGTACACGTCTCAGAAACAACCCCCTTGACAACATCATTTTTTGTTTTGTTCATTTTTTCATCGTCTTTTGTGTGCGCTCTGCCAGTATGATGTACCATGGACCCAGTCTTCTCGTACCTCTCATTGTTTCCACCGTTGGATCCCTCCATCCTTAGTTCCCTCAGATCAAGGTGTAGGTGCTGTGTGTCGTCCATCTCACCTTCCATGTTATCTTCATTCATCAACAGCTCTTGAACATTCACCTTCAACCTTCTCATAGCTTCTGTGCATTGACTGATGTTTATGGTCCCAGTATCATTTGATTTGTAATAAGCTCTAATTTCTTCATTGTATCTAGCTAAAGATTTGTCGTTCATTCTTCCCACTATCTCTTCAGCACTTAGAGTTAAATCTTCCTCTAATTTCTTCGATAAGATTGGACATTGTTTCATTTAGTGACCAAAAAATCCACAGTAAAAACATAGTCTGGGTAGTTTTTCATACCTGAATGTGATCTTTATCTTCTTTTTTGACTTTAGGGTGACCTCCATGTCTTTTGGTAAAGGCTTTGTTATGTTCAATCTAACCCTGACTTTGGCAAATCTCCCCCATTTCTTCACCATTTGTTGGTCAATTGGTTCTGGTTCCCTAATAATCTTTGCAATATCAAGCACCTTTCTGGCATTCATCATACTAAATGGTAAACCATATATGTGGATTCCAAAAACAGCTGACTTAAAATCATAATCTTCTAGTAAAAACCCCTCAACTGCCTTCTCCATTAACATTAAATCTTCTTTTACAGACCACGGCGACCTCTGCATAACAGCAGCTAGATCACATAGTAGATCAAATCTCGCATTGTAATGACCTTTACCTAGTTCAGTTATTGATATCACTCCATATGGTTTCCATGCTTTTGACAGAACTTCACTGAGTATACTTGTGTTGTATTCTCTTCCTGAGATGAATTTGAATACTATATCCTTATTGTTTTCAACACCAGCTTCATTATCCTCCTCGGTTTCTTCATAAACATAAGTTTGAGGTTCCTATATGTACCTACTTCCCTCTCCCTATGCTACAATCTCTTCATCATTACTTCTTGAGCGTACTTCCATTTTTTTTTTCAAATCTTACACAAACAGTCTTCCAAACCCTGCACCCAGATCTACTGAAGAGTCTACTAAATACTAACAAACGAAGAAAACAAAAACCACCCAAAAGGACACTTTAGGAAATTAAAACCCTCACAGATCTGTGATAGTTATCAAACACCCATAAACAGGGGAGAAAAATCATCAATGACGATGAAGAGAGTTTGCATCTTGACTAGGTCAAAATAGCGACAGCCAACATTGACCGAAAAAGTTCTGATATCTCGATTATGTCAGGTATCTTCTTCTGTATAGTGTTTAGTTGACTAATCTATGTATATATAATTCGAAATACAACATAGTAAACGTTGCTAGGCAAATTTCTTGTGCCACAGTTTTTGCGAAAATGATTAAGTTACTGCGGGTCCGCTACCGCGGTTTATCCCGTGTGAAGAGGGGAGTGGCCCCCATTTCCCAACCCTAGCCCGCTACCAACCCTATAGAATCTCTCCCTTTCCCACCGTTGGATTTGATCCGCGGGATAACCCGCGGGATCAACCCACCGTACGTGTATCACGGCCGCATTTTTGTCTATTGAGGGTACATAGAAACTCTAAATAACCTTAGTGTTTGTCTTTTGAAGGCATTAGAAGCATAGAAACTCTAAATAACCTTATTAAGTAAAGAATTTGGAAGTCATCGACTTTAATCACCTAGTATAATACTATATTTAAGGATGGGTGGCAAAGCAGCATTAATTCTTCAGAGTAGAAAGTACAAGAAAGCAGATCTAATGCAGGTGAGAGAGACACCATTTATTAAAGTGTATTAGACAGAGGAAACATTTACAGTTAGTTACTTATGAGCAACAAAAATAAAGATAAAACATGGGATAAGTACAGAATTATAGATCTCATAATACAAAAAATTAAGAGAAAATGGGTCATTTGTCCAAAAAAATTTAAAACACGGTTCAAATGGACGAGTAAAAAAAAGTACGGGTGAAATATCCAAAAAAAATAATAGCAAGGATGAAAAATGGGTCATTTGGATTCATCCCAAATGGACGAGCTTATACTTAAAAAAAACCGGATACCAAGGATGAAACTGAACTGGATGCATCCTGTGTAAAATAAAAATAAGAAAAAAATATTTGAAAATGGACAGGATGAAACTTGTTACATCCTGCCTATTTTTAAATTTTTGTCCATTTAAACAGTATCTTTTTAATTTTTGGCTATTTAAACAGTATCAAAACCTAAGTGTCTTTTTCACCCAGAAATTGTTGATTTTGGTCTTTTTGATCAATTTTGTGAAAAATTAAAGCAAATGACTGAGACAGCCGGGGGTTACTGATGAAGATTTAGAGATAGATTGATTGAGAAATATATTTGAGAAGGTGCATACGTCGCATGTGGCGAAACGAGAGAGCATTAGACGTCTCCAACTGGTGCTAGTGCTAGTTCTTAGTACGAGTCTCTCATCTCATTACCGGGAATGAATTAATTACCGACATCACACTTGTTATTTCTCCAGTTCATGTGAAGACTAGAAGATCACAGATGCTTGCCGGCCGGCTTGGAGAGATGCCGATAGTGTGGTGATACTTACTGTCAATAGATGTAATATTCTAATTAGTTTTCAGTGCCTATTTTGAGTAAGGATCCTGAATCATTTGATGTAAACATGAATGAATGTGGTCCATAAATATATATATATATATATATATTATAAGGGATAATGGTGTTTTTCTTATTGGACGGCTGTCTACGGTTCGGACATATAAAGGACGGTCATGATCGATTTGCAAATGGTGATTTACATTTTCGATTCATAAAAGCCGGTCCAGATCGAGCCACTGCTATGTGTTTCCGAATATGTTCTATCATATAATCAAATCAAATGGACGTCTACACTTTTGGGTGATAAGGAACGGCCGAGATCGAACCGTTACAGCATTTCGCATCTCCTTGAAATATTCACCAGTAAATCTTGCCCTACAATGTAAAAGGCGTTACTCTTCGGGAGCGATCGGTTAATAAATCTCATTTATCGAAGGCGTTACTCCTTAGCGATTAAAGATGGAAAAATGTTTTCACATCGAAAAGATCTATTATCACAGGTATCACTCATTCTTATTTTGGTTGATTCAGAATAGGGTTAAAACGTTTTGATTCGTCTTCCTATGGAGAAATTGTTCGATTCATCCACCTTAAATTCTTCATTCAACTATGGACCGAGAACTAAGAAAAACCCTTCGAATCAACTGTTCAATATAAACTAGACTAGAGGCTCTATTTACACAACATCAGACTTACCGTTAATGCGTTTTTGATTTGCTAATTGAAACATCAGCGATTGAAGAAATGAATTATAATTCTACCTCTTTTTTTTTTGTGTGTGTGTGTGAAGAACAAGGTAAGTCGATATGGATGTGTGATTTCTGAATTTTTTATTTTTAAATGTTTTAATCGATTTCTAATAATGGGTTTTGATTATCTGAACCAATTGCATAATTTGGTTTTTTCTTCTAAATTAGCTGGGATTTTAGGGTTTAATTGTGATGGTGGACATTAAGAATTTAAAGAGTGAAGGGAGGAGGTTACAAGAATCCTAATACAGTTGTTGTACTTCATTTAACTCTTAAACTCGCCGCAACGTAAGAACCCAGATGAAGGTAACCAAGCTCACTTTGTCTATTACAAAATCTTCTACATTTTTGAGTTAAGATTGAATCTTATGTTTCCAGTGAAATCACTACATGAATAAGCAGATACCACTGCTCTTAGACATGAAAATGGTAAGGTCGAATAAGAAAATTTAACAATTAGAGAGGAATTCCTAAAGATTCGTATCTTGACGATGAAAAACTGAGATTGAGAGAATGCCCATTTTCGTGTGTTTAATGAGTTTACATGGTGTTGAATCAATAAAGTGACTCTTTTTCCTTATATTAATTTCCTTTTTACGATTCTTCTCTCATTTTAGCCAATTTGTTGCGTAACACAATCTCATGTCCTAATGATTAATGCTGGTACTTTAAGCATGTCTTAACCAACTTTTACATGATTGTTAAGCAGCTTCACCTGAGGATATCTCACCCCATCTTTGTTTTATATGCTTCTTGAATTTGGTTGATCATGGACTATGCTCCTTGATGTTTTAGACATCACCTACAAATCAAAGTTTATATTTCCTGTTTTGTTTTTTGCTTGGTGTAATGAAATGAAAGCATGTTTAACCGGCATGATGATGCAGGTGACATGGTTATCTTATTGGCAATTTAAACGGGCTCGGCCACTTCTCTGATATAGTTTGCTATGATGTTGAAGGGTGTTGATATTTTTGTGCCTATCCCGGGGATTTGTGGATTTCTTTGGAAAGGGCTACGGTGTCGTTACTGAGATGATCGGTATTTGTCTCCAGGATGAGGCTGAAAAAATGTTAGATATAGGATTTGAACCACAAATCAGAAAGATTATTGAGAAAATGTACATGTCTCCGCGAGGTGCAAGGAAGACCATGTTATTTCGTGCCACCTTTCCAAGAGAGATACAGGTCAGTCTATGTGGTTATTAAGTTCCCTTATTATTCTGCTTTTGGCGTCACTTTGTGCTAGAAACATTTTGAACTTTTTTTTTTGATCGGTCGAAACATTTTGAACCTTGAGGTCTGCCACCTATCAGATTGTATAAATGCTTCTAATAAATAGAGTGGATTGAACAGTGGAAATAGTTGTATAAAATTTGATGTGTGATACCTAACTATAGGTGAACAACGCAGACGGCCATGGAAAGTGGCAGGAAGTTCAGTTCGTAGTCTATTATATTACCATTATGCACTTCATTTCTTATTGCAAGTACATCTAACTGTAAATTTCGAATTTGATATAAATAATGATGCAACTTCGATTTCTATTGTAAATTTAGGCATTGTGAGACATAGGATAACAACGTGTTTTTTTTTCCTGCATGTGTCCCTTCCACTTTGTTCATATTCTCCTCATATCCGTTCTAGCAACCCTCTAAACCAAGCTGCCAACTCAGTGATTTATTTTTGTGTAGAATGTTCAGAAGTTAATCGGCCGTGAAGTATCGCAACGACGGCCTGAGACAATTTTCCAACGTACCCACCACCGTGCCTACATTATTACCTGTGTCGAGTGAGCTAATTCGATTTTAGCAACTGCAAAATTTTAGGATTTGATATCATGAGTAGAAGCCTCATTTCTTTTGACATGATTTGTGCTTGAAAACTTTAGGATTTGATAATCATAAGTAGAAGCCTCATTTCTTTTGACATGATTTGTGCTTGAACTATTTTAGACATTGAGATTCTTCGCCTATCATACTATACAAATGCCTTTAATATAGAAATGCTTATAATAATTAGAGTGGAATTGAACTGTGGAAATTGTTACATAATACTCTCACTCTTTTTGGAAAAGAGATACCTTTCACAGTTCAAAGTTCAAAAGTTTTTTTACTAGGAAGCCCATTGGCCCAATGTGGCGTAAGCCCTTCTAGATTGCTACAGTTGTAGTTGATATCATTTACAGTTTCATTTTAACTCAGTAGTTAGTGCGTCATTTATTAGCCGACGCGGTCAAGATCAATAAAACATATTTTTCAACGTATTTTTCCTTCTCTTTTCTTTTGGTTTTTGCTCATTTGTCATAATTATTTATTGGGATGTGGTATTGAATCAGGATATGTGTGTTTGACGAAATATGTAATGATGTCAGTCTACGTTTGACGAAATATGTCAGTCTGTCTAATGGGTTGCAGGAGAAGGTGGAAATCACAATACAATTAGCTAAGTGTAAGAAGAATATTTTGTAAAACGATAAACTCCACATATAATTTAAAAGTTGCGGTTCCATTTGGCTTATAAATCTTTATAAAAATCGCGTCGGTATAAACTCTATATAAAAGAATAATTTTATATGGTCTCGATGCTTTCTGAAATAGAGGTTATACTCTAATACAATTAAATAAATATGCCCGTCATCGTATGGTCCTGCTCAAACCTATGTGATGCGAAAGAAAATGACATCACATTGTATATCACCTTGAGCAAATACCCGGTACACGCTGAATGAATTGTAACTAAAATGGCGATATGGTGATCCTCATTATCATCACAAAGCCTCACATATTATATTTGGATCCAACTGCAACTGCCAAACAGGATAAATGTATCATTTAGATAGTAAATATCCTTTTAGTTCCAGTGTAGAAGAAAAAATACAACTTCTATGACAAGTTCTTAGACAACGGGATAACGATTCATTTTCTTTGAAACATTGCACAATTGGACTCTTTACTTAGAACGTGTGGTACTGTGATACAGGAGAGAGAGAAAAACCAAGGAAGCTTATATTGTCCATCAAATAAAGAAACAAAAAATCACACTAAGAAGTAGCAATACCCAAGCCCGTGCCGTTACGGCACGGGTTATATCCTAGTTTATAATACAAAACAGAATGGGTTTTTGAGTTTGGACGGTCGGATAACATTTTGAGAGACAAACGTTGCATCCAACCATCCCAGTCTCATCCCAGCGAAAGGCATCCGACGGTCGTCGTTTTTGTAACCCTTCTCATTATGAATCTAAATTTATTGCATCACCTCTTAACTCAAGATATTGAAAGAAACATTAAATAAAATCATAATATATCATATATGCATTAATTGGATTTAGTGGTGGCATGATGAATCTAATTAATGGGAAATGAGATTTATTTATTTATTTTTATTGATAACTCATAAGTGAGATATGCATACACACTATTACTTAAATGATTTTGTGTTCGTTTTTGGATAATGTATATGAATAATTTTACAATGTATTTACATACATTATTTTCGCTTAAAACAAAATAAAAAACTATCTTGCAAAGTAACATGATTTAAAGTCCGGAAAAAATGAAAATTACACCAGTCAGATATCATATTATAGCAGTGCCGTTACGACACGAGCTATCTCTAGATATTTATTAGAACTCTCTGTTAACCTCATGTCGTGCCGTACGGCACGGGTTATTTCTAGTATATATATATATTAAAAAAAAAAAAAAAAAACAAACATCATCGAATTAATCTGCCAGATAAAACCAAACATGTAAATATGCCCAACACACAAAAACTCATCAAACTTAATAGTTCAACTGATAGCTAAGGTCATCTCCTGGACTTACATTTTTCGTTATCCATCAAAGATTTTGGGCCCACTCAATTTTACTGGTCTTGATTGATGGCTATGTAATATTCATGGCCTACAAAGATCATAAAAGAAATGGTAGGGTACGTTAAGTAGGGGTGAGCATTTGGCCCGTAATCCGCGGATTTAACCGGGACCAACCGTTCATTTGCGGATGGATGCCCGGACCGTTCGTTAATGGGTTGGATGCGGATGGAATTTTTGAAATCCAACGGATAACGGATCGGGCCTGGATGCAACCTCGAAAATCCGTTGGACATCCATATCCATTAAATTAAGGGCATTTATATAGTTCTAGAAAAAAATATGGATCATTTAGGAATTTTTTAAGATATTTGCTTGGGGTGTTGTACATGGTATTTTTATATTTGTATACATATACATGACATGTAGGTTTTATAACGAGTCATTTGTGTCAGCTTATTTTCTTTACAATAAATTTTAACTAAAACAAATCCATTGGATTATCCGCATCCAATCCGTCCATCCGTGCATCCATTGGATGTAAATGCGTTGGATATGGATTGGATGCGGATGCCAAATTTGAAATCCGTAGTGCAATGGATTGGATGCGGATGATGCGAAAACCGGTCCATACCGGCCCATGCTCACCCCTAACGTTAAGGATAAATTGTGTGTGACTGATAGGGGTGAGCATTTGGCCCGTAATCCACGGATTTAACCGGGACCAACCGTTCATTTGCGGATGGATGCTCGGACTGTTCGTTAATGAGTTGGATGCGGATGGAATTTTTGAAATCCATCAGATTACGGATCGGGCCCGGATGCAGCTTTGAAAATCCGTTGGACATCCATATCCGTTGAATTAATGACATTTATATATTTCTAGAAAATACTATGGATCATTTAGGAATTTTTAAGGTGTTTGCTTGGGGTGTTGTACATGTCATTTTTATAATTGTATAATGTGGAAATTTCTGAGGAACCCAAGTTTGGTTCCTCTCTCTTTCACAAACCCATCATTAAAATGATAAATATTTGTAGCCAAAAATATAGGATCTATACAAGATCTACGGTTAAAATAGTAGTTTTATATCTGATTTAAATTTTCACATTTTTACATGGACTAAATTAACCTTTTTCAATCATGTATTATTAATAAAAAAAATTAAATACGATTCCATAAATAATCGGTCATTGTGCATTTTTTTTTGGGCGCTAGTAACATGGGTTAATAAATACATTATAAGATGTGGAATAAGATTCGATTATTAAGGATCTTAATTGAATGCTTATCCAAATTTACACTAATTATCGGTGGTATAATATTTTAGCACATTAGGGTTCTTGCATCTCCTCTTTAATTTGCAGCCATTAACAGAGCAATAAAGATCCGTGATCATGCTAAATAAAATCGGTGCAATTGGTTGTGATGTTACGATGCTTTTATTAGGAGGCGCTTACTCTTATTTCTCTCATCTCCCGAACACTATAGGAGAAAAAAATCAGCAGCTAATGATTGTCCTTTTTTATGAACGAAAAAAAAATGATACTGAAGAGTTCTCGGCAAGCTTGATATAGTAAATTGAATGCTAAGGAACTCATGCCATAGCCTCACACCAAAAGCCTTCTGTGCTATGCATCGTTTACTTAATCTATGATTCTAAATGATCAGGTGAGAAGATTTGAGGCGGGAATATTCCAAAGATTATCCTCAATTTAGTTGTCCCTACATCTATAGTACTCGGGCTTTGTATACTAGTATACTATTGTGTATTACCTTTCTTTCTTTCTTGTATCAAACTTTTGGTGTCCATCCTCTAGTCCCTGTGGTGATAGGTAGGAGTTGCATCATCATAGCAACGATGGTGATGTTTAAGTGAAGGTCGTTGAAACCTTGTAGGTGATAGTCGCAATTATCCCAACTGGTGATAGCTGCAATTTTCACAATTTACCACCAGTTGGAATTCATCAACATGAGATAAATGTTATTTTCACGATTGTCACATGATGATAACTATGCCTTTCACAGTAATAAAAAAGGAAAACAACAGTTTCTGGGATAATTACATTTATCATAATAATAAGATGTGAAAAATTGAACTTTAATTTCTTTCACAACAATGAAGAAGGAAATCAACAGTTTTCACATTATTAACTTGGGATAATTACATTTATCACAATAATATTAACCTGTGATAATTACGTTTATCACAATAATAATATGTGAAATTACGTTTATCACAATAATATTAACCTGTGATAATTACGTTTATCACAATAATTACTTTAATTCTATTCTAAAGTGAAAAATATAGATTTCATAATGTAATCACCTAGATGAGTACTAATAACCCTATGTCGTCTTTTTGATTTCATATTATTCTGAGGGTGTCTTTGGTTATGTTGAACAACAATCTGTTGATTACAACCAAGTTTCCATTCACTTATTAATTACCACACTATTTGTTTGGGTTGTAGTTGACCGTAACTGTTTCCTAAGAATAAGTTCTCCAATTTCCTTTTAAACCCGAAAACGCTTTTACTATTCGTCAGTGTTTTTTAGGACGAGGTCAAAGCAACCCAATCAAGATTAAGGAGCTATTTTAGGGATGGTTTTTAGGAATACTGATTGTTTTCTTAAAATTTTTAATTTAGGTAAAAGGCTATTATTGTAAATATAGACATATTATTACTAATTATGGGTTCGCTGTATATGGTATCTTATTAATGGGTTTGTAATAAAGAAAAAAAATGAATTGGGCTAGAAATATTTTTCCCCTTTGTATAATATATGGTATATGTAGGTTCTATGATGAGTCATTTGTGTTGGTTTTATTTTTTTATTATAAATTTTAACTAAAATAAATCCATTGGATTATCCGTATCCAATCCATCCATCCGTGTATCCATTGGATATGGATTGGATGCGGATGCCAAATTTGAAATCCGTAATGTATTGGATTGGATGCGGATGGGGTGAAAACCGGTCCATACCGGCCCATGCTCACCCCTAACTGACTGATGGATCAAGCTCAATCACAGAGAGAGCACTTGTTGTTCTACCTTAGTCCTAGCTAGCTTGCTATTGTTGTTTTCTACTTGATACAAGTTGGAGCAACAATTCAGTCACTTGGAAAGAACTAGGAAGCCATCAGTTAGTTCTAAAAGACTTCAAACTAGGTTTGTGTCTTTTCACTTTTAAGGAATTAATTTACCATATGGAACTATGGATCATCCTCAATCATCATGTTTTTTGAAGATTGATATTACGATATGTAGGAAGGTGTCTATCTTATAGAGATGTTAAAAATGTAATATATGAAGTGACAAGATAACATTGTTCTTTAACCTATCGAGTAGACCACTTTGTTCATGATCTTGGAAAAATATTGAGATCAGTGTTAGGAAAAATGTGAGTTTTCTATTTTAGTCCTGTTTCCATATTGAGGTGGATTTTCTAATTGGAGTAGGAAATATAGAAGGAAAGAGTTTAGTTTCCTAATAGGAGATTAATACTTGGTGGACAAGTTTGTATTCTTTGTAGGTTAGTAGACATTCAACCTGGGTTGCACGGACGCTCCGTTTTTTGAGTCGCATCGGACACAGGACGCGCGTTGGACGCTGACACGACACGTGTCCGACGCACCAATATGAGCGTCCCGTGCGCGTCTTATTTGGACGCACCGATGACTCGGGTTTGAAGTATTTATTTTTTTTTCATTTTCATTTAAACTTCTTCCTTTATTTTTACTATTATTAACTAAATGAAGAAAGACAAACATTTAGATCAATCATTTAAGTCTTTATTAGGGTTTGTAATTGGAAATGACATCAGATATACCCTTGGTTGGGCATGTGTTATTCTAAGAATGCATTTTGATTGTGCCATGTGTTTAATAGTGATTGATTACTTGACCTTCGGCGTGTATAAACAAACGATCTCTCCTTTCCTTTTGAAATTTATATACATGTAGCATTATTTTCTAATTTTTAGGATCAAAACACTTGACTTTGCTGTATAAATACATAATTGTATATATAAATAATATATGTATATACGTGTCGCGTCCTAGTTTTTTGAGAATTTTGTAGTGTCCGCGTCTACGCGTCCGCGTCTGTGCAACCCAGCATCCAACCTAGAAGAGTGGTAAATCCTTGTGCTTAGGATTTTGAACTTTTTGTTGGGAAGATCTAGTGCTACCGTGAAGGTCAATATCAGTGTGAGAGAAAAATTTGTAGAGAGAGAATTTCTTTGCCCTAAACCAAGTTTCTGGTATTTCCATGTTTCTCCTATGTTACTAGCAACTATGAAGAAGGTGCGAAACAAAAGACATGAGGCTGGTTTGTATGGTTTAGGGAGTTGGTTTCTATGTTTCTTCAATGGTGTTCTCAGGTATGTCTTGTTAACTCTTTGGGTCTTGTTTTTGGTTGCGGAAAGGCATGTAATGGTATTTGATTATAATGAAAGTTTTTGTGGTGGTGTTGGCCGTAGATGTAGCATGTAAAGGTGAACCACGTATATCTTGTGTTGTGGTTGTACTTTATCTTCTGTCTCTCTTCTTATTTCTCCAATGTTTGGTTCATATCACCAATTGCCCTTTGTGATCCTGTGTTCCGCTGCGCTTGGGGTGCCAATTTTACCAACAATCAATAGACGTCTCTATGGTAAACTAGTGAATGCAGGTACGGACTTATGATAGGGTTAATCTTAGCTTTTGCCCGGGTAGATTTTTGGTACATCAAGGTAAAAAAAAATCAAAATAGAATTTTTATGGGCATGGATACAACCTTTAGCCTAGGCAGGGCTGGTCCTTATAGGTAAGCAAGACCAGCCCCACTTTAGGGCAACAAGGGGTGTAAGGCAACAATGTATATCTTTCACGTTTGGGGGTTTACATCACATAAATGATTATTATACAATATCGAGTGAGTTGGAGACGGTTGAGAGAAAAGAGAGTCTCTGCGGATCGGCGATAAACTCCGAGTCGACTCAGTGCCATTTTTTGCTTCAAATGAACCAAATCTAATTCACTGTCTCAATCTTATGCTTTCAATTCCATTCTTTTTCTCTTTTCCTTTTAATGATCTAATTTAATTGTTCTCAGTTTCTCCAATTTGCTACAATTAGTTCTCTGATTTCTGATTTCAATTAATTTATTTTAGTTCTGTTGTTTCTAGGTTTAACCTAAGTTTCTTCAATTCCTTTTCTAATGTTCCCAGTTTAATTTTCCTTCCCCTTTCTCATCATCTATTATCTCTTCTGTTCTTCTAATTCCATTTAAATCGCTCAATTTTTCTTCTTAGTGTTTTTACCATGACTAAATCTGCATTCTTTATAACAATTTTTCTTTTAATCTTTTCTCCGTGTTTCAGGAAAGATGTGTTGGATCTATTGCTCGGTTGAGGCCTTGCCAGGTAAGTTGTTGGATTCAGAAAGAAGGAGAAAAGCTACAGTTCCTCTCAGCTTTTTCTCAAGGCGACGATATTTACCTAAATGCATGTAAGGAACAATATTTTTTATTAGAAGACATCCACGTGAAGACATACTATGAGAATAAGGAGGAGAATGTAATCATTACTTTTTATTTTCTCTCCAAGAAGAAGATTGCGTATAGAGTCTGTGGAGATTTCGTCATATACTGTTCTCATGTTAGGAAATCTATCTCTTGCAACTTTGTTTATAACGATTTCATCATACAAGTGGCAACCTCTTTTAGCCTTCACAGAACACTATTCACATGCAAAGCTAGTGTTTATAATAACCCATCAGAAGCTTAGAGATAATACAACACTCGCAATAGAAAAAAACTCAAAGTTTTCCTCAAACCTTGAAGCTCAAATAGTGATCAAAATTTTCATCTCTGGTACTTTCAACCTTTTTAAACAATGTCTGATATTCCAACAGATAACTACATTGCTCACCTCACTAGCTTTCTAGAAGATCAAGAGAACCCTCTGTCTTTTTATTTTAGATACTACATTGAATTTCTTCGTACAACTGCTATTCTCATTGATCAGAAGAAGTATCCAAGGATTTTGGTGAAGTTGTTTACAGAAAAAAAAAAAAAAAAGGATGATCCTGCAGGCCTAAAGGCGGGAGAGATGGCTTATGCACTCAATATGGCATGGTCTCCAACTGGAAGACTTATTATCAAAAAGACATCTAATCATAAAGTCTTCATAATAAGATTCACTAATGCTAGTGACTTTGCTGCTGTAATTTATTCTATTCCAAATCGGGTGCATGGAAAGCTACTCACTATGTGGTTGTGGACTAGTGAATCAAAAATTTAAGAAATTGATTTTAATGCTCAAGATTACTGGATCAAATTTAACCGAAGGATTGACTTGGTGGAAAAAGGATATGTAGCAAAGATGGTGGCTGATAAAGTTGGAAAGTTCTTACCCTCATTGGTACTCTTAACTCCCAAGGTGAATATAATGCTCATGTGGTTGTTGATTTAACAAAATTCCTAGTTCACCAAGTGAAGATAATTATCATTGAAGGGAGGGATATAGAAACTATTAATCTAAAGATATTCTTTCTAGTCATACCTCTGATCGCTGTCGTAAGCGTCAAAAATAAATTACACTTTCTTACTACTCAAAATATAAATATAGCAAGGGCAAGAAAGGATCGATCCCACAGAGAGGTCTAGGTTGTCAAATTGTTTCGGTTCCCTATAAATAACACCGGTAGTTTTGTGATTATAATAAACTAAATAAAACAAATAAAGAAAAGTAAACAAATAAAATCAAGGATAAGAAATATTGGTTAAGGATTTCGTTTTCATTCACTAACATGCTTTTCACAATAACTAGAATTGATATTTTAATCTCAACTTTTATCAAAGACCCTAGAATACCTTGATCGCAAGAATATCCCGCTAATCTCCTCTTGTCATCAACAAACACATTAAAAGATGCGAATATGAATTCTATCTAAAGGAACAACCTAACGTGTAAAAGCACTAATCAAGTTTAATTCCCTAGATGCATTAAGTTCTATGAAATCAGGCCAATCAAAGCAATTGAACGTGGAAAGCGCACTAATTCAATTTAACAAAGGTTACGATTCACATATGATCATAAGAATATATCACTACAAACTATAATCATATTATGCTACTTGTATCCAAGGAATATCACTTTTGCGTATAATAAACCCTAAACTAGCAATAGATGTGATTAGAAGTTCTACCAATTTGCAACTTGACAAAACAAATCAATCAATCATAAAACAATATTTTCAGAGAATTGCAAACGATAAATATGAGACAAAACTAATATATTGAATCAAAGAATCATGCTTTGTGAAATCCAACTATTCCATAACCAATAATAAACTTAGGTACTCATATTCAAGGAGTTCATCACAAGAAGAAAGAGAAAAGACTTCATGGTTCTAAACCCTAGAACAAAGTAGAGATGAGATTTAAAACGTGGTCTCCAAAAAATTGTAGAAGTCTTCCCTTTTATATTCTTTTTCTCCTTCCAAAACTAGGTTTTGTCTTCAAAGTCCATTAGTTGGAAATTCACCCGGCCCACGAGAGAGAGAAACCCATGTAGAAATTTTGTCCCAAAAACGCTCGCCGGAAAACTGGGATTATGGCCGGAATCCGGCCGGAAAAGTCGCCGTAAAACTAGCTCAGGTGACCGGCAAAGTCAAACCGGTCACCGGTCAACGGGTCAACTCGGGTCAGGTCAACGAGTCAAATCGGGTCAAGAATCGAGCCAACTGAGTCAGGATGTGAGTCAGGGTCTGGATCATCATCTTACTCAGCTGGATAGGATGAGTGGCCAAAGCCATTGCCATCTTGCCAGCCCAGAACTGTGCTGCACCAAGATGGCACAAACACAACTTCAACTCCAGCCGTTATGGCTATACACCCTGCAAACATCCTGGCATTCATCTATACATGCATTTCTCATTCACAATTACCACCTGAGCTGCCTCCTGCCAATTCACAACCTCAACTCCAAATGCTCAATTACCACCTGCAGATTTATTGGCTTGTATCAGCGACTTCCCTTGCACAGTCTAGTCCACTCCTTCCCTGACCATTCTATCAATTCATAGCTCCTGCGTTTCCAGCATTAGAACTGCCACCTCCCATTCCTTGCTTGGCTCAGTTTCATCTCCACCTGCAGCTACACACTTCATTACCTCAGGCCATTTCAAGCCATAGTTGCACTCCTGCAGTCCCTCTTATGTTCTTCACCCAAAACTACCAACACACAGCAACCTCTCTTCGCTGATTTCTTGCCCTGACCATACAAATCACAAAGAACGCCAAGCTCTCACCATCTTGTAATTCCAACAACTCCATCACCAGTAACACAAAATAAACTCGAGCCCGCAACTACTACCCCTCAGTAACTCCCATTGTACTTTGCGGATCAGCTCCACCGCATTCCGCCCGCTATGCTCGCTACTTGGCTTCAATCCTTAGTGACCATCATCTCGTGTTGTTCGCAGTCACACAACTCAATTCCTATTCCACCCGCAATTGCGCATCAAGCTCAAGCTCGTCAAGCCATTGATGTTTCAAATACTCCACTCATGTGCACATCTCTCGGCAAACTACTAAACTTAAGTCGCAACCAGCATCACCATAAATTCCTCCAATCTGTCTGGCAACCCTGCAATCTGAACTCAAGCCATTCTACAACACCCTTTTACTTCCTCAATTTCAATACCCTGAGCTCTGTATCCCACAACTCTTAACTCCGTATTCTTCATATGCAATACTAACTCAGCTGCCATCATCCCTTCATACCTGCACAACTCAAAGCACTTTGATTCTACCAATTACAATGAACGCTGTGGCAAATTCAGTTCATGAACAGATTCAATTCCATGTTCTTCAACAAACTTAACCCATTTCATGGCTTTAAATCATCAACAAGCAAGCACCCATTTGCGAATCTCGGGGCCACGTAACTAGACCCATCTCTAATTCGATGATCTTCTAAGACAAAACCCATTCATTATACTCATCGATAGAATTGAAAACCACTTTCAATCTTCACTAATTTGAGTCCATCATACAAACCCTAAATTCAACTTCAGCAATCCACCAAATCTCGAGTACCCATCATTCCTATACAACCACGAATCCTCCATCAATTCCTTCCTTGAAATCGAGCAACACTTCTTCCTTCATCAATCGGCAACAACAACTCGTTGTTATCTAAATCTTGCCCCTGAATCTCTCCATCTGGTTCACAGCATCAGATTCGGTTCTTCATCTCAATGAATCAACACCCACGACCAATTCCACCTGAGATTCATCTCCATATCTTCCCTTATAACATCGGCTTCTTTCTAAATCAGAACTGATTTCTTCAATAGTAACAGCCGCAACAAACCCATGAATTCTTCCGTCCAATTCCTCTGAATTTCATAATATGCAACTCTCAGGTGATTCCCATCCCTTTCTCTCTCGATTTTCAGGTGGAAATGAATTGAGGTGATAAACGAGAGAAACACTCTCGATTTAGGGTACAAGAGAAGTAGGGTGCTAACAGCACACCCACCTTCTGGATAAGGGCCACCCATCTAGCAACCCCTTAACCACAGCTGGCTCTATTTAGTACTACTCCCAAGTTGCCCCTTAACCTTTGGTTTGGTTCCGGATAGTGTTCGCCCCTGAAATGACAATTTTGCCCTTTGGCTCAATTTGGGTGATTTCCGCTTCTTTTCCTCCGTGCGACTCCAGAGTACCTAATAACTCAAAAACACACGTAAAGTACATAATTCACAAGAAAAATAGCAAAGAAAGCGTAACTACTAAATAGTAAATACGGTGTATTCTACACCTATCAGATTCCCCCACACTTAGACTTTGCTAGTCCTCGAGCAAATCACACAAAACAATTCTAAAAGATACATACAACTCCGTGTCGCCGAGGATACGGTCACTTTTAGCATAAATAACAAGCCTTTAAACCCCTAGGTGTCCCTAGTGGACGAGTTATAGTCTCGTGAAGGTTTACTAGAGATATACCTACAAAACCTATATTTCAAACTCCGTCTATTCGTGACAAATCAATGAACGAATCCAAAATGACTACAGGAGGAGGTACCTTGCAAATTCAATTGATATATTAGTAAATAAACTCTAATTAGATAGTCGAACAAGCCACGATACTCGGAAACTAACAAACCACAATCACAATGAAAAGATTAAGAAGATGGATATAGATGTAGATGTTGGCGAATATTCACAAGTGTTCGATGTTTCCCATATCTCGTCTCAAGGTCACACTGCTAAGATGAACCTAATCCTATTGGATTGAGCTACTTGGTGCTTGAATGCTACATCAAATCAATTGGCATATACAAGGGAACCAAAAGTGACTTTATTCAACACAATAATAATTTCTTCTTTTTTTTATTTTTTTTATTTTTTATGATTGGATCAAACTGGATCCAATTTCTCTTTTTTTTTTAGACGGCATGATTAGATCTTTTGGATCCAAGCGCATGCTTCTTGTCAGCAAGTACATGATAGTTGCCTTGGATCCTGCATTCCACGCTTGTTTAGGCGACGGAGACAGGGACTACGTTTCACACATACTGCTATTCCCAAGTGTCTTTTTATTCCGTTTTGGTCTAATAGGTCGGTCTTTTTTTTTTTTTTTTTTTTTTTTTTTCATATATATTTTTTTTTCATCATTTTTTTCTTTTTCTAGTAACTCAATCACTCTATTTCATCCTAGCAAGTAATAACACGTCGATGTTTAGTGACCCACCAAAGCACTTAGAGAACAATAGATAAATATGGAAAAATAAAAATAGAATGTGATATGGTGATATTCCGAGATATGGTAACAACTATCATGTTAATTTGTGATTTCGAGCTATATTCTTCCCTTTTAGTTAATTGGTTCCTCAACTCCTGCATTCAAAATGGTTCCATCCACTAATGGTGTCAAAAACAAACTATACAAACATATAAATGCTCCCCCACACTTAAACTTCACATTGTCCTCAATGTGTAAAACCGAAAGTTCTGAATTCTGACGTAACAGCAGATAAAACGCAAAAACTGTGCAAATTGGTAAGGAATTTGGAAAAACTCCATTTCACAAAAGTTGTTCACCTACGTGTTTTCTACACAGTGTCAAAATTTCACAGTGTTTTGATAAACGGTCTGACAGTTATGGTCTCTGGACTGAACTACGCGCAGTCTGAAATTTTCTGACGAAAAGGTATTCGTCATAATTCTCTTCTAAGATAGATTACGGACTCAATGAAATTAAACATAGGGATGCAAATATGATCTGAAAACAGTAAAAAATAAATAAACGAAACAAAAATAAAAAGCAAAAGGATAAAAGATACAAAACCGGTGGGTTGCCTCCCACTTAGCGCTTGTTTTAAAGTCGACGGCCCGACTTAGCTTCTTGTAAGATTCATTCCCCATACACCAATAATCGGAAAAGTTGGGGATCCTTCCATAGAACCTGTTTTGCAAACACTAGCTTCACACAAATATTAGTAATATAAAGCAAAAGTGAAGTTATGAACCGATAAAAGCTTCCCCCACACTTATTCTTGTCCACACTTGGAAGCGTATAAAGAATATAGAAGTCGGGTACTTCCACGGTTTCGGGTTCCATAACCTGCATAGTATGAGAATCAAGTTTCTCTAATGGCGGAAAACGAGAAACAAAGTCATCCAACAATATTCTCGAAGCACATACATTCAAACCAATAAGAGGTAAAGGAGAAGAAACAATAGGCAAAGGGTTAGATAAACCTTGCACAATCTCTTGTATCACGGAATCCTCTTCATCTTTGAAAAACTCAAGTGAATTATTCACCTCTTTTATATCATGGTCCTCTATTAAACCTTGCAACCATTCTTCGTCCGTTTCTGCCTTAACCAAAGTCTCGACATAAACATCATCATTACAATCATATGCAAGCTCAATTGGGTCTTCCACAATATTGGTCATAACGGTCTCATTCTCAACACACTCCTCTTTGTTGTAAGGCACATACTCTTTTGCGGATCCAAATTTTATCATAAGAAACTTTTTTAGAACACTCGAAAATGCATCATCCTCAAGCTCCACCCTTTGAATAGGCTCTTGATCAATATCAAGATCAATGCTCGAGTAATCTACACAAGTGTCGACATATTCCTCTTCGTCTTCATCTTGATCCCAAAAAGACTCCTCGGAGATGTCACCATGAGTTGTTTCAAGCAATGTATCATAATCACCGTCACTATCATAGTCAACATAAGATTGTTCCTCGCTGAATTTAGTGTTGCTAATCTCTAACTCATCCTTTTGAATAGGTGAATGATCATTATTAAGATCAAGAGTTGAGTTAACTACACAATTATCAACGAAAGTGTCCAAGGATTGGCCTTTTTCAACATTAGCATCAATCAAATATTCATCACAAACCATATGCACATTAGAATTATCCATATCTTCCTTGTATTGATCAATGCCTCTTCGCAAGCTAGCAAAACCTTCACGAAGTTCTTGGAGTTGTTCGTTTGTAGTCTCTTTAGCTTTTTGAAATTCCTCTTGTAAAAAGGTGGAAACTTTATCTATAAAGTTAGAGACTTTTTGTTCACGAGCATAAGAATCCTCCCATCCTTGTTGTTGTTCACACACATACCCGCCATAAGGTTGTTGAGGAAAACCACAAGGTTCCATGGAATATTGGTCATAACCAATGAATTGGTTTTGATTATACCCATGGAATTGGTAGTTGTCATATTGTTGAGGTTGAAACCCGCATCCGTTGTTCCAATATGCTCCTTCCATAGAAATAAGCACCTGAAATAATTCTCAAACCAAGGTTAAAACCCAGAAAATAAGAAAAAAAATAAAACAAAAACTAAATACAAAAATAAGAAACCAAAAACAATTAACAACCGCTGCCTCCCGCAATGGGCGCAAAATTTGACCGCTGTCGTAAGCGTCAAAAATAAATGCACTTTCTTACTACTCAAAATATAAATATAGCAAGGGCAAGAAAGGATCGATCCTCAGAGAGGTCTAGGTTGTCAAATTGTTTCGGTTCCCTATAAATAACACCGGTAGTTTTGTGATTATAATAAACTAAATAAAAAAAAATAAAGAAAAGTAAACAAATAAAATCAAGGATAAGAAATATTGGTTAAGGATTTCGTTTTCATTCACTAACATGCTTTTCACAATAACTAGAATTGATATTTTAATCTCAACTTTTATCAAAGACCCTAGAATACCTTGATCGCAAGAATATCCCGCTAATCTCCTCTTGTCATCAACAAACACATTAAAAGATGCGAATATGAATTCTATCTAAAGGAACAACCTAACGTGTAAAAGCACTAATCAAGTTTAATTCCCTAGATGCATTAAGTTCTATGAAATCAGGCCAATCAAAGCAATTGAACGTGGAAAGCGCACTAATTCAATTTAACAAAGGTTACGATTCACATATGATCATAAGAATATATCACTACAAACTATAATCATATTATGCTACTTGTATCCAAGGAATATCACTTTTGCGTATAATAAACCCTAAACTAGCAATAGATGTGATTAGAAGTTCTACCAATTTGCAACTTGACAAAACAAATCAATCAATCATAAAACAATATTTTCAGAGAATTGCAAACGATAAATATGAGACAAAACTAATATATTGAATCAAAGAATCATGCTTTGTGAAATCCAACTATTCCATAACCAATAATAAACTTAGGTACTCATATTCAAGGAGTTCATCACAAGAAGAAAGAGAAAAGACTTCATGGTTCTAAACCCTAGAACAAAGTAGAGATGAGATTTAAAACGTGGTCTCCAAAAAATTGTAGAAGTCTTCCCTTTTATATTCTTTTTCTCCTTCCAAAACTAGGTTTTGTCTTCAAAGTCCATTAGTTGGAAATTCACCCGGCCCACGAGAGAGAGAAACCCATGTAGAAATTTTGTCCCAAAAAACGCTCGCCGGAAAACTGGGATTATGGCCGGAATCCGGCCGGAAAAGTCGCCGGAAAACTAGCTCAGGTGACCGGCAAAGTCAAACCGGTCACCGGTCAACGGGTCAACTCGGGTCAGGTCAACGAGTCAAATCGGGTCAAGAATCGAGCCAACTGAGTCAGGATGTGAGTCAGGGTCTGGATCATCATCTTACTCAGCTGGATAGGCTGAGTGGCCAAAGCCATTGCCATCTTGCCAGCCCAGAACTGTGCTGCACCAAGATGGCACAAACACAACTTCAACTCCAGCCGTTATGGCTATACACCCTGCAAACATCCTGGCATTCATCTATACATGCATTTCTCATTCACAATTACCACCTGAGCTGCCTCCTGCCAATTCACAACCTCAACTCCAGATGCTCAATTACCACCTGCAGATTTATTGGCTTGTATCAGCGACTTCCCTTGCACAGTCTAGTCCACTCCTTCCCTGACCATTCTATCAATTCATAGCTCCTGCGTTTCCAGCATTAGAACTGCCACCTCCCATTCCTTGCTTGGCTCAGTTTCATCTCCACCTGCAGCTACACACTTCATTACCTCAGGCCATTTCAAGCCATAGTTGCACTCCTGCAGTCCCTCTTATGTTCTTCACCCAAAACTACCAACACATGACAACCTCTCTTCGCTGATTTCTTGCCCTGACCATACAGTCAACAGCAACGCCAAGCTCTCAGCCATCTTGTAATTCCAACAACTCCATCACTGTAACACAAAATAAACTCAGAGCCTGCAACTACCTGCCCTGTAACTCCCATTGTACTTTGCAGCATCAGCTCCACTGCATTCCAGTTCTGCTATGCTGCTACTTGGCTTCAATCCTTAGTGACCATCATCTCTGTGTTGTTCGCAGTCACACAACTCAATTCCTATTCCACCTGCAATTGCGCATCAAGCTCAGCGTCAAGCCATTGATGTTTCAAATACTCCGACTCATGTGCACATCTCTCGGGCAAATGCTACTAAACTTAAGTCGCAACCAAAGATCACCATAAATTCCTCCAATCTGTCCGCAACCCCGCAATCAACTCAAGCCATTCTACAACACCCTTTTACTTCCTCAATTTCAATACCCCGAGCTCGTATCCCACAACTCTTAACTCCGTATTCTTCATATGCAATACTAACTCTGCTGCCATCATCCCTTCATACCTGCACAACTCAAAGACAGATTCCACCAATTACAATGAACGCCTGTGGCAAATTCAGTTCATGAACAGATTCAATTCCATGTTCTTCAACAAACTTAACCCATTTCATGGCTTTAAATCATCAACAGCAGCACCCATTTGCGAATCTCAGGCCACAGAACTAGACCCATCTCTAATTCAGATGATCTTCTAAGACAAAACCCATTCATTATACTCATCGATAGAATTGAAAACCACTTTCAATCTTCACTAATTTGAGTCCATCATACAAACCCTAAATTCAACTTCAGCAATCCACCAAATCTCGAGTACCCATCATTCCTATACAACCACGAATCCTCCATCAATTCCTTCCTTGAAATCGAGCAGCACTTCTTCCTTCATCAATCGGCAACAACAACTCGTTGTTATCTAAATCTTGCCCCTGAATCTCTCCATCTGGTTCACAGCATCAGATTCGGTTCTTCATCTCAATGAATCAACACCCACGACCAATTCCACCTGAGATTCATCTCCATATCTTCCCTTATAACATCGGCTTCTTTCTAAATCAGAACTGATTTCTTCAATAGTAACAGCCGCAACAAACCCATGAATTCTTCCGTCCAATTCCTCTGAATTTCATAATATGCAACTCTCGTGTGATTCCAATCCCTTTCTCTCTCGATTTTCGGTGGAAATGAATTGAGGTGATAAACGAGAGAAACACTCTCGATTTAGGGTACAAGAGAAGTAGGGTGCTAACAGCACACCCACCTTCTGGATAAGGGCCACCCATCTAGCAACCCCTTAACCACAGCTGGCTCTATTTAGTACTACTCCCAAGTTGCCCCTTAACCTTTGGTTTGGTTACGGATAATGTTCGCCCCTGAAATGACAATTTTGCCCTTTGGCTCAATTTGGGTGATTTCCGCTTCTTTTCCTCCGTGCGACTCCAGAGTACCTAATAACTCAAAAACACACGTAAAGTACATAATTCACAAGAAAAATAGCAAAGAAAGCGTAACTACTAAATAGTAAATACGGTGTATTCTACACCTATCAACCTCATGGCACTTGTAGGGATTGATGGTAATCATTCAGAGGAATTATGCAAAGCAAGATATGCTGAGTACAAGAAGAATTTCCCAAAGATATTTGTTTATAGAGAAGAAGCAAATGAACCAGAAGATGTTGGAAGTTTTACAAATGTCAGGTCTCAAGTTGGAAGGGTGGAGAATCTCACTAATGCAGCAGCTGGTCTTAAAATCTATGATAATGAGATAGACAAAACTGATTATGTGAATAAAGGAACCAAGAGAAGGAGACTGGATATTCAAGAAAGTGAACAAGAGGAAGGTGAACACTTGAACAATGGGAGTGGAGAAACAAACAAATAAGATAGTGAACAAGGAGACATGAGAATTATCACTGCTGAGAACCTAAAGAGAGCTTTAAAAGGAAAGTCTGCAGTTATTGAACCAGAAATGGAAGGTGTTTCAAAAAATGTGAGCTTTAATGAAAACAATCAGAAGAAGAAACAATCTGAATGGTTCAGGATGCTAAGCCGGTACTCCATTTTAGGAAGAAAAAACAGTATTGTGATAAATGATTCTCATAACAATAACAACAGAGATGATCTGAGCAAAAATTGGGTGGAAATAGAAGAGGAGGAAAACATTCTTCCAATTGTAATGGCTGAAGATATTCTCCAAGAAAAATATGGAATGTTAATCAAAGATAAACAACAAGGAAAAAGGCTTGGGGAAGTTCTAGTCAATGTCTCTGCTGCAGATGCTATGAACAATGTAGATGTTGAAACTTTGGCTTGTTCTGAAAATATGGTGAACTGGGATGTGATTCTTCCAGCAGATAAACAAACAACAACAGTACCTGGCAGGACCAATGCTGAGGATAGAGTTGACAATCTTTCTCCTAATAATAAGGATGAGGTATCTTATCTTTTAACTAAGTCCCCTATAATATATCTTATATATCCTGCTTGCCATCTCAATTTTCTCCAGATAAACAACTTTTCTCTTGTCATGAATTTGAAAATAATTCATTTCATTGGTTTTTTTACATTTTCACCTGTGTTTTTCTATTCATTAGAAGCACAAGCATTATGGCATATGAGCATGACTTATGGAATTTATCCTGGAATCTTCAGAGCATGAATGTTTATAAGATACAACTTCAGTTCAAATTATTCTGCAATATTTCTACTATAAAGAATATACAATGCATATGCCTTAAATATATTTTTATATTCTTTAAATGTTTGTACTTTGCTTTGTTCCCCTTACATACTAAACTGTTTTTTTAAGTATGTCACTGATGTAGAAAATAGCTTAGGATATGATTTCAAAATTTTATCTTGGAACCTGCAAGGTATTAGATCACAATTCAAACATGATCATCTCAGTCACTTGAATAGAACACATGACCTTGATGTTGTCTTTTTTATATGAAACTAAGGTTAGTTTTCAAAAGATTGAAATTAAAAGATTGGTTCATCATGCCTTCTGTGGGAAAGTCAGGTGGCTTTGATATAGCTTGGAATCAGGGAGTCTCTGCTAAACTTTTATCTTTCGAGCATAATGTTTTTCATTTCCAGATTTTCAAAGAAAATTTAAATTCTTTTGTTTCCTTCATTTATGGAGCCTTAGATAATGACACTAGAAATAAACAGTGGAACTTTATTAACAAAATTAGTGTTTTAGATGCTCCTTGGGCCATCATAGGAGACATGAATTTTATTCTTCACAAGGATGAAAAGGAAGGTGGAAATAATCCTTCAACTAGTAGCTTTGTTTATGTTTTTCACTGTATACAAACTCTAGGATTAGTGGATTTGAACTTCACAGGACTCCCTTTTACATGGACTAATAGAAGAGTAGGAGATAAACATATTCAGGAAAGAATTGATAGAGTTTCGTAAAATAAATGGTTAGAATTATTCCCTAAATCTAGTAATAATCACCTAACTAGAGTAGCTTCGAATCATGCCTCAATTCTTTTAGAAACAGTCCCTAATAAGATCAAATGTTTAAAGCCATATAGATACATGAGGTATTGGATGAAACATAAAAATTATAATAATGTAATCAATAACTCTATCTCGAAAAGTAAAGAAAAGATCATAATTTACTCAAAACGCTTAAAAATGTTGAATATGACCTTAGAGCTTGGAACAAAACTGATTTTGGTAACATTTTTAAACACATTTCTACAATCCTAACTAGTATTGAAGAGGAAAACAGAAAACCCTTGGACTTTGAAACTAAAAAAAGAATAGAGCAACTTCAAATGGAGCTGAGCTCTTGGTATGAAATAGAAAAAATGTACTGGAGTCAACATGTAAAAGACAAGTGGATTAAGGAAAATGATAGTAACACAAAATTCTTTCACCAGCAGGCTTCTGATAGAAAAAGATATAATAACATATATGCTCTTAGAGACAACACATGGCTTTGGATTGAAGGTCAAGAACAGTTAAGTAACTTAATAACAAATCATTTTAAAAGCATAACACAAACCAGTGATAAAGATATTGACAGTGTGTTTACTGATATTATAAAACCTATTATCAATGAGAATGATAACTGTAAACTTTGTGATATCCCCGACGAGTCAGAAATAAGGGAAGCTTTATTCAGTATGAATGCTTGAGGAGCGCCTGGCCCTAATGGGTTCCCTCCAGGATTCTACCAACAACATTGGAACCTGATAAAGGATGACATAATATCTTGGGTTCAAAAAGTTTTTAAAGATAAAAACTTTAATCAGAAAATAAATCACACTTTTATTTCTTTAATTCCTAAAATTAAAAATCCCAAAAATCCTAGTGATTTCAGGCCTATTAGCTTAAGTAATGCTTTGTACAAATAATATCTAAGATCATTGCAAATAGATTAAAACCTTTACTTGAAAACATAATTTCCCAAAATCAATCAGCTTTTATTCCGAAAAGACAGATTACTGATAATATAGTAGTGGCACATGCAATCCTACATACTATGAAAACTAGTAAAAGAAAAAATGGTCATATGGCTATAAAGTTAGATCTTTCAAAAGCCTTTGATAAGCTAGAGTGGAAGTTTATAGTGTTTGTCTACAAAAAGTTAGGATTTTCTTGTGATTTCTGTGATCTTATTTATAATTGCATTTCTACCGTCTCTTTCTCTGTGCTAGTGAATGGTTCCCCAGGGGAGGCTTTCTTCCCTACTAGGGGTATTAGACAGGGTGACCCTTTGTCACCCTATATTTTTATTGTTTGTATGGAGGCTCTTTCAAAGATTCTTCTTCATGCTGAATCGACTGGTAAAGTTACGGGAATTAAAGTTACTAGGAATTTCCCTTCTGTCACTCATCTCTTTTTTGCTGACGATTCTTTTCTTTTCACTTATGCTAGTATAGTTCACGCTAGAAATTTACTTGAAATTCTAAAGACGTTTAGCGATTCTTCCGGGCAGGTCATTAACTATCAAAAGTCAGGAGTTTATTTTAGTAAAAAAGTAGAGAATAAACATTGCAAATTGTTGGCTAGGATTCTTAAAGTAGGAAGAATAACAAAAAAATGATACTTATTTAGGCACTCCCCTTTTTTTTAATAGATCTAAGTGCTTCAATTATGAAAACCTTCTCGGCAGAGTTTATAATAGGGTTCAAGGATGTAAAGCTAAATTTCTATCTCAGGCAGGTAGAACAACTCTTAATAGCTCAGTAACTAGTGCTATGCATATGTTTCAAATAATGTGTTTCTTACTTCCTAAAAAAACCCTTGACAATCTTAATGCCCTGCAAAGGGACTTCTGATGGCAAAAAAATAGATGTAATAACGGAATATATATCAAGGCTTGGGATGCTATGTGTACTAGTAAAGATAATGGAGGTTAAGGGATCAAAAATCCTTATAAGTTCAATTTAGCCCTGTTAACTAGGCTAGCTTCGCGTCTGTTAGAAAACCCTGACAAACTGTGGTGCATCATTCTTAAAAACAAATATTTCCCCAAAGATGACCCTCTGTTTTATAGAAAGAAAACCAAAAAGTCTTGGGTTTGGACCAGCATATGTAAGGGTTTAGATATCATAAGAGAAAACCATGGTTGGGAGTTAGGAAATGGTAAGTATATTCATATTTGGACTGATAAATGGTTGCCTAATGGTAAATGCCCTAAACCTAAGGATGTTAACAATATGCATTTGGTTCACAAAGTGTCAGACATTATAGATGATACAGGTAACTGGAATTTTGCTTTGATTGATAACCTGTTTGTAAATAGTAATATTGATGAAATCAAAATGTTAGAACCCTGTAATTACTATGGAAAAAAGGATACTAGAAAATGTATAGGAACCAGAGATGGTGTTGTTTCTGTGAAATCTGCTTGCAATTATCTTTGTAATAGAAATCATGCCAACCTTACGGTTGAATAAAACGGCATATGGAGACTAAATGTTATTCCTAGAGTTAAATCGTTTCTTTGGAAATCCTTGAGTGGTTGTCTGCCAGTTAGGGAAACTCTTGGTAAATATACTCCGATAGATATAGTTTGCCCTTTATGAAATTATAATGCTAGAGAAACTGTTAATCATTTATTTACTGAGTGCTTATTCTCAGAAGCTATATGGAGAGGTTTATCCTTCTTCAGTACCTTTTATGCTGCCACTAATAAAAACTTTACTAACTGGTGCTTGTATTGGCTGAAGGATATGAACAACAGAGATTTCTTTGCTTACATTCTTTGGTATATTTGTAAATATCGTTGTAGGGGTGTTTTCGATAACATTAAGGCTAACCCTAAAGATATGATTGAATTCATTAGGAAAGATATTCAAGGTTATATTAAGCCTAAAACTTGCTCTACTGCTAACGTTATTCGTGATAATAGATGTGATATTTCTCATCCTTGTTGCAGCTGTAATAATAGTAATGCTTGTCAAAATGCTTCTTATATCTTCTTTGATGCAACTTTCCAGAAACAATATGGAAAATTTGCCTTTGGTATCATTAAAGTAAATAACATAGGTATTATTTCAGATTTCACAGGTGGATTAGGTTGGTGCTCTAGCTCAGAAGAAGCAGAATCCAGAGCTTGTCGGGAAGCCATCAAATGGTCAAGAGATTGCGGAGATGAAAGATTAATTTTTCTAAATGACAACAAGAATGTCACCAGTAGCATGAGCAAGGAGAACCTTTTTGCTGTCGACTGGAGATCTAAGGCTATTTTGCAACAAGCTCTTTATCACAATCATTATCTTGCTAGTTCTTCTTTTTTCTTATGTGAATAGAAACTGTAACAAATATGCGGATAGTTTAGCAAAACTCTTAATTAAGCATTCGGAAACTAGAGTAGATTCTAGATATTGGGATATATCTAGAAAAGTCACTTGGATAGATAAGCTAAGTAAGCTTTGTAATCAAAACAATGTATCTTTTCTTCCGTAGTTTAATGTATTTTCCTTTCATCAAAAAAAAAAGAAAAAGAAAAAAAGAGGTTATTATAAAATATAAGGATGAAAGTTTAATGGTACTAATTAAGACTCGAACAAATTTTTACATCCTTATTACGTTATTTTTGGTTTGAATAACCCTTATTCCCTTGTAATTTTTTTTTTCTTATTATAATTGACTAATTTTAAGGAATTTAAGTTTTAATTTATTAGTAATTGATTTGAATCCATTTAGAAAATAACGTACACAGTTTTATTTCTTGTCAAGAAAAATATATTGATTTAGCTTTTTTTTTGTTAGTACACATGACGTTTTGGTGAGTTATTTTAATTTAGGTTTTTGTTTAAAATAAGTTAAACTTTTGTGCGTCCGAAGTATGACATTACCAAATAGTATGTAACTAATACTCGTCGTTAACAAAACAAAAAAAAAAATTAATAATTTAGGCGGCCTTCGACCGCCTAGTCAAATTTAGATACAAACCTTGTACACAAAAATTAATTCTCTGTATACCAAAATTCTGGCTTCCTGCACTGAGAAAAAACCCATTTTGAATCTCTTGGTGAGAAATGTGATAAAGATAGTGAACCCACACTTCAAATAATATGAATGTAATCAAGTTTGAGCGTAAACTTTTTTCATGGGGGCAAAACAAAATTATTCGCTTCTAGGCAAAAATCTCTCAGGAACTTCCCTGACCTAGGTCAAAAACAATTTCAATGGACTCTTGGGTCCGTCCATGGGTGAATGCATGGTTGCTATTTCAGACCTAAATTCTTTCATAATTCAATAATTCCCAACGTTTTCTCTTGTACGAGGTTCACATGTAACATATAATTGTAAATAGTAATGGTTTCTTTATTATCAAAATGTATATTTTAAGTTTAAGGCACAAAAAAGTGACCAGAGTTAAGTTTGGGTCACCAAATTTTTTCAATTAGAGTTTGGGTCAAAATTGTAAATCACCAAATAATATTAAGTTTTCAATTTATTTGTTATCTCTACCTTCCGTTTCTGTTTGACACACATATGGCTAAAATCATCTATGAACAAAGGGCTGGGATTAACACACTATCTTCCGTTTCTGTTTGACAGGATTTAGAGAGATGGGTTGTGTCTAAAACTCAATTTTGGACAGAAGGGAAGAAGACCCCGTTGTTCCTTGAAGGAACTATCAGTGTAAGGATTTAATGCAGCTGTCAAATTTGAAGATGAACATAGCGTATTTGGGTCTATTATTACTTAATTGAAATCAAGAATGAAATGGCTAGATGGGTTTCGGTTGAGAAGGGTATGGAAAAGTTTCGGAAGTGGCTGAGTTCATGGAGTTTTGGGTTTGAATAATTGTAAATCTCAGCAAGAAAAGAGGAAAGAAGAGTGCTTGTTGGTGTCGTAAAACTGATGGAAGAAATTCAATTGCGTCGTACCTCAGATCTGATTATCCGATTGGTAATATCGCAATCCATCATGTTGATTTGAATAGCTGTGTTATTTTGCTAGATTGTATTTTTTACGCTCAATAATAGGGTTTTATCGTGTTTTGTTTCCTTAATTAATCAACTATGTATATTGTTAGAAGTTGTTAGAGCATAGCTCTGTTGAACCCACCAGGCGTTGGTATGTCAAGTTTGGTTGCCATATTTTAGTGAGTCAAAACTCATCTAAGAGTCGCTTGATTATGTATTAGAGACAACTTCGTTTAGGTTAGACTAGAAAGTCTAGGAATGTTGAGACATACAAGTATTACTCGAAGACCTGAAGAATGTGAAGAAGTAACGAACTACAATGACGACATCATCCTTCCTCTTGAGGTTAGTAATATTGACTTGAACTATTTCATTCATAACGTATCTTTCAAGTCGTGCTATATTGAAAACATAACTGTGAAGCTGCGTATTGGATATCTTACTCTAGTAGTGAGACATGATCACATGATCATAGTATTAGGGAATTAGACTACGAAGTATAACGCCCATCTTTTGAACTTCGTAGATATGACATCGAAATAATCTTGTATATATTGTTATGATTATGTGAATGGGTTATGGTGAAGATTTCATCATAGGAAACAATGTTTTACATTTGTTTAAAGGAAGTACATTCATGAATCGAAAGGGAAATCATGAGGCTTAATGGTCTGGCTATTCATTGCAAATCTTTGGATGACCAATATGTGTGAGATGGTATAACCGATCTTAAATTATGTTATGTATGTTCTTAGTATAACTAATCACAATGCCTGACTTATGATTTGGTATGCCTGGTTTTTATTAATTGGTGTAACCGATCCTAAGTAATCACCATGTGTTGGTATGATCGATCCTTGTAATTGGTGTGGCCGATCCTAGTAATTGGTGTGACCGATCATGATTATGTGTAATCGATCCTTGTAATTGGTGTAACTGGTCCTAGTAACTTGTGTGACCGATCACAAGTGCTTCCATATTAGGGTATAACCGATCCTAGTGATTGGTAGAACCGATTGAACCCATGTATGTGATTTGATATTTGATCAATCACATAGTTGTCTTGGATACAGATGAACCAATTCTAAACTTTTTTGGATTTGTGGTATAATCAATTCCAAGATTGTAAATATGAAAAAGGATTTACAAATAAGAGATGTCAACATACTTTTGAACACGAACAGTAACTCTTATCTTTTATTGTTCAAAGATATTCCTTAGTACTCAAGGAGATCCTGTACCGAAATAAATTAAGAATCTTTTAATTAAGGTTGTTAGTTTTATATGCTTTAATTACCAGCAATTAAATGCATATCTCTAGAGAATAAAAATTAGTAATGTGCATTTACCAATTGAAAAAGTGGGGGTACAACAACCACACCCAATATTTCGCTTAGCAATCTGTATGGACTAACTCCAATATACTTTTAAGAGAATCAACTAGACTCAATCTTATTAACAGTATATCAAAGAGTTATGATATCTCGATCTCTCGATTTAATTCTTACTCAAGCAAATAGAAATCTACGAGTCTTATTAAATACAAGAGAGATAACTTGGATGGTACCAAAGACCAATATCCAAGTGTCAATCAATGTAAATCAACAACCAAAGGTTGGATATTCTAATTGATTGATCTAACGCACAACCTGTGATATTTCAATTATATAACAAAATATAATGCGGAATAGAAATAACACGATACACGAGAATTTTGTTAACAAGGAAACCGCAAATGCAGAAAAACCCCGGGACCTCGTCCAGATTGAACACACACTGTATTAAGCCGTTACAGACACTAGCCTACTACAAACTAACTTCGGTCTGGACTGTAGTTGAACCCAAATCAATCTCACATTGATCCAAGGTACAGTTGCGCTCCTTACGTCTCTGATCCCAGCAGGATACTACACACTTGATTCCCTTAGCTAATCTCACCCACAACTAAGAGTTGCTATGACCCAAAGTCAAAGATTTTAATAAACAAATCTGTATCACACATAAAAGTCTACGATAATAGATAAATTTGTCTCCCACAGAAATACCTACGAGTTTTGTTCCGTCTTTTGATAAATCAAGGTGAACAGGAACCAATTGATAACCCGGACTTATATTCCCGAAGAACATCCTAGTATTATCAATCACCTCACAATAATCTTAATCGACGCGGCGAAAGAATATACTGTGGAATCACAAACTATGAGATGAAGATGTTTGTGATTACTTTTATATCTTGCCTATCGGAGAAATCAATCTCAAGCCAATCGTTACGATTGTACTTAGTACGATAGAAACAGCAAGATCAGATCACATAACTACGAGAAAGTAGTATCGGTTAGGCATCACAATCCCAATGAAGTCTTCAAGTCGTTAACCTACAGGATCTCGATAAAAACCTAAGGTTAAAGGAGAATCGACTCTAGCTTATACAACTAGTATCACACAAGAGGTGTGGGGATTAGGTTTCCCAGTTGCTAGAGTTCTCCTTTATATAGTCTTTCAAATCAGGGTTTGCAATCTAAGTTACCTTGGTAGCAAAGCATTCAATATTCACCGTTAGATGAAAACCTGATTAGATTCAAGCTAATATCTTTCAACCGTTAGATCGAAACTTAGCTTGTTACACACAAATGAATGCACGTTTTAGGTTTGTGTAACCGTACCCAAACATGTACATTTAGTTGGTTCAACAGTAGTTAACCAAATGGTTTGCCATATGAGCACTTTCATATCAACCATATTCTTCTTTACCATAACTAGTTCAAATGACTCAAATGTACTAGTTAGAGAGTTGTTTAATTGCTTAGATCTTTATAATAGACACAATTGAAACAAAAACGATTTGATTCACTCGAATCGATTCATCAACTTTATAGCCACGGTTTGCAAACTTGCATTCCTTAGTTTATATAAGTTTAAGTTCATGAATAATCATTTTTAGAAAATAACCAACTTAAGTACGCGGACTTGGTACGCGGACTTAAGTACCCGGAATAAGTTTGTTTTCAATTCACAAACTCCAGCAGATTTTCTCGGGTCGAGAACTTCGGACAGTACGCGGACTTGGTACGTGGACTTGGTTCCGATTTTTCTGAGCAGCAAAGTACGCATAATTTGGTTCAAGGAATAAGGACTTACACACATATGTGTTACCACACAATGTTTATATCCTTCCATGGATATATAATCTAAACTCTCATTTCAATCATTGAAACATTCTTAGAGGACGTTATATAGTTGTTATTCACAAACCATTTTTCGTCAAAGCCATTTTCAAGTGATTGAAACATAACATGAATTTCGTCACTAGGTAAAGATGAACTTGGCTAAAGCGAAAGCTTACCAACACATATTTCGAGAAATAGATAAGCGAGATAAACTCGGCTCGAAATAGCAAATGTGCATAATCATAGTTTATATAGCAAAACGACTTTGTCTCAAGATAGGAGATAGAGTAGATATACTTTTGAGTGATAGATAAGTTCAAGTCTCCACATACCTTTTAGTCGATAAAGTTCCACCAGTTCCTTGAGTAGTTCTTCGTATTGTATGATGATTGCCATGGCTCAACTACACTTTCTATCCTAGTCCAAGACTTAGCTAATAGTAGATTAGAAATCAAGACTTATAGTTTTGATCACTAACATTGACAAACATGCTTGAGATAGCAACGTATGCGAGTTCGACCGAGCAATGCTCTAACAATCTCCCCCTTTGTCAATTTTAGTGACAAAAATATCAATACATATGGAATACAAAAATAGATAAATAAAATTTTGTAGCTCCTCTTCCACATGCCTAATCTTCAACATTACTCGAAATCTTCGTCACTTCCAAGTACTCCAATGATCCCAAAGGTTGTAAGTTTAGCATCATCGTTGTTGAAAATCCGTAGCTATAACAATGAGAAAACAAGAATTCTCAATCATTGTTATACAATGTCATAGTATTATTATACAACATCAAAGTCCAATTGTATCACAACTTTGACAACAATACTATGGTGATATGTATCACTCCCCCTTAGTCAATACTCCATCTCACATGGAAACCACTCTCCCTTACATAATGATCCGAAAACCATATGTATTTGTAGTGTGAACTACACATTAATTCTCCCCCTTTTTGTCAATAAAATTGGCAAAGGTACGAAAACGGGATCCTAATGAAATTTCCATAGAGACATTTCATGACCAAAAGCAAGTACATATCAACTTTTTAGATGCAATCATATAGCTGAAGCTCAATGCTTTCATCAAGGAGTTTATTAAGATACAAGAGAACTCCTATAATATTCCACAACCGCACTCCCCATAAAGATTTGGCAATTAAGCACAAGTTCAATTAAGAACTCTCCCCCATAATATGTCTTTCCCGAAAGAACAACAAGAGCGACCTTACTTTCACGAGAAAAGAAGGATTTCTTTGGACATAACCAATCGCATACGAATATGAATTTGAATCCAAATAATACTCAACTAAATTAACCACAAGAAAACCCATGATTAATCTAATCGGAAATGCTCAACATAAGAGAACTTACGGGGCCTCACAGTATATACATAAAATATGGATCATGGAAGATCAATAATGAGGAATAAACAAGGATTCATTCTATTTTCCATCACTATTTGCACAATGACATACGATAGACATAATCCTCGCAAACAAAAGTTCATCCTATCTTCCATTATAAAGACATAATAGGCTTCAAACTTTTGTGATGTCAAAAGTTCATTCATCCTTTTATCAATACAAGTATATCGACATATGAAAGACTTAACTTTTGACAAGATATGGGACAATCATAGTTCACGGAAGCAAACACACATATCCCATAACAAATTGCAATATATAAAACTATAAAGATTAATACTGCAAAAATCATCTTCCAAATAATTTTTTAGAATTTAAAAAAAAAAACCTAAACATGAAGATGAAAATGTTGGACAGTGTAATCACAATAATGGCTATTCCAAGCTCTAGTTATTCTTCTAAACAAAACACAAAAGAAGATTTACTAGGAAAATAACTCTTTAGAGAACATGATCTGCAAAACGCTAAACCGGGTTAGCAACTAGAGATTGAACATGGACGATCTCATCAGTTGCTTTCTTCAGTTCGTTTTTCAGAAAATCAAGATTCCTTGTTGCAATTCCGAGTTGTTCACGTACGACCTCAAAATCTCGAAGAAGATTTCCTACCAGTTGTGATGACATCTGAACTGGTAGTTTGTTTTCATGATCAACAACATGATAGCATGTTATGAAAACAGGGTTCTTGTGAAACTCGATAGTCTTGCCCTTCTTGACTTCATCATCTTTGTTGCTTCCATCCATTTGTACACACCAAAATTCAACAGAACTTTTTGACCTTATGGAACATATATGTATCAAGTGATGACACATATGTATATATAAGAAAGTTCCATAGAAAACCCTAGGGAAACTTGTATACGTTCGTGTGGGTCAGGAGTGCGTGTACTTGTGGTTACCACCCCGGTATGTGACCAAGGGAATGGTGGAGCCAAATTTCGACTACATCTTGAGAACTCAAGAGTCATTCTAAACAAAGGATGAAATTCTTATATCGAAAGAATCATAAAATAATTGTTTAATGAAAAACAACTACTTTGAGAAGGACAATCAACCAGGATTTTTTTTTTGTTTTTTTAAAAGAGGATAATCAGAAATATCTTCATAAGACAAGAATTGGAGCGGGGCTCAACATCTTTTACGATTATCAAAAACAACAAAGGAAAATAATATACAACCTTAACTGCTTTCTCAAGACACACTTCTTGAGAACTATGAGCATCCTTCTTCTGTTATATGAAGGATGCTACATTGAACAGTCATGTTGTCTTTGGATGAGCATTTTGCTCATCAATATTGACTTCTTCATTCTTTCCTTCAAGAAGATTTAGAGAAAAATCACTCAACTTTGTTGAAGGAGTTTTAACAAGAGGGGAACAAGAAGTACCTGAACCAGCTGCTTTCCTTGTCCTTTTGATGCTCCGTTTGAGTCTGTTTATGCTGATCTTAAGCTCAGAGACTCGATTATTGATATGTATGAAATCTGGAGCAGACACCTCGGGTTTGCAGCCTTCTTCAGAGAGAGAAAAGGAATTTAACCTTTCTTTCTTTCTCCTATGCCTTTTTCTCTTTTCAGAATTATTTAAGAAGTCAGTTGCCCTTCTGTCGTTCTTCCTTCTACCATTATAGGCATTTTAGTCTCAAAAGCACAATTAAGAAAAGACTTATCACAGTATTTTTCTTGATCGCCGACAATGCCTTTTACTCCAACAATATGAGAGACAGTTTTATTAACTTCTTTAGACATCCATGCAAGGATGTTGTGAAGTTTTTCATTCCTTAAACGAAATCGACATCTTCGTTCAGGATGTCCTTTATTTCCGCAATAAAAGCAGTTAAAGGAATTGTTTTTGACCGTTCTCGTGTGAGTAGATTTAGAAGGAGCATAATCCTTGTTTCTACAATCATTACAAGCTGCAAAAGGTTTTTCTCATGAAGAGTTATCATTAGCTTTAAAAAAATTGATCTTACTAGTTTCTGGAGCGTCTATTCCTTTATAGCCCAGACCACGTGTATCACGATGTTCTTTACATGCTCCAAGCATAGAAGATAATTTTGTGGAGATAGAATTGAATCTACTCAAACTCTCTTCCAGTGATTTCACTTTATCAAGAGCAGCAGCAAGGTCAGTCTCCAAGGATGTTTCTTTGGCGAGAAGACTGAGTTCTTTGTCATTAAAACATTTTTGTCGAGAGTCATATCTTGCTTCAGATTCTGCAAGTCTTTCTTTCAACACAAAGAGATTTCGAAGAAGATTATTACATTCAGACCCTTTTGAGAGTACTTCTTCTTCTAGATCTTTAACGATAGATTGTAAGAGTTTATATCCACAATCATACCCTTTAAAGAGTTTTCTCAATTTTCTGTTTTCTTGACAAAGAGGAGCCATGTATTTACTCAAGCAAGTTGTTGACCTCTTTTCTTTCAAGGCTCGGTTAAAAAGCTTGATATATTGAGAGACTTTCTCATCAATACTTTGTCCTTCTTCTGAATCACTATCATCTGAAAGATCATCCAACTGTTCATCAAGAGATTTTTCCCAGCCAAATGCAGATTCATTTAAAGGTCCAGAAACAGAGTTTTTCTTAGAAGTTTTAGTACTTTGAAACTCACAAGGGTGACTCTGAGCTGGTGTTGCGTTATCTGAGATATTCTTATCCTCCATATAGTCAGATCGCTACAAACATAGACTTATAAGGTCTTTAAATGTGTTTGCCTGCTCTGATACCAATTGAAAAAGTGGGGGGTACAACAACCACACCCAATATTTCGCTTAGCAATCTATATGGACTAACTCCAATATACTTTTAAGAGAATCAACTAGACTCAATCTTATTA
>JAJJWW010015941.1:0-56775 GCA_023531295.1 Papaver armeniacum | reverse complement strand
GGAGGTTCAAACCCAAAAGGTACCTATCATTTATGTATTGGTTTCCACGATGATGCTTTGTCTCAACTTAGCTTGAACTACGTTGGCTTGATCCCAGTCGGGTACATAGGCAGTCACTTAGGTGATGCAGCCACTCTAATTTTAAAACCTTTTTTTTTTATTCTTTATTTTGGTTTTTTGAAAATAAGGGGAGAATGTTGGATATTTTCAACAAACCCTTGAATTGAAGGCATTTAGACAGCGTATCGCTGGAAATTTTCTATTCTAACGTTTCTATTGTCAGTTAGAAAACCTGAACAGAAAACTCGTTTCACCAATGGACGCATTAAAGGAAGAGACGCGCCTGTTTACTCTGAAAACATGCCTGTAGAGATGAAGAGTCATCTCCAAAGGGTGTGATTTCCTCTTTAAATAGGAGACTTGTTTTCATTCAAAAAAAAATCTCTCAACTCTCTCTGTTTTCTTTCTTACAAGCATCATCAGAACCAAAACCAGTGTGTTCTTGGTTGGATCAAGGTCGTACAAGCTTTGAATCCAATAATTGTTGTGGGGATTCAAGTATCCTGACGGCAATATTCAATTGACCTGTTTGTACTCGCCAATTCAATTGGGAAAGGGTCGATTAGTTTTCGAAAAGAATCTTTCATAAGAGCCTTGAACCCTAATACAACATTATTTTCTTTACCCTGTTTTACTGCCAATTTTTCCAACAGTTTTCGACAATTACTATCGACATGGAGGGTGAATCTTCAATGGCTGCTGCGCAATCACTGCAAGTCATGAATCAGACTTTTAATAGGTTAGAATGATTTGAAGGAGAGGGTTTTACTCATTGGCGGGAGACTCTCAAATTCAATCTTATGTTTCGAAACTTTGGTACATTCTCGGAAGATGGGTTAGAGGCCATTCCTCGCTCTTTCTTTGAAAAGGACGATGAGGAATTGAAGAGAATGGGAAAGAAGCGTGAAGAAGATGATTTCATGTGCCGAGGACACATTCTGAATGCTTTGGGGTTGAACGTTTACAATGCTCATCGTACTTATGGAACTCGTGAAGGAACTATGGACTGCACCGAGAACAAATACAAGATTTCTGAGGCCAGTAACAAAAAGTTCCTAATTTGCAACTTTGTGGATTGGAAAATGGTTGACAGTAAGTCTATCATTGCCCAGGTCAGTGATCTTTTGCTTATTGTTAATCATCTTAAAGATGCTGGTATTGATCTTGTAAGTTCATTCATTGTTGGGGTTATTATTTCGAGTCTACCCCCATCATGGAATAGTTACAAGAAGAAACTTAAGCATGCTGAAACTGACTATGACTTAGAATGCTTGCAGCGTCATCTTCGCATTGAAGAAGATGCTCGTAAGCTTGATATTAAGGATGGTCAGCAAACTGAAAATCATTCTAAGATTAATCATGTGCAAGAATTGAAAACTTCGAATTCTTTGAAAGTTCAGAATGATTTTCAGTTTAAGAAGCAAGATCCAAACAAGAATGGTAAGAATAAGGGCCCTTGCTACTTTTGTAAGAGACCCGGCCATATTGCTCGTGACTGTCATCAAAAGAAGAAATAAATGAATAAGGAAGCAAATATGGTCGATGATTCTAAACTTGTCATTGTTGTGCAAGAGGCCAATACTGTTGCAGATCATGAAGTGGATGGTGGTACGATACTGGTGCAACCATTCATATCTGTAAATACCGAAATCTTTACAAGACATATGAGCCTGTCGTCGGAGAAGATGTGATTTCTGCAAATCTTATTCCTAGTAAAGTACATGGCAAAGGCACTGTTGAACTCAAGTTTACTTCTGGAAAGATTGTTACCCTTACCAATGTATTACATGTCCCGGACATATGTAAAAACCTTGTTTCTGGAGTCCTTGTTAACAAGGAAGGTTTCGAGGTTGAGTTTGGATCTGATAAGTTTGTACTGTCCAAAAACGGAAAGTTTGTTGGACAAGGATACCCTTGTAACGAAATGGTTAAACTTAATTTAATGAATAATGGTTCTACTTATATTGTTGACTCTATTGATTTATGTCATGCTAGATTAGGACATGTTAATTATGGTTCTCCTAGAAACATGAACAAATTAAGATTAATTTCCAATTGCAATTTTTATAATGTTTCTAAGTGTGTGAAATATGTGTGCAAGCAAAGATAACTAGGATATCCTTTAAGTCTGTTGTAAGAAATTCTTCCTTACTTGAATTAGTGCATAGTGATGTTGGTGATTTAAAAAGTCATGTTACTCGTGGTGGAAACAAATATTATGTCACTTTTATTGAGGATAGTACTAGATATGCCTATACTTACTTGATGAAATCTAAGGATGAAGTCTTTGATAAATTTAGAATTTACAAAGCCGAAGTAGAAACACAATTAGAACAAAAGATTAAAGTGTTACGTTCTGATCGTGGTGGTGAATATTATCCTACTAAATTTACAGTATTTTGTCAAGAGCATGGATTAATACATGAATTTCTTTTCACCATATACACCTCAACAAAATGGTATTCTTTGAAAGAAAGAATAGGACTTTGATTGACAAGGTTAATGCTATGCTTATTAGTTATGGTTTGCCTAATTCTTTGTGGGGTGAAGCCATGTTGTCTGCATGCTATATTTTGAATAGAATACCTTTGAAAAAGAAAGATGTTTCCCCTTATGAATTATGGTTTAAGAGAAAACCTAATTTGAAAATACTAAAAGCATGGGGTTGTCTAGCGTATGTTAGAAAACCTGAACCTAAAATACCAAAGTTAGGAAATAGAGCTTATAAATGTGCTTTCGTAGGATACTCGCTTAATAGTATCACTTACAGATGTTTAATCCTTGACACTTTTGAGATTATAGAATCTGTAGATGTACAATTTTTTAAAAGCATGACAAGGACAAGTTCTCAGACACTACCCATTGAAAACCCATTATTACCAAGTCTAGAACCAATGGAGACTGATAACAATGATGAACCTTCCTCTTCTACAAAAACAATGATATCTCAGGTTTCTACCAAGATATTGAACCTAGAAGAAGTAAGAGAGGAAGAATAGAGAAAAGGCCTGACTCGATTTTAAATATTACCTTGTAGAGGGTGATAAGAATGAAATTCTTAGCACTACCGTGTATAATATGCATGATGAAGGTGATCCTAAAACCTATGCTGAGGCAATACGCTCTAGAGATGCTTATTTCTAGAAAGAAGCTATCAATGATGAAAAGCATTCCCATGTGACAAATGGAACTTGGATATACTGTGATTTACCTCCTGGAGCTAAGGCAATAGGATGTAAATGGATATTCAAGAGAAAGTTGAATGATGATGGTACTATTTATAAATTTAAGGCCAGATTGGTTGCTAAGGGTTACAAACAACAACATGGTATTGATTACTTTGATACATATGCACCTGTTGCACGAATCACATCTATTCGTTGCTTGATTGCACTAGCTTCTATTCATAAGCTAGTTGTACATCAAATGGATGTCAAAACCGCTTTTCTAAATGGTGATTTAGAAGAAGAGATATATATGGAACAATCTGAAGGTTTCATATTTCCAGGCCAAGAGAAGAAAGTGTGTAAACTAGTGAAATTTCTTTATGGATTGAAGCAAGCTCCCATGCAATGGCATGAGAAGTTTGACAAAGTTGCTTTCTCATATGGTTTTGTTGTGAATGATGCTGATAAATGTATCTATAGTAAACAAGATAAATCTGAGTGCGTGATTCTATGTTTGTATGTTGATGACATGCTTATTTTAGGGTCTGACTTGTCTATTGTGGAACAAACTAAGAAATTCCTTAGTTCAAACTTTGACATGAAAGATCTAGGGGAGGCTGATGTAATATTAGGAATTAAAATCCTAAAAAGGGAGATGAATTGGTCTTAACCCAATCTCATTATATTAAAAAATTTCTCAAGAAATATGGTCATTTTGATGACAAACCAAAGACCTAGCCCTCTAGATCCTAGTGTGAAGTTAATGAAGAACACCGATAGAGCTCATAAAAAACTTGAGTATTCCAGTGTTGTTGCCGGTCTTATGTATGCTATGCATTGCACAAGACCGGGACATAGCCCAAGCAGTGGGAGTGCTATGTCGTTTCTCAAGTAACCCTGAATTGAACATTGGAAAGCAATTTCAAGAGTGTTGTCTTACTTGAAGGGAACCATAAATTATGGTTTACATTTCCAGAGATATCCCGCTGTATTAGAAGGATACAGTGATGTGAACTGGAACAATGTAGAATCCAAATCCAAATTTACCAGTGGATGGATATTTACATTGGCAGTCTGCTGCTGTGTCTTGGAGTTCCAAGAAGCCGACACTGCATTTCTGATTCAACAATTTTGTCAGAATTGATTGCACTTACAGATGCATGTAAGGAGGCAGAATGGCTTAGAAATTTACTAGTAGAAATCCCATTATGGATGAAGCCAACTCCTTCTGTTATGATTAACTGTGACAATCAGGCTACGATCTATAAGGTCCTAAACAAGACTTATAATGGAAAGTCAAGACATGCTAGTCTTAGACATCATATTGTCAGACAATTACTCAAAAGGGGAGTAGTTGCAGTTACCTATATTGAATCGGAAAAGAACTTGGCACCCTTTCACAAAGTGTCTACCAAAGGATGTGCATTCAATAAAGTGTAAGGAGATGGGACTCAGGTCTGTGAAAAAAGTTTGTTCGCCAATAACGGAAACCCAACTTACGTTATATTTTGAAAAAGATAAACTTAAGTTCAATGTGGTACTAACAAGTTATTGCAGTGGTTATGGTACACTAAACTAAAATTTCCCATTGTCCTTCTAGTGTAGTGATTCTCGCATGATCTTAGGGATGGATGAAAATCTTTAATAAGTCTAACTCTTATCACAAGGTGTCTCGCGGAAACACCTTCGAGACTTACCTATATGAGTATTTGGAAATCAGGCCGTTTCCTATAAGAATAAGACCGTTCTCAGAAAAGGACTCATGAATCCAGGAGAAAGCACATGGCCATTGATGTGCGAGCTATGGAACACACTACTTCCTGAAATCAATATGTGTGGAGGTTCCGGATTTATCACAAGGGGTACTTGGTTCAAGATAAAATTCACCATAGGACCTCGATGAAGCTTTGAATATCTTACACTAAGTGGAGGTTCAAACCCAAAAGGTACCTATCATTTATGTGGTGGTTTCCACGATGATGCTTTGTCTCAACTTATCTTGAACTACGTTGGCTTGATCCCACTCGGGTACGTAGGCAGTCACTTAGGTGATGCAGCCACTCCAATTTTAAAACCTTTTTTTTTTATTCTTTATTTTGGTTTTTTGAAAATCAGGGGAGAATGTTGGATATTTTCAACAAACCCTTGAATTGAAGGCATTTAGACAACATCTTGCTTGAAATTTTCTGTTCTAACGTTTCTATTGTCAGTTAGAAAACCTGAACAGAAAACTCGTTTCACCAATGGACGCATTGAAGGAAGAGACACGCCTATTCACTCTGAAAAGATGCATGTAGAGATGAAGAGTCATCTCCAAAGGGTGTGATTTCCTATTTAAATAGGAGACTTGTTTTCATTCAAAAAAAATCTCTTAACTCTCTCTGTTTTCTTTCTTACAAGCATCATCAGAACCAAAACCAGTATGTTCTTGGTTGGATGAAGGTCGTACAAGCTTTGAATCCAACAACTGTTATGGGGATTCAAGTATCCTGACGGCAATATTCAATTGACTTGTTTGTACTCGCCAATTCAATTGGCAAAGGGTCGAATAATTGTCGAAAGAATCTTTCATAAGAGCCTTGAACCCTAATACAACATTCATTTATTCACCCTGTTTTACTGCCAATTTTCCAACAAATGGGAGGACCGGAAAGACTACATTTGCTCAACTCCTTTACAGAGACAACAATATCTCATGCTCAAAATGAAATATACCAAGCATCACAGAACATCAGCTACAAGTAACCTTAAGAATTCTATTCTCTGTGTATGATTGGGGCAAAAAAGTGTTTCTGTTTTGGCTTGCTGATTATTGGATTGGATTGACTATTGAGATCCAATTGGACTCCAATGGAAAATAAGGAATGTTTTGTGGAGTTGTAGAAGTATAAGTCACTTACACTACTATAATTAGATCATTAGAGGTCTTGTATGTAGGAACTTATAGGTCATGTTATTATACTGTTTCAGGAAATGACTAAGAGCCTAATATTTAATTGCTAGTATGGCGAATAAATTCCCATTGGAGCTCTCAGTATTTTTACTGAGATATTCAACCCATGTTATTGAGCTAAAACTATTGGATTCAATCTCCTAGTTGTTTTTGTTCTCTTTGGCAGTGGAGACAGGTTGGGTGGAAGGAGGTTGATGTGATGAAGTAACTAGAACATGGGTAGACCTTAGTTTTATGTTTTTGTCGAGAAAAAACTTCATTTAGGTACTGAATTTATTATGATAATGAAGAACCCGGAGTTAAGGTACACCTTCATTCAACGAGTTCCACACGAAAAGCCTTAGTTTAGGTACTTAGTTTGGTGTGACAAAGAAACTGGAGTGAAGCTACAGCTTTATTCAATAATTTTCACAAAGAAAGGCCTTAGTTTAGGTACTGAGTTTGGTATGATGAAGCAACTGGAGTGAAGGTTCACCTTCATTTAATGATTTCCACAAGAAAGGCCTTTGTTTAGTACAAGGAAGAGTCCATGTGAATGACAAGTTTTAATTTTTTTTCATGTGTATATCTTGAGATCTCTAACATTACAATTTGGACTCTTATCTTGAAACCGTGTACTATAAATATAGAGTTGATCCTGCTCTTACACTACCTAAATCACATAGCACAGAAACACACATCTAGTTCTAGCATTTGATACTCAATCATTCAACCGTTTCTTTGTTTTTTCTGCACCTTCAATGGAGACATGTGGGTATGGGAATGATGGTATTTATAGATCTTTAAGACCTCCTGTGTATCTGCCTGAAGATCCAAATACTTCTTTAGTCTCATTCCTATTTAGAAACTCAGACTCTTATCCTGATAAGGTTTGAGGAAATACACAAAACTGTGACTTCAAAGTGCATTTCTTCCAAAAGCGTGGCTATCCCCAATGTCTTCCAAAAGTGTGACTGACTTTACCTAATACCCAAGTGTTGATGGTGGTTTTTAAATAAGGGGTAAAAACGTAAAACCCCATGACCTAGTGTTACCCGCACCACATTAACTAAGAGCATTTAACTCAGGTGTACATAATTAATAGGGGTATTTTTTCAAAAATACCAGATTAGGGTTTTCGACACAGAACCCTAATTCCAAAACCAAGCCGCATACTGCGCACCATGGCAACAACGCCAAACCAAGCCGCATACTGCGCACCATGGCAACAATGCCAAACCAAGCCGCACCCTGCGCACCATGGTAACAATGCCAAACCAAGCCGCACACTGCGCACCATGGCAACAATGCCAAACCAAGCCGCACACTGCGCATCACGGCAACCATGCCAAACCAAGCCGCACACTGCGCACCATGGCAACAATGCCAAACCGAGCCGCACATTGCGCGCCATGGCAACAATGCCAAACCAAGAGCATGCGCACCCGGCAACCATGCCAAACCAAGCGCTGCATGGCAACAATGCCAAACCACAATGCCAAGCACACCGCGCGCGCCATGGCAACAATGCCAAACCGAGCCGCAGACGCGCCATGGCAACAATGCCAATCCGCCATGGCGCCATGGCAACAATGCCAAACCGACCCGCATCACCGCGCCATGGCAACAATGCCAAACCAAGCCGCACATCATGCACCACGGCAACCATGCCAAATCAAGCCGCACATCTGCGCACCACGGCAACCATGCCAAACCAAGCCGCACACTGCACCATGGCAACCATGCCAAACCAAGCCGCACACTATGCACCATGGCAACAATGCCAAACCAAGCCGCACATCACAAGCGCCATGGAAACAACCATGCCAAACCAAGCCGCACATGCACCATGGAAACCATGCCAAAACCAAACTACATATCACACTCATTGGCAACCATGCCAAACTAAGCCGCTATACCATCAGCACATGCCAAAGATAGCGCCCTAGGCTTGCAAAACGTGCAACTAGGTCAACATGGCCGTACGTGCCATTGGCACATGCCAACGCGTACCACAAGCCATATCTCCAAGCCGCTATGCCATTGGCGCATGCCAAATATAGCGCCCTAGGCTTGCAAAACGTGCAACTAGGTCAACATGGCCGTACGTGCCATTGGCACATGCCAACGCGTACCACAAGCCATATTTCCAAGCCGCTATGCCATTGGCGCATGCCAAATATAGCGCCCTAGGCTTGCAAAACATGCAACTAGGTCAACATGGCCGTACGTGCCATTGGCACATGCCAACGCGTACCACAAGCCATATTTCCAAGCCTCTACGCCATTGGCGCATGCCAAATATAGCGCCCTAGGCTTACGAACCATACAACCTAGGCCAAGTCGGCCACGCATGCTATTGGCACATGCCAACACGCTCGCTGGTAGCTTTCTTGCCAAGGCCACGGCCCTAATGGCCACGCATGCCATTGGCACATGCCAACATGCTCGCTGGTAGCTTTTCTTGCCAAGGCCACGGCCCTAACGGCCACGCATGCCATTGACACATGCCAACATGCTCGCTGGTAACGTTCTTACCAAGGCCACGGCCCTAATGGCCACGCATGCCATTGGCACATGCCAAACACACACGCTGGTAGCCTAACTTGCAAACCGTGCAACCTACCACCAAGGCATTCCGACATGCCATTGGCACATGCCAAACACACACGTTGGTAGCCTAACTTGCAAACCGTGCAACCTACCACCAAGGCATTCCGCACATGCCATTGGCACATGCCAAACACACACGCCGGTAGCCTAACTTGCAAACCGTGCAACCTACCACCAAGGTATTCCGCACATGCCATTGGCCAAAACACACACGCCGGTAGCCTAACTTGCAAGCCGTGCAACCTACCACCAAGGCATTCCCGCACATGCCATTGGCACATGCCAAACACACACGCTGGTAGCCTAACTTGCAAACCGTGCAACCTACCACTAAGGCATTCCGCACATACCATTGGCACATGCCACACACGCCACTAAACAGCTCGGCATTGCCACTTACACTCAACATACAACCTACCACCAAGGCATTCCGCACATGCCATTGGCACATTCAAGCTCGCCATCGGCATTGCCACTTGCGCCGAAGTACAACCCGCAACAAGGGAATTCCCGCACATGCCAATGACACATGCCACACGCGCCACTAGCAACGCCACTTGCACTCAAGGTGCAACCAACGAGATATCAACACAAAAGCGGGGATGCTTTCCCGGGGTTTTGGTTTGGCGGTCACAGCTTGCAGCGTACACTACGCTCACATTAAGAAAGCGTGAAAAGGAATAAAGCGGTCAAATAAATGAGGAAATAATGGTGAAAACGTTTTCACCCATTAACACCATGCGGTTACCACCTCCTCCCATTATTTCGCCCTTTACTCTCTTCCTTCATGAGGCCGAGGGTACGTTTCAATCTCGACTTGTATAAATAGGTCTTACCTATTTCCACCGGAAGACAAGTCTCGGTCGGAGAAAATACTACACTCTCAGAAAAGGCAACTTTGCAAGCTCTCCAAAAAGCTTTCATCTCTTGCAAGCTTCCTAAGCTTTCACTTTCTAATACAAGTCGAGATGCTACTCTCCCCAGAACTATTCTGGTCTCAACACCTTTCTTTGCTTCCCTCCCCAAATCAACCCTTCTCCTCCACTTTGTGACCGAAGCAAGTCTGGAACGGCCATTTCTTGGTTTAGGCCGGACTTGTACAGATTGATCTCTCGAATCTATAAAGTGCTCACGTGCAAAGCATATTTGTTTAGGGTTTGAACCGGTTTCTCACTCACCTACCGAATTTACCGAAATCGGCAGAAACGATTTTTACCCATAAACACCAAGGTACCCTTTATATCCCGATGTCTACACATTTATAGCCTGATGTTCACATTTTATAGCTGATGTCCACATATTTATAGCCTGATGTCCACATATTTTATGAATAGTGTCCGATGTCTAGACTTCAAAACATGGATGTCCACATATGATTACGCCTAGATTCTGGATGTCTACATATAATATCTACACATCGGTTAAAATATGGTGGGGTATCAGTGTGTCTATATGTACACATCCATGAAGGGGTGTCTACACATCCTTACCCAATGTGTACACATATGTTGTCGATATGTACACAAATTGAGGATAAAATCCGGTATTTCGTAAAAGACTAGGGCATATATGTCGGTTGACCGGTCATGGTCACACTTTTAGAAGAATTTTCAAATTGGTCACACTTTTGGAAGAAGTGCACATTTCATTCATAGTTTTAGGTAAGTTCCCGTAAGGTTGCCATTGTTGATGTTGATTCTGGTGAAACATTAAGCTTCAAAGAACTCAAATCTATGGTGGTTAAGGTTTATGTTGGCTTCGTTAAGTTGGGTATTAAAAATGGAGACGTTGTTGCAATTCTTGCACCAAATTCTGCTCAATTTATTGTATGTTTCTTAGGGATTGTTGCTATCGGTGCTATAACAGCTACTTTTAATCCCTTAAACACAACAGAAGAAAATTCAAAGCAAATCAAGGAATCCAAGCCAAAGTTGATTGTTACGGTTGAACAATTGTATAAAAAAGTTGAAGGAGTTGGTTTACCATTTTTAATTCTGAGTTCTTAAAATTCTTCTTTATCTGGTTCAAAATTTACAAAATTTTATCAGGGTCTGATATTTTTTTGGGGTTTGCTTTAGCTCCTGTTAAGCAAACTGATACCGCCTCATTACTATACACATCTGGTACTACTAGCGTGAGCAAGGGTGTTGTGTTAACCCATGGAAATTTTATTTATGTATCTCTGATTCTTACATCAGATCAAGATTGTAATGGAGAAATATATAATGTGTTTCTCTGTTTCCTTCCAATGTTTCATATATTTGGGCTTTTGGCTATTTTGTATGCACAACTTCAAAGAGGGAATACATTGGTTTTGATGGGGAATTTGATTTACAAATGGTTTTGAGAGCAGTGGAGAAACATAAAGTTACCCATTTATTTGTTTATCGTGCAGTTGTGATTGCTTTGGCTAAGCAGAGTTTGGTGAGGAATTATGATTTGTCTTCTCTAAAGGTTGTAGGCTCTGCTGCAGCACCTCTTGGGAAGGATATAATGGAAGAATGTGCAAGCAATTTACCACAAGCTACAATAATTCAAGGTTATGGTATGACAGAGACCTGTGGAATTGTTTCTTTCAAGAATCTATACGAGGGAGTTTGGAATTCTGGCTCAACAGGACCCCTTGCCCCGGGGTTGAATTGTTGGTTTTTTAGATGTTTGATGATCATGGAGATATATGAGCATACATTAGAATTGCTATATAGAGCTCCTAGATATGGAACAAGACTAACACTCTATCTCTCTGTTTATTAATTTGCTTGCTCAAGTTTACACTGGATACAGGGCTGCCTATTTAAAGGCTATATTTGCCGACCCGACACTTTATAGATTTTTCTTCATTAGTCTATTTTTGACTAACCTTTTACAGACTCCAGAGAATTCTGATCTTTATCTTTTACTTGACTAGAAAGATATGACCGACCCACTAACCTGTTCCCATTACATACAATTCTAGACATACACATGCTTTCTCCAGAGATTTCTTTTACCTGATTTACAAATCTTTTTTACAACATAGTAAAACTACAATTCTCATCTCAAAGACTAAACTTGATTCACACTAGTCTATATTACAAATTAGACTTTCCAACAGCCCCCCCGTAATTTGTAATCTCCATAGCTCTTGTAGTTTTGATATTTCATTATCTGTTGTTTGTTCTCAGCTTCTCATGCTCGCAGTGTAGTTTCTTCAAAAAAATTCGCCATAGCAGTCTCCACAACACCATCAGTCTTCTGTCTTCTTTTCTAGCTAGCTTAATAGTGTACTAGCATCTCTAGTTTTCATCTCTGCAACAGGCTCTTACGAAACTTAACCGCTTATTGGGTTTCAGAGGTTCCGCCTCCAGCCAAACTTTTTCACGTTGGGGTTTTTAGATAAGGAACTTCACCAATTAGGTGGTTCAGAGGTTCTAAGGCTTTCACCAGCCCAACAAAGTTTTCTTTTCTTCTTATCACGAGTAGAACCCTAGAAATTCTCGTGATAACATGGCACTCCTTCCATCTTTTTCTTTCTTTATATGAGGAAGCAATTCTATTGCTCTTACCCTCAAATGTTGTCTTGAATCACTTATTAGAGTTTCTCCAATGGCATGTATGTGGAGATAAATTTCAAAATCCACCTAGGATACACATCCATTTTCTCTAAACTCATTCTCCAACCATGGGTAGACAATGTCCACGAGAATGTCAAGTTTTAGACATTCCCCTTCACATTATCTACCATCCTAGTCATCTTTTAATTAATTGAATTGACTTTAATATATTAACTAACCATTTTTAGCTTTAGTAAAATCTTAATTATGGAAACCAACTAACTTCCTAGTAAACTCTAGACTCATCTCTTACTGTTTTACAGCCTAGGTAATTTATAGAAAATGCATTAATTCCAACACTCCTCCTTAATGCATTTTCTCTTCTCTTCCAAGGAGTCGCTTGCATCTTGTTGTTGCACATTATTTCTTTGTCGAAGTCTTTTGCTTTTAACACTGCAAAGCCGCATGTCTCGAGTATGCTTGTTCTTGATTTTTCTCTCCAAACTTTCTTGTACCTTGGAACTGTCTTGTGATGTTTACAACCTCCACATTCTTTTGTTGAGACCTGTTTTTGTCGCAGCTTTAGTGAACGAAAATGCGAGCCTTTATCAACTTCTGCCCTCATAACTACATTTTGTACATAACTACAATATATAGGAAAATTCCTATCCTTCACTTTCACTTTAGCAATCACCTGATTTTGTTTTTCTTGTCATATATAAAGCACATACCATTATCAAAATATAGAGAATACCCATTTTCTACCATCTGACCAACACTCAACAAATTGGTTTTAAGATTAGGAACTAGGAAAACATCTTTGATTAATCGCGTACCTTTCCTAGTTTGTATGGCTATCGTACCTTTGCCTTTCTACTCCACTAAGTCACCATTTCCCAGCTTGATTAGAGATTTCATTGATGTATCCAAGTCACGGAAAATACTTTGATCTCCTGTCATGTGATTGCTGCAACCGCTGCAATATACCATGCTTCTTTTTTTCTTTCTAATGTTTGGCAAGCATAAAACATGTGCTCCTCTTCCTTTTCATCTTCATGAAAATTGGATTGGATTTTTTTTTTTTAAATGACAATCTCTTGCGAGATGCCCATGTCTTCGAAAATTGTAACATTGCGGCTTACTTTCATCAAACCAACAATCTTCTTCAAGATGATTAGCCTTCTTACAAATTCTACATGGTGAATAATCCTTCCTCCATCTTGCTTCCCTATTGAAGTAACGTAATAGTTACGTACACGAGTTTGTAATTTAGGTAACTTTGTAAAGATAGTATTTCTTGTAAACACGGTTCTTGTATCTTAGGTATTTCTTTGTAAAGAAGTAACCGAGTGTGTATATATAACACAAGAGTATATTGTAATTTTAATTAACACAAAATAGTGAATAAGAAATCAGTTTCTTCTCTAACCCTAAACTCTTCTTCTTAACCTCTATACCTAAGTTTCAACTTGGTATCATCCTTGTTGAGATCCTCATGTCTTCCGCTGCCTCCACCGTTCAAACTATCTCAACTGTTATCTCTTCTGCTCAATCTATGATGGCTTCTTCACACTTTTCACAACCTCATCATATTATCACCGTTAAGCTTGATGAAACAAACTATTCGCTTTGGAAAGCTCAGTTTTTACCCTACCTTCAAGGATATGACCTTGCTGGTTTTGTTGAGGGCACTAACCCATGTCCCTCTCCCACTATTCCGAACCCTAACCCTGGAACCTCATCTACTCCTCCCTCTGCTAATCCTGAATACGCTGCCTGGGTGAAACAGGATAAAATTCTACTCGGGGTGGATCTTTTCATCACTTACTCCTGCTGTTCTCCGTTGTGTGCATCGTCTCAAGACATATCACGAGGTTTGGTCATCCCTGGAATCTCTCTTTGCCTCTAAATCTGATGCGCATATCCATCACCTTCAGTGCGAATTACGTGCTTTGAAAAAGGGCTCTCTTTCTATGAGAGCTTACATAGATCGTGCTCGCGATATTGTTGATAGCTTGGCTGCCGCTGATACTGTCGTCACCAACTCAGAACTTCGGCACTGTTTACTTGCTGGTTTGGACTCCAGTTATGACACCATTGTGGCTTCCCTTACTACCTCTATGGGAACGATGAAGCTTGAAGATTTTATCACCTACCTGCTCACGTTTGAGCTGCGGATTGATCAACAGTCTAAAGTCTTGCAGTCTCAACCTATTGCTGCTGCGTCCTCCAGAACCTCTTCTCCTGCTGCCGGACTACTGCCTACGCCCACTGTCTCTCCTGGATCTCGTCCTGCACGAGAGTGTCAGATGTGTGACAAGTCAGGTCATCTGGCCCCTATGTGCTGGAAACGTTTCGATCGTAATTGGCGTCCTCAACCTCCTCGTAGACAACAATCTGGTGCACAATCTACACCCTGGCGTCCTCCGCAGTCTACTCCTCGTGCTTACATGGCTGCTGCTCAAAGTTCGGTTTCTGCGCCTTGGGTACCTGATTCTGGAGCTACTGATCACATTACACATGATCTCTCCAAGCTTCATCCCTATTCCGAGTACACAGGACCTGATCAAATTAGGATGGGTAATGGTTCTACTATTCCTATTTCTCATACTGGTGACTCCATCTTAGTACTCCTACTCGTAAGTTGTACCTTAAAAACACTTTATTTGCTCCTCAAATATCTCACAATCTATTATCAGTTTCTCGTCTCACTTCTGATAATGATGTATTATTTGAGTTTCATCCAAATTTTTGTCTTGTGAAGGATCGATGCACGGGGAAGGTGCTTTTGCGCGGCAGTAGGGTTGGTGGTCTCTATGTTCTTGATTCGGCATTTAGTTCCGTTGATTCTACACAAAGTCTTGTTGGTGAACGTGCTAGTCTCCAAGAATGGCACTCTAGATTAGGACATCCTATGATGCGAACTGTGCGTCATGTCATATCAAAATTTTCTCTTCTTGTTTCTAGTAAAACTATTAGTTTTTGTTCCTCTTGTCATGAACATCGTAATCATAAGCTACCCTTTTCTTCTAGTACTACTATTTATTTGAGTCCTCTTGATTTGATTGTCTCGGATGTTTGGGGACCGTCTCATATTATTTCTAATGAAGGTTATCGTTATTACATAATTTTTATTGATGCCTTTTCTCGGTTTACATGGATGTTTCCTCTTACTCATAAATCTGATGTCTATTCTATTTTTCTTGTCTTTCACAAACATGTTGAGAATTTATTTGGTCGCAAGATCAAGATTTTTCAATCCGATAATGCACTTGAGTATCGCAAGTTAACTCCTTATCTTCAACAGCATGGTATCTTCCATCGTTTTTCTTGTCCTCATACGTCTGAGCAAAATGGCTTAGTTGAGCGTAGACATCGCCATATTAGAGAAACTGGTCAAACTCTACTATCCATGGCTTCTATACCATCCTCTTATTGGTATGATGCCTTCTTTACTGCGTGTTATCTCATGAATCGAGTCCCATCATCTGCTCTTTCTAAGTCATCTCCTTATGAATTGTTGTTTGGCTCACAACCCGACTATACATCTCTTCGAGTTTTTGGGTGTCTTTGTTTTCCTCATCTTCGTCCTTATCGTTCTTATAAGATGGATCCCTCCTCTTCTCCTTGTGTTTTTATTGGCTATAGTCTTCAACATAAAGGCTATAAATGTCTTCACATACCTACTGGTCGCGTATACGTTAGTCGGCATGTCATCTTTGATGAAACCACCTTCCCTTTTGCGGCAAAAGCATCATCCACGACAACATCGTCTTCTCATTATGAGGTAACATCTTCACCCATGACTATCATTCCTCTTGTTTTGGTTCCGGCTCCAAACCCATCTCCGTATGTGGGTTCTCTTCGACAACCGCATAGTCCGATTTAGACGTCCATTATCTCCGAAACCGCACCATCGCCTACACCGTCTCGCATCAACAACTCGCCTCATCATCTCCTACTCGCACAGCGTCAGCTTCAACACCTGCGTTGTCTCCTACTGATAGTTCCTGGTTCCAACTTCAACTGCCGTACCTGAGCCTATGCACTCATCTACAGTACATACTGATGCTCCGTCTATTCATCCTATGGTCACTCGCGCCAAAGATGGGATTTTCAAGCCAAACTCCAAATATTCTCTTGTCTGTGATTCCACTATTGAACCAACCCGCTTCTCTCAAGCACGGGGCGGACCCGAATTGGCGTCAAGCATCCGATGATGAGTATAACGCTCTTCTCAAAAAATGGTACGTGGACCTATGTTCCTTTTCATCCTTCTATGAATCTAATTGGTTGTAAATGGGTGTATCGGGTTAAAAGAGATGCTAATGGCAAGATTGTACGTTACAAAGCTCGTTTAGTCGCTAAGGGATACAATCAAAGAGAGGGTGTGGATTTTAGTGAGACATACAGCCCGGTAGTCAAACCATGCACTATTCGGATTATTATTACTTTATCCTTGTCCCATAATTGGAGTATTAATCAACTTGATGTTCAGAATGCATTCTTGCATGGCAATCTTGAGGAAGAGGTTTACATGAAGCAACCGCCAGGATATATTGATCCTAACTTTCCTAACCACGTCTGTAAACTCCAAAAGTCTCTTTACGGCTTAAAGCAGGCGCCACGGGCATGGTATCATCGGCTTAGTACTTTCTTACTTCAACTAGGCTTTGTTACTTCTAAGTGTGATTCTTCTTTATTTCTTCGACGTGATACACATGGAGTTGTCTACTTACTTGTTTATGTCGACGATATTATTTTGACTGGTTCTAATAATGCAACCTTGGATTTTATTTGTATGTCTCTAAATAAGGAATTTGCTATCAAGGATCTTGGCTCATTATCTTACTTTCTTGGGATTGAGGCTACTCGCAATTCGTATGGTATGTTTCTTACACAAAAGAGGTATGCTCATGATCTTCTTATTCGTGCTAAAATGGATGGTGTTAAGCCGATTCAAACTCCATTAAGTACTACTGGTGATATATCATCTGATCGGAGTACTCTTTTACGTGATCCTACGGAGTATCGGAGTATTGTCGGAGCTTTACAATATCTTACATTTACACGTCCAGATTTAGCTTATGCTGTCAACAAAGTCTGTCAGTATATGCATGCTCCAACGGAATTTCACTGGATGTTAGTTAAACGTATCTTACGATATCTTAAGCAAACCTCTACGTTTGGCATCATGCTCAAACCAGCTAATGCTCTACAGTTATCTTTTTGTGCTTATACTGATTCCGATTGGGCTGGTTCTCTGGATGATCGACGGTCTACAAGTGGTTATTGTGTTTATTTGGGTGCTAACATTATCTCTTGGAGTGCTCGAAAGCAGAAAACCGTGTCTCGTTCTAGTACAGAGGCTGAGTATCGAGGTTTTGCTATTGCTACCGCTGAGATTATGTGGATTCGATCTCTTCTTTCGGAGTTGCAAGTTAATACTTTGTCTCCACCTGTTTTGTGTTGTGATAATCTTGGTGCTACCTACCTTACAGTGAATCCGATTTTTCATGCTCGCACCAAACATATAGAAATTGATTATCACTTTGTTCGTGATCAAGTTGCTTTGAAACAACTAGATGTTCGTTTCATTTCTTCAAAGGATCAGGTTGCATATATTTTTACCAAGCCACTTCCAAAGGATCGTTTTGCTTTATTAAGGTCCAAGCTCACGGTTCATGATGACCCGTTACGCTTGCGGGAGGGTATTGAAGTAACGTAATAGTTACGTACACGAGTTTGTAATTTAGGTAACTTTGTAAAGATAGTATTTCTTGTAAACACGGTTCTTGTATCTTAGGTATTTCTTTGTAAAGAAGTAACCGAGTGTGTATATATAACACACGAGTATATTGTAATTTTAATTAACACAAAATAGTGAATAAGAAATCAGTTTCTTCTCTAACCCTAAACTCTTCTTCTTAACCTCTATACCTAAGTTTCAACTTTCCCTAAAGTTTTCTTCTCCTTTTCTTGAAGTCTCACAACTGTCTTCATTTTTCCACTAAACTTTCCATCTTTAAAATTTAGCTTGGACTGAAAAGCGCTTTCAATTGGTGCTTCATGCCTCCTATTTAATCTCTGCTCATAGGCTTCTAAAGAACCCATAAGTTCTGTCACCGAAAGAGATGTCTTTCAATTCTTCAATTGCAGTGACTATTGGATCATACTTATCAGTGAGGCTAATAAGAAATTTCTCCACAAACTTCTTATCACTAATGTTTTCTCCATAGTTTTTCATTTGGTTTGCTATTTCTTTCACTCTTGAATAATAGTCTTTTGCAGCTTCAGATTCTTTCATTTTTAAGTTCTCCAAATCTCTTCTCAACGATTGTAGTTTCACTGTTCGCACCTTTTCATTACCTTGAAACTCATTCTTCAACGTAACCCACGCCTCTTTAGCTGGTGTAGCTCCCATAATTCGCGGAAAAATTGTGTCATCAACTGCCATTAGAATAGTATATAAGGCTTTATGATCATTCATTCATTTTTTTTTTTTTTGATCAATAAAACGATATAATTTTTATATATGAAAGAATAATGAATGGAAGAGTTACGATACCTCAAGACCATAATGGACCAAGGAGAAGGAAAAAGTAAAAGATTCAACAATAGAGCGACTATCTCCTGAGTAACTCTTCCCATTTGAAGACTAACATTTCATATCTAATATCTTTAAGCGCCTTGGAGGGATGAGACCAATACAAAATATTTGCCTTAATGTCTAATACGATCTTTTGAGCGTCTTTCTCTTTTGCCTCTACGACAAACATCCGTTGATTGCGTTCTCTCCAGATATTCCAACAAATAGCATAAGGGAGGATGTTCCAAATAAAATTTTCAGCCGTTGTGAAATCAGTTCTATCTCTATCTTTAAAAGAATCATTTATGTCATCTCCTGGTGGTCTTCCCACTCCAAAACCATTTAGAAAAACATCCCATATAGAGCGAGCTACTGAACAATGAAGGACAAGTGATTTATAGTCTCTAATTCCTTCTTGCACATACAACATCTATTTACCAACGCTCTCCCTTTCCTTTCTAACTAAGACTAATTCAAATACCAATTCAACCTAGACTTGTAACATTTTCTCATTCTAGATAGAATACATAAGCAAGGAGCAAAGGACATGCCATTGTATCTATGAAATTGTGATCATTCAATTTCATGTTCTTCAGTTTCTTTTGTTGCTCCGGAGTTGTTGCTGTAGTCTCGGTCAGGGTTACACCACTTTCAACGACATACCATAGATCTTGAGATAGGAAGTATGTCTTCATTTTAACACTCCAGAAATCATAGTTTTCTCCTGATAAAATTGGCACAGCTACTGATTGATTTGAACCGCTACTAGTTGACATAATTGCAAGCAGAAGCTATCGCCCAACTTCAATCGAACGAACGGAAAAAAAAAAAAAAAAGAAGAAGAAAGAACTAGAAAGTTAGACTAGCGTGAATGAAGTTTAGTCTTTGAAAGTTAAGAATAGTCTAGAACTGGCTAGAGTTAGCAAAGACTAGAAGAGTCTGTAATGTGAACAAGTGAAGGTCGGTCAAATTGCTTATGTAAAAGAAAAGTCTAGAGAAAGTGTGTGTCTCGGTTGTAAGGGTCTGGTCAAAGATATCTAGAGATTTCAGGGAACTATTCTTGTCGGTAAACAAAGCTATAAATAGGCAGCTATAATATCTTTTGTACTTGAGCAAGAAAAATAATAAAAAGTGAGTTTAGGCTAAGTCATATGGGCTAGATTGGACTGCTAGATTGGCCAAAAAGTGTTGCAAATCATGAAAAAAGTGTGGGAAAAAAGTTAACACTCAATCTGGCTACTTCTCTCTCCAAGCATTTGCTCGCAATCCAACTATCAGCGAGATTGAAACGCTGAATAGTGCGGCGCTCAAAAAGTGACCAAACGCCGAATTGTTAGGCGCTGTTCCATTCGGCGTTCTAACAAAAAAGAAGTTCAGGTATTTGACCAACATTGACAAGACAGATCTGAGGCGTCCACCTGTTTTTAGAAGTATTCAATAGTGCACCTAGCTAGTTGCAGTTTATTGCATATTTCCCATAAAAATTAACAAGACAAGATCACTCACAGATACTCAGAAAGCATTAACTGTATTTTTATGTATTTCTCGTAAACTGGTCTCAAAAAGAAAAATATGGGCTCATTATCACGTCAATATAAGTTTGGGGAAACATCAGGGAGATGTGTTGCGAAAATTAGCTGACCAAGTCAAACGCCGCTTGATTCAGCGTTGTCATGGAAGCTGCACCGTTCAGCGTCAAACGCTGCACTGATCAGCGTTTCACTCTATGAAGCACGGATACTTCAAAATTGGTGACGTATCGGTATCGACATCGTATCAGTATCAGATACTTGGGGATACCTGGGGATACGTATCAGATACTCCATTTAAAGTGTCACCTTTTTTTAATTACAAAAAGGATAGGGGATACTCTGGGATACCTCTCGGATACCTCTCGGATACTCTATAAAGGGATACTTCCTATAATCTAACATTTATTTTTTTTATACAAAATCTATATATTTACAAATTTATACATAAAATCTAAATATTTATAGATATTTGTACTCATGAACATATCGAATAATTATATCTATACCTAATAACTTGTGGACTATAAAGAAAAAAGAGTTGGTATTTATTTTTATGGTGCTTCAAAGAAAAAGAAAAAAACGGTGTTAGAAAAATCTAACTGTAAGGCTTATTGGACAGTCATGTTCTTCATGTTGTTTAAAGAGAAATCGGAGTACATATGACTTTATCCTTTCAATTAACATAAGTAAGATCAAAACCCAAAATGCTGAAAATTTAATGTTTGCTCACTTTAATATTCAAAATAGTATTTATCGATTTTTTTATTTTTTGATGATTTTTAGTAGAATGAATTATTATTATATCAAGTATTTTTTTAATAAGTACACGTATCTTACCGTATCCATTTTATGAAAATTGACGAATCCCCGTATCAGTGTCGCCGTATCGTATCCTCGTATCAGTATCGGTGCATCATAGGTTTCACTGCTAGATTGACCATCCCATAGGACTTAGGAGGTTGCCCATGCTGACGTGGATGGCCAATCTAGTAGCTAGATATCTAGCCCATAGGACTAAGCCTTACGAGAGAGTCTTGCTTCCAACAGTACTAGAGAGCTAGGAGCTCTGTATGAGCAACACTAAACCAAGCTCATACATCTCCAAAACATCATCGAGTGATCATAAAACTATCAAAAATCCAACATGAATCTATAATTATTAGTGTTCACACAATGAACCCTCTCCCTCCTACTCAGCTTGGTGAGATTTGGGTTCGGGGGCAAAATATGATGCAAGGTTATCTCAACAATCCAGAGGAATCTAAATTGACTATAGATAATCAGGGCTGGGTTCACACTGGAGATTTTGGGTATTTTGATGAGCAAGGAAAAAATTCTGTTGTGGACCGGATAAAAGAACTCATCAACTATAAAGGAATTCATATCGCACCGTCAGAGCTTGAAGGGTTGCTACTTTCTCACCCTGAAATATTAGATGCAGCTGTCATCCCATATCCTGATCCCGGACCTGGTGGGATCCCAATAGCATATGTTGTGCGTGCTCCCAACAGCTGATTGAACGAAGTAGATGTTCAGAGATTTATTGAATTGCAGGTAGCACCATTCTAAAGATTGCGCAAGGTAGCATTTGTAAGTACTATTCCTAAATCAGGTGGCGGAAAGATCAAAAGAAGAGAGCTTATTGATAAGGTTCGGGCAGAATATGAGGCTAACTAAGATTACATACAATGGCATGTCCTATGCTCCTTGCTTATGTATTCTATCTAGAATGAGAAAATGTTACAAGCTAGGTTGAATTGGTATTTGAATTAGTCTTAGTTAGATGGCATTAGTGAGTGCTTATTGTCTATTGAATATATGTATTGTTTAGTGTGTTTGCCATTAGGTGTGGGTGTGTTTTTGTGGCAATTAAGAGTGTGTTCTTGAGGAGAATAATTTGACATGTAATGTACCGATCGAAATGGTATGTATTATCTTCCCAAACTTTTCCTGCTGCTGCGCTTTTTTTTAAGGTTTCTATTTGCAAGGCCGTTTAATAAGTAATAACCAGCTTGCCAGTTTGTGAGCCCGAAAAACAGCAGTCGTGAAGCTTGTAAGAAAAAAAATATAGCAGTCGGCGTTAAATGGTAGTTTCCTTGTTTGTATGTAATTCCAACTCCAGTTCTCATCTATATATAAGGGAAACGCAGTGCATATTTTTTAAGACCCATTCACTTTCAAGAAATATTTAGAGAAAGAGACAAGCTGCTAATTAAGGCTCAGCCAAGCTCCGCAAGGATTTGCGAGTCCATATACGCATTTGATTCCAAGTAACATCTCGACTTTCTAATGAATCCCTTGACATTAGTACAACGTATCCAACAGATAAATTCAAAAGAAGCAGCACTAGGTATTTCTGAAAAAGCTTCATGGCATGTTCAATATAAAGAATCTCCTTATGTATTTGTTGGTGGTATTCCTTATGATCTTACTGAAGGTGATCTTCTCGCTGTTTTTGCACAGTATGGAGAGATTGTTGATGTTAATCTTATCAGGGATAAAGCGACAGGTAAATCGAAAGGGTTTTGTTTTCTTGCGTATGAAGATCAGAGAAGTACAAACCTTGCTGTAGATAACTTGAATGGAGCTAGTGTTCTTGGTCGAGTTATTCGAGTTGATCATGTCGCGAAGTACAAAAAGAAAGAAGAAACAGATGAAGAAGAGGAGCAGCAGAAGCGGGAGGAGCGTGGTGTATGCCATGCTTTCCAAAGGGGCGAGTGTAAGCGTGGAGCTTCGTGCAAGTTTTCACACAATGAACAAAGAGCTGCAAACACGGGTTGGGGTGCCAAGGAAGATACCGCTGCAAGATGGGGAAAACACGAGTACGATGGTCCAACAAAAGTTCCCAAAATTACTATGTGGAAAGATCGACAGCTAAGTCTCAAATGTAAAAGATTAACCAATGGCGACCACAAGGAACTTAAACGTCAGAAAACCTTGGCGATGTAGATTCTAGTCACCGTTCCTGACCTTCTATCTTCTTCTTCTTTTGTATGTGTGCTTAGCCTGATGCTTTTCTAAGGAACTGCACCCATCAATTTAATTGACAAACTTTATCAAGTACTTCGATGGGCCACTGTCTCTTTTAGCTAGTTGACGACAAAATTTCTTACTACGTGTTGCATATTTAAACGTAGCTAGGCATTCGTTCATTCACTTTGATGATCTTACTTGTCACTTATTGCTTACCAGCAGTAACTCTTTTCTATTCTAACTTTTAACTATATACAGTATGTCTTGCACTTCTTTCTCTTCTTGAAATTAAATGGTCAGGTAGAAGAATGGTGGAGAAATGTCCTCTCGTTTTTCTTATACAAAAAAAATATTGACACAAGAGATCGATAGTGAATATTCATCTTATTGGGATATTTGTAAGATATTTGTATTTACTTTACAATATTTTCTTACTTAACTTAGGCTGAATGTCGACATCCTTCTTTACAATGTATGTCAACATCTCTTGTAGACTTTGTATATAAGGCCTTGCCTTCTTCTCTAACAAAGCAATGAGAATATTTGAGAAATCCATTCATTGAAACTACATGGTATCTTTAGAGCCAGAAATTTTTAGATTCAAATGTTTTATAACAATGGGAACACCTCATTTGGATGCTGAGATTCCACAACCAACCTCTTCACGTACTTCCAATCCTTTGTATGCTCTAGCTTCGAATGATAATCCAGGAACAGTCATCACACACGTTGTTCTTAAGGGATCCAACTACGAAGAATGGGCTAAAGCGATTAGGGTTTCGTTGGGAGCAAAACGAAAACTCGGTTTCATCAATGGTAAAATACTTAAACCTACAACTAATTCTAATGATCTTGAGGATTGGTGGACGGTTAACTATATGATTGTAGCTTGGATATTTAATACTATTGATCCGAATATTCGATCTACTATTTCTTATCGTGATACATCGTATGAATTGTGGGAAGATATCCGTTCACATTTTTACGTTGGAAACGGTATTAAAAATTTTCTAGATGTGTGTGGGTATATTTGATGAAAACAAAGGACGAGGTTCCACGTTTATTAATGAATTTTTTCTCCTTGGTTGATTGACAATTCACCAAAAGAGTAAAAGTTTTGCGAAGTGATAATGGGACAGAATTTAAGGGTCTTAGTACTTATTTTCATACGAATGGGATGTTTCACTAGACATCCATGGTTAAAACGCCTCAGCAAAATGCTAGAGTAGAACGTAAACATCGTCATATTCTTAATGTTGCTCGTGCTTTACGTTTTCAAGCTTGTTTACCTATTGATTTTTGGGGTGAATGTGTTCTAACTTCTACATATCCGATTAATCGCACTCCCTCTCGTGTGCTTGATTTTAAGACATCTTTTGAAATGCTTTATGGTCGTGCTCTTACTCTTGATCTACTTAGAGTTTTTGGATGTTTATGTTATGTGAAGAATATTAATCCTCGTGATAAGTTTGACAATCAAGTCGTCAATGTATTTTTCTTGGATATCCTTTTGGTTAGAAAGGATGCCATCTATTTGATCTTGCAGCGGGGGATTATTTTCAGTCTCGTGATGTTAGCTTTGTTGAAGATGTTTATCCTCTAGATGATTCCGAAGAAATGAATCGTCTTCACTCATTATATCCATCAGAACTTGATAATACTGCGAATTGTGGGGATTTTTTGAGGACTCAGCATACGATCGGCAATCCTGACAGATACAACAAGGGCCTCCAGGCGCTTGTATACTTCCAGCCAGCACGTTGGTTTATGATGCATCTTCAGACACGTATCTTGAGGATATGCCACAGGCACTGCCCAGTGACGCTCAACCTTCATCCAGTGATAGTGTTTTGTTACCAGCAGCATCTGAAAATTTGTCAGGTTCGGGAGATCTTTTCAGTGAACGTTTGGTTGAAAATGAAAGTGTCCCGGTAGATGATGATGGAAATGTTTTGGTTGATGATACTCTTACTGTTGAAAGCACTATACTTACTGATGCAAACCTTGGTCGTGGTAAACGTACTAAATTCGAAAATGTCAGACATAAAGATTTTGTAAAATGGCAAAATGTGGAGCCGAAGACTAACACGACTTTGGTTCCCCCTCACAGTTCACACATACCAGTCCATTCCTCGGTACTCCATATCCTATAACACATTATGTAAATTGTAATGCTTTTTCATTGCGCATCAACATTTTCTTGCAGCTCTTTCTGTCGATAAGGAGCCTACATCCTTTAAGGAAGCAATGAATGATCCTCGCTGGAGAAAAGCGATGGAGCACTAGTGGAAAATGAAAGTTAAACCACTGCCAGGACAAGAAGTAATATCGAAAAATACGACTGTGTTTATCAGTTGGAATCTGGAAGTGGTTTTTTCCAAAACGACTGTTTCTCACACTGGTTGAATTCTTTAAGAAAACCACTGGTTCTGTCAGTTAACAAAACCTTACTGATACACACAGTGGTTTATATCGATTATATTTTACAAAAAAAAAAGGATTTGATTCAGCTGAATCTAAAGCTAGAATCAACTCAATACTAGATTATGAATCTTACAAATTTAAATTGATAACGACTGTAAAACTTAATCTGCATTAAAATATGTTTGTTTATAACTTTTACTATCATATCTTTTAAGTTCTAAATCTGAATTTCAACAGTAAGTAAACAATGCTCAAACTATATTCCTTCTACAAACTTGAAAAATCTAAAAGCTTGAAAATCTTCCATGCGAGTTAGCAGCTTACAACAAGACTTCACTACTTATACCTTCATTTACCAACAAACTAGCTCAATTCAGGTTCATCACTCTAGCCTTATGCTGCAAATAAAAACCAAGACATCAATTAACAACCACAAAAAGAAAAAGAGACGAGGCATCTACTTGACGCCTTCACCAGCTACACATGCAAATATGCACTAAAATTGAAATTTACAGAAAAATAAATGAATGGCAGCTACTTTGCATACAATACCAGGAATGAAACAGAGAAGATTGTACAAGAATTGCTACCACGGTTCCAACAAGTGTCTGAAATACTATTGATGTAAAACATGGGCTGCATTAAGTGAGTTCTGAACAAAATTATAGCTGAAACTATGGGAATCTAAATATAATTAGCTCACATGCACTCAATTTGATATAAAACATCAAATTTCCTAGCCCTATATGTGTCTAAACGAGCATTAGAAGTCCAGTACAGGCTGTGGTTTGAGAGAACAGCCCATTAGTAAGCTCAGAATATTTACCTGCAGGAGACCAACTTCAATACCATATCTTGGACACTCGTGGACATAAGCTGCACAAGTTACCAAATCACCAGTAATGGTAGCAGATATGATCTGGGCAATAATGTCTATGTTGGTGAAACGAAAAACAAAACGGTACTTAGGGGTGTTGTACTTGTTCTTGTCCTGGTTAATTAGTCGGATTCTGGCACTGCAATTTGTTTTCCCCCCTGCATTCATTACAATGAAACAATATCATATCCACACGAAGATATAAGAAATTAAACCAAAAATCAAAGATATACCTCTCATTCGCTTGAATTTGAATTGAAACCTCTTGAAGTAAGCCCCTGGTTTCTGTGCATTGATTCAAGCCTAGAAACACCAATTTAATTTATATTAAGCGGAAATTTTCATGAACACAAAAGAATAATGATAAACAACAACCACAGAATTCCATACATCCAAACCAAAACCAAACAGTAATTGGAAATACAAATCATCAAACCCAAAGAGATATTTATGCTTTAAAACCCTTTCCCAACTTAAAAATGAATGAATACATGCTTAACCACATACATAATCATAGAATCCAAATATCATAATAACAAAGATGAATACCCATTCAAACCATTCCAGAAAAACAATTTGTACGATTTATAGTATATGTTAAAATCAGCAAACATCAAAATCTAATAACCAAATACACAAACCACTCGCTTCTACAATCCTCGAAATATAAAAACACCACTAGATATATAGATATCTGTCTCTTAAGCATACACTTTACAGGCATTTACAAATCTATTCACAAATCATATTTTGAAACATACACCTTACCATTGAAACTACTATAGATAACACAATCATACAAACAAAATAGCACATAGCCAATCCACTTCCACTTTCTTGCTTTAGCCATATAAAAGTATTCATATGTCTTGAAGTATATAACATGTTAAAATTTGTTTAGAAATTTTGCAACAAACATAACTTGTTAGAAGTACGAACTTAAGAACCATGTTCACTCACCTTCTTATAGTGAGTGTCCAAATCAATGGCTTCCCTTTGTTCGAGTCCGTTCTTTCAAATAACATAGTGTAATGGATAGCATTTGTCTCGCAATCTTCAAAAGCAAAATAATCTCAACATTCCTAACTCATATTAAGAAAAAAAAGATACACTGCATGACAACTGATGAGTGCCAAATAGTGCATATATATACACCTTTTTATTGGCATTTTACTCATCTTTTTGCGCTTAGAAATCGAGATATTATCCCATATTCGTGTTTTCTTTGTTTTCAAGAATAAATATTTGTATTAATTAATTTTGTGTTTTTAGGTAATAAATAAAGTTCGGAGAAACGAGGAGCTAAAGAGCGAAGAATTGGAGTTAAACATCTATGGAGCGTATAGCCAAAGCCCGCAAGCAAATCGATTGCAACCCAACAAGGAAGACTTGGGCTAGAGCTACCCACGACCCGGGATCCGAACCCGCTCATCCCGAGCCGTTGAGATCTTTATCTTCCACATCCAATGGTCGCTGCCTCCACGTGCATCATAGATCGCTGCTCCCGTGCAACACCAGATCAAGCCAAAACCGCTTACCTCCCTGAGCCGTTCAGATCTCCATCAGCTCCATCCAACGCTCGCTAGGCCATTCCCATCGACTCCCGCTGATCGTGCCTCACAGCAAAACTACCTACCCTATACCTCTCGAGCCATACCCATTCTCTTCTCCATCTTCTCTTTCTTCACCTCACCCCGACACAGAGCAGAGCTCTGCTCTTCTTCCTCTCTACCCCGACCAACCTTCTGCTCTCCCATGCCTTCTTCTCCATATTCCGTCTCTATCATCACCACCTCCATCATCACCTCCACTGACACCACGGCAACAACCAACCCCAATAGCCGCACCCCTCTCTAGATTTAGGTTTTCTCGTTCTTAGCTTCTCCAACCCTAGAAGCTAACTTAGAGAAAAACTAAAGCTAGGGTTTTCATCAGCTGTAGAAGCATGGAGCGATTGATTAAGAGGGAGCAGTTGGAGCGACGTGGGTGAGAGAAATTTCACTTTAATTTTCTGTTTTTAAATAAAATTAGGGTTTTTAGCTTTTGATAGTGCATGTATAAATAGAGGATGAAGAAGATGTTTTTAGGCACGCCTGGATTAGCCAGAGCAGTCACTTTAGGATTTAATTTGTGTTTTTATATCTTCTTAATGTTTTAATCTCATTTACCAGGGTGTTGATGAAACCCCTGTTCCCATGTTGAGTAAATCATATCAAATTCTCTCGTCTTATTGTGCTTAATGGAGATGAGTGATTGTATGGCTGTATGGAGCAAATGAATTTGTGATAGTTTGTACTATAAAAAGACAAGCTATACTAGGAATGAATTAGTGACATCAGTTCAATTGCTTTAGGAAGAATTAGTTAGCCAACAACCAAATGAGCTTGTGATAATTTGTCTTGTGAAAAGACAAAGTTATACTAGGAGTGAATTAGGTCATTTTTAAAGAATACCTCCACCTCGAGGCCTTCAAAGGGAGGTATAAGACATGAATGAAATATGGTTAGCCTTAGCATAGGACTAGAGGTGGATTCACAACCTCGGCACTTACCCATAGTCACTTTGTGTTACCTTAGTTTAGAGTCAAAATACCTTAGCTCTGCTCACTTCACTCAACTCGCCGCTTCGACAAACCGAATATTGTTCTATCACTTAGAATTCAGTTAAGCAAGTCTTGATCAATACTAGAGCACCACAAGTCCTTGTGGGATCGACCCGTACTTGCCGCGTCTCCAATAGACGCCGTGCACTTGCGGTTTTACACGTAGGTCATAAATATAAACACCTTTAGAGGCCTACAAGTTTTTGGCGCCGTTGTTTGGGGACTTGGCGTGTGCTGAGTCGATTCTTGTTGCTTGCTTTACTGATTTTCACTCCACCACTGTACATATCCATTTTACATTGTTATTTTAGTCTTTGTTTAGTATAACTTAGTTAATTTTTGTAAACTACATCTTTGCTCTTAATCACCTGCTTCTTCTCATTTGCATCTGTGCATTCCTGGGTACTAAATTTCTGTGTCGAGCTAGCAGGCCTTGCTGTGCTGCTGTGTTGAGCAAACCCAAGGAAGATAAGATGCAGAACAACATAGCCAGGTAGCTACAACTGCTGCCCTGGCACATTTGCGCATGAGCTGTGAACGAGGTAGGCCTACCAATTTGCTTGATAACGTAGTCACCTTGCTAGGTGAGCTTGCCTGATTGTTAGTCTGCTTTGAATGTGCCCTTGTATGCTCCACAGCTTGTGCTCTCAGTCGAGTTGAGCTATAGTTGAGCTGCAGCTGAGATTTGTCCACTGTTCTGTGCCTTACCTTGCATTGGTCTGTGCTCAACTCCAGCCCCCTGAAGCTGTCGAGTTTGAGCTAGGCTGATTGACATCAACCAAATCTGCCGGCCTGTGCTGTGTATTAATATTTTTTGTACCTCTTGCATTGGTTAACTGGTAGTCTGTAATTCAGAGCAAGTCTTCCTTTGTAAAATCCCTGAGCTCTGAGTTTGAGCACAAACCAATCTGCCCTGGTGAGCCAAGTTGTGCCAAACCCCCCCAGCCCCTGAAGCTGTTGAGGGTGATTTGTAACTCAGACAGCCAAGTTGGCTGCAAACCTCACCTGAGCCACCAATTCTTTGAGCCATTGTCTGCCTTGTGTTTGTTTGCCCAATCATTTTGCTCTACCCTCACTTGACTTGCTGAGCCCCAGAGCATACCTTTGAGCTACCATCCGTGGAAGCTAACTTGTTGATGCCTCCTTTGTGCATACCTTCCGATTGAGAGTTTGCATTACTTTGTGCATTTGAGCAGCCCTTTGTGCTGAAATCTGCATTTAGAGTTGTTTCTTGAGAACACAACCTGTGCACAACCAAATGGGTTAAAATGTGAGCACAAACCTGCATAGGCGGTCTTGTGTAGTTAGCACAAATGGCACTGGGTTGAAAACAAATTGTACAAACCCTGAAGCCCACTTACTGAGCTAACCATCAGCCTCATATCTCAAACCACATAGCTGGGCTGACTGACCACACCAGCTGGTCTCACTGAACCCGACCTGGGCTGAAACAAACCCAAACTGACCCACCCACTGACAAGCCCACATAAGCTGAACTAGTGGGCTCGACGCACAAACAAGCCCAACTGCTGGGCCGAGCTTTCTCACCTGGCCGCACAAGCAACCCGGGCCGTGCAATAGACTAAGCCCTCATCTGCTGGGCTGTGCTCAAAAATTTCAGCCCACACCCATTAAACTTTGCAACAAACTGGGCTTCCCACATAAACCAAAGCTTCCCTCAAAACCAAACAACTTTCCCAACAAAACCAAATGAAACCCATCAAAAAAACCAAAACCCAATAAACCAAACCAATCCCACCAAAACCAAACTTAGTCCACTTCAACTGGGCTTTGAGTTCAATTTGAGTTGATAAATCATGTCGGGATTTTGGTCTGCATCTGGGGATACAAACAAATCCATTAGAGAGCTTGCTTACGGGCACCTTTCACAGGATGAACACCCCACAGACCATAATGATTTTAGGGCATATTATGAGCCTTCTCAGGGCCCTGACCTTGAGTACTCATACCCTAACCATCATGAGCACATGTATCAGTCACCACAGTGGGGAGTTGAACAATTTTATACTCCCCGACTCCTTGTCTACAATCACTAATGGAAACTCTCATGGAGCAAAATGCTAGGCTTGAATGCAATACATGAATCCATATAGCAACATGATCATCCCTTCTCTAGTGAACCATGTGCACAACCATTTAATGATTATTCATATGAAACATGCATACCCACTATTGAAGACTCTCCCTCCATTGAACAATGTCACATGTTCTTAAAGATGAACCTTATTCATTTGAAAAAAGAAGAATGGAAGGCAGTTCATGATAGAATGATTATTGTCCCTAATAAAGAAAATCTTGAAAATAGTGTTTCTCTTCCTACTCATGCAACTAACACTGAATATGAACCTAATCTAGAGGAAAATGAGTACACTAGAAATGCTAATAGGGAAATGCATTTTTGTTATGATGATGATGATGATGAATATGATATGTTAGAAGAGCATGTGTGTCCAGAAAATATGATGGAATCTTTTGGTTCAGAGACGTTAGGCGTCTCTTCTGTGAACCCTATGAATGATACCTCTTCTAACATTCATATATGTGATATGGATTGAGCTTGGCTTTGTGAAATTCTTCGGTGAATGTGAGCATGCTTCACAACTTGTTTGTGACTTAGGACAAGGATGAATCTTCTGTTGACACTAATGTTCTGTTGGATCATGATATTATTGTTGTGTCGATTCCCTGCCCATATCACAATATGTTGCCTGCTCTGATGATTATGACTTGGTGATTGATGAATTGTTCTATGCTGGTGAACATGATTTACCCTTTTCTGACCTTAGGAAAGTGTGTGATGGTACAAATGATTTTATACATGAAAATAACTTAGATGTACCTAACCTCTCTCCTGAGTCACAAATTGATACTCCTCCACCAAACCTAGGTGTAGTTTGTCACAAAATTGCAAAACCAACTTTTCTGAAAATGCCTAACTTAGGCCTAGAACTTTGTGCTTCCCAAGTCCTCTTGGACTATTTTGCATCAAAGTATAACACTCTTAAGGAGCCACAGTTGGAATATGTATGTGCTGCTTGTGATTAGCAAAACTCATTTTGAGTTAGACCTTTTGCATGATGTACCTTTAAAATTGCAAGATTTTGTTCTCACAAACACACCCGTTCACAAATTTAGGTTTGGGGAAACTCCTTCACATCTGCATAGTCTTACTTGCACTCTCTTGTTATATCTGTGTAAGGCTGTTGATGTTTGTATATATTTTCTATTGGGTTGATCCTCAACTCTTTAGATTGTTAGTTTATGGTGAATTTTTGTATATAATCCGGTAGGACTTGTTAAATTTTCTTTTCTTGATTCGGTTGAGTCTTCTTGCACATATATTATGCTAATCCGATATGATCTCCGTTGAGAATATTGGATTCTAGCCTTGACTAAATGAAGCTCAACCTTGCTCCCGCCGACATCCCAGGTAATCTCTTCCCTTTTATCTTATCAAAGATAGTTCTCATGGTATGTGACTGTTTAAATTTTTCCTATCTGTGACACATTGAGGACAATGTTTGATTTAGGTTTGGGGGTGCATTTGCATTTAGAGTTTTTAGTTTTTTTTTGCATTTAGAGTTTTTAGTCTTTTATTTTACCTTTTATTTAAAAAAAAAAAAAAAAAAAAATTCAAAAATTCAAAAACTCTTTTGTAAAAAAAAACCTCCAACTTTTAGAGATTTTAGAGTCACTAGCATGCTTATAGCTATGTTTACATAGAGAATCGACCGAAATAACAGAAGTTGGAAGTACCTAGGAGAACACAATCGGGTTCCTTAGTTGATTAGAGCGTTAAAGTTGGATTTAACCATACCGGAGGGCGAATTAGGTGATTTTTAGATATTCGGTAGTAGAATTGTGATCACCCATAGTGGAGACTACCCAATTTACATCAAGTGAGGCACCAACCTTCAATTTTTTGCAACTTTCTAGAAAAGCTGTTAGAGTGTGTGTCACCGTACGTAAATTCCGGGTAGGAATGGTGAGCTACCCAACTTCGCACCAATTTCAGCACTACTTTTGATCTCTTGAGTGCTAGTTTTTGTCAATCATGAGGGTGACGTCTAAAGATGAAAACTCCTTCTAAATACCGATTTGCCGTTAGCATCACTCTCTCTCAATCAGCAAGACCCATAGAAACACATCATCGTCAGCAACCGGAGCATCAATCGAAATATTGAAAGAAAAATTGATATAGTCCAAGGTTTATGTGCAACAAAGAAAAGAAAATAGGATGAGAATTAATAAAATTTATAAAATCAAGACAATACAAGTTGTGGAAAAAATTGAGTGATAAAGTCCTTTGTCCATGGAGTTAGTTGTTTCATTATTTGTATTTTTATTTTCACTTATTGTAGAGACAAAAAAAAAAAAAAAAAAAAAAAAAAATTCAAAAATCAAAATCAAAAAAATATTGTAGTTTATTTTTTTTACCACCATGGTAAAGAAGAATTTAAAAGAAAAAATCCAAACAACAAGGAATTTGAGTAGAAAAATTAAAATTTGTCAAGTTTTGTGAAGTTTAGAAGTTCGTCATCAACAATTGAAGACCGAAGACCGAAGATTGAAGACGTTTCTATGGTTCTTATGAGAGAGTGATATTAATTGCCGATCGGGTGAGAAGTGAGTAAGTACTCCCACCCTTGCTAATGGTTGATTTCCTTTCTTAGAGATCATTAGAAAAAGATTCTTTTGTCCACACTTTTGTGGAGTCTCCAGATTTTATTTCGGAAGGTTATCCTTCTTACCTACAACGTGTGCAGGATTTCTCTCTTTATTCCTGCCTGCACACATGAGAGACTAAAAAAGCGATCTTTTTGAGTGCAATTATCATAAAACCCTAATGGTGAGGCAGAAGTTGAGACTTATGATCACAATCGAATCCGAATTCTTTCATATGGTATGGTTACTTCTCGCTCAGCACTTAAGGATGAGAATGCATTCTTTGGTAGTTCTAACTTCTGTTACTAGCATGCAGAAACTCTATGTCCTCATAGCTTCTTGGAGGCTTGAGACTCTTTTACACTCTGAAGTTGGAGAAGGTTTTGTGGGTACACCTCTGGTAAACCCTCACGAGACTACAACTCGTCCACTAGGGACACCTAGGGGTTTAAAGGCTTAGTGCATACGCTAAATGCATTCGAGAGACCTACGACAGTGGTATAGTTAGGATTTCTTAATTTCTGTTTCACTTGAGGACAAGTAAAATTCGAGGTTTGGGGTATTTGATGAGTGCCAAATAGTGCATATTTATACACCTTTTTATTGGCATTTTACTCATCTTTTGCGCTTAGAAATCGATATTATCCCATATTCTGTGTTTTCTTTGTTTTCAAGAATAAATATTTGTATTAATTAATTTTGTGTTTTTAGGTAATAAATAAAGTCCGGAGAAACTGAGGAGCTAAAGAGCGAAGAATTGGAGTCAAACATCTATGGAGCAGATAGCCAAAGCCCGCGTGCAACCCAACAAGTAAAGAACCCAACAAGGAAGACTTGGGCTAGAGCTACCCACGACCCGGATCCGAACCCGCTCATCCCGAGCCGTTGAGATCTTTATCTTCCACATCCAATGGTCGCTGCCTCCACGTGCATCATAGATCGCTGCTCCCGATGCAACACCAGATCAAGCCAAAACCGCTTACCTCCCCGAGCCGTTCGAATCTCCATCAGCAAGATCCGACGCTCGCTAGGCCATTCTCATCGACTCCCGCCGATCGTGCCTCACAAAAACTACCTACCCTATACCTCTCGAGCCATACCCATTCTCTTCTCCATCTTCTCTTTCTTCACCTCACCCCACGGAGCGTTCTGCTCTTCTTCCTCTCTACCCCCGACCAACCTTCTGCTCTCCCATGCCTTCTTCTCCATATTCCGTCTCTATCATCACCACCTCCATCATCACCTCCACTGACACCACAGCAACAACCAACCCCAACAGCCGCACCCCTCTCTAGATTTAGGTTTTCTCTTTCTTAGCTTCTCCAACCCTAGAAGCTAACTTAGAGAAAAACTAAAGCTAGGGTTTTCATCAGCTGTAGAAGCATGGAGCGATTGGATTAAGAGGGAGCAAACAAGGAGGAGCGACGTGGGTGAGAGAAATTTCACTTTAATTTTCTGTTTTTAAATAAAATTAGGGTTTTTAGCTTTTGATAGTGCATGTATAAATAGAAGAGGGAGAAGATGATTTTAACACGCCTGGATTAGCCAGAGCAGACACTTTAGGATTTAATTTGTGTTTTTATATCTTCTTAATGTTTTAATCTCATTTACCAGGGTGTTGATGAAACCCCTGTTCCCATGTTGAGTAAATCATATCAAATTCTCTGTCTTATTGTGCTTAATGGAGATGAGTGATTGTATGTTTGTATGGAGCAAATGAATTTGTGATAGTTTGTACTATAAAAAGACAAGCTATACTAGGAATGAATTAGTGACATCAGTTCAATTGCTTTAGGAAGAATTAGTTAGCCAACAACCAAATGAGCTTGTGATAATTTGTACTTGTGAAAAGACAAGGTTATACTAGGAGTGAATTAGGTCAGTTTGCTAAAGAATACCTCCACCCCGAGGCCTTCAAAGGGAGGTATAAGACATGAATGAAATATGGTTAGCCTTAGCATAGGACTAGAGGTGGATTCACAACCCCGGCACTTACCCATAGTCACCGTGTTACCTTAGTTTAGAGTCAAAATACCTTAGCTCTGTTCACTTCACTCAACTCGCCGCTTCGACAAACCGAATATTGTTCTGTCACTTAGAATTCAGTTAAGCAGCCTTGATCAATACTAGAGCACCACAAGTCCTTGTGGGATCGACCCGTACTTGCCGCGTCTCCAATAGACGCCGTGCACTTGCGGTTTTACACGTAGGTCATAAATATAAACACCTTTAAAGGCCTACCAACAACATGGATAATAAATATTCATTCGGGTTGCATTGCCCATTAACCAAAATAAACTAGATGGCTTTGCCTCTTTGCACCACATCTCTCTCGCAGAATAATTTTTTACCAGCTCAAGGACTAGTTGCGAACATTACAATCTTATTCTGATCTGGTATACTAACCTTCGAGGAGTACCATCGCAACGAATTTGCAGGCTATCATGGACCTTGATGAAAAAATACAACACGAAAGAAGTTGAAGAAGAATCCCTACTAAACGCCCAAATCAAGCTAGCAAACTAAAATAGGATGGAGAAGGCTTTGCTTACCCATGTAATGAGATTATGCTCAATCTAAATGACCCATTAATGTCAACGGATCTTTTACCATATTGATGCCCCAGATAACAATCCCATTACACAAATTTCCAAAATCGTAACAAAAAAATGCATCAAAATAACGCTTTACTATTGTTCATATTTGACTCGATACTCACAAATGTCGGCCATCTTCATCACGAGCTTTTTTTCTTAAACTTCTACCTATCAAAAAACAAACGAAAGTATAGTAAATATGTCAACCACGAAACAGTGAAGTAAAGATTGCATAACTGATGCATCACAAAAGAAACCAATGCAACACAAAATACCCATTTTTATCAAACCGTAACAACACAAGGTTCCAACACAAGAATCCTAATCTAGTGAAATAAGAAAACCCATATTCATCAAACAGTATATGCATAATATTTCATAAACTAGCTGAAGTAATGATCTTACACAGAAAAATCACAGATCTAATTCTAGCTTTATCAAGCATGAACATGTTTTTAACCTTCTCCTTTTGTTATCCGTTGCTCTACTTCTATAGAAATCACAAAACAAAGCATCTCATTCAAAAGTAAAACACTCAAATTCGACATAAAAAAAAGAACCCAATATAAATTTAAGTTCGAGAATCATGAATTGGTCTTTTTCTTTTATTTACCAACACCAGATTGCTTGCTTTAAAGATATTGGTGGAGATTTCTACTTCTTTGGTGCCTGGATAAAAAGAGAATACACAGAATCAATAAAGCAAACCTAAGAAAACAAAAAAAATTCAAAAACTGATAATGAATCTGAAAAGTGAATTGAGATGAAATCAAAGCTTTTAGGTTTACAAACATCGATTTTTTTCTTCAGAAATTTCAATTCGAGATGGATAAGTCAATAGATTGAACTCAAACGACAAATAGAGATGATACTTATCTTTAGATTAAGTTATTGTGGATAAACCTTTGTTTTTTGCTGTTATTCTTCATCGTTTCTATTCAACTGATCGAAAACAAATCTTCAAAAGGTGATGTTGTTATGATAGAGAAGAAAAGAACGGAAACCTAATACCGAAGTTCTTATTCACAAGCAACTAATTGTTATGATACAAAAAAAAGATGAAGCGAAGCGAAAGTGAATTAGAGAGAAAGTCAAGGAAGAGGATGCAAATGAGATAAAGAGATAAGATTTGGTTTCTTTTCTCTTTTCATGAAAACTCCAACTCTCGCGGTAGTTTTTGAAGTCTTTATTATTTACAAACACACCCCTACGGAATTACTACTTTGTTTAGAAACAGGTTTAAGTTTTACGTGTATTTTTCCAATAAAACCACTTTGAAGGTCACGGCATTATACTTAACTACGGGGCCTGCAACAGTGGTTTTAGTAAATCCTAAAAGTGGTTAAAAACCCATTTCCCACTAGTGGAGGAAGAAATTATGGCCCTTATTGCCAATGGAACTTGGACACTAGAAGACTTACCTCCGGGAAAATTGGCTATCGGATGCATGTGGGTGTTTCGGATCAAGCGTCGTTCTGATGGTACGGTTGAACGATACAAGGCACGCCTGGTTGTCTTCGGTAATCATCAACAGAGGAATAGATTTCAGTGAGACTTTTGCTCCTACTGTAAAAATGGTTACTGTGTGTACTTTATTAACAGTTGCCGGCAGTCAGAATTGGGAGTTAGTTCAAATGGACGTTCATAATGCGTTTCTTCATGGTGACTTGGATGAAGAGGTATATATGCGCCTTCCTCCCAGATTTAGTAATGGCGTGACCGGCAAGGTATGTAGGCTACGTAAGTCTCTCGTATGGTTTGCGACAGAACCTAGAAGTTGGTATGCCAAGTTAGCCACAAATTGCGTGCATATGGTTTTTCCAAAGCAAATCTGATCATTCCTTATTCGTTTATCGTAAAAAGGGCGTGATATTGAATATTCTTGTTTATGTTGATGATATTGTTATTGCTGGGAATAATAGCGATGCTATTTGTGAACTGAAATCTTATCTTGGTGATTATTTTCATATGAAGGACTTGGGAAAATTGAAGTATTTTCTCGGCATTGAAGTGGCTAGAAGTTCAAAAGGGATTTTTCTTTGTCAACGCAAATATGCTCTTGACATATTGTCTCTAAACAGTCTTATAGGTTCTAAACCAGCTAGCGTTCCAATGGAAGAAAATCATCGTCTAGCTCTTGCATCGGACACACCTATGACAGATCCTGCTCGGCATAGACGACTGGTGGGCGTCTAATTTATCTTACCATTACTCGCCCTGAGCTTTCTTATACGGTTCATATATTATCTCAATTCATGAAGCATCCAAAACAATCTCAATGGGATGCGGCTTTGAGAGTTGTTCGTTATTTGAAAAACAGTCCCGACCAAGGTATATTACTTCGTGTTGATTCCACTCTAGTTCTTGATGTTTATTGTGATGCAGATTGGGATAGTTGTCCAATAAGTAGACGTTATCTTACTACTTATTTTTTATTCCTTGGGAACTCTCCTATCTCTCGGAAAACAAAGAAACAAGCAACTGTTTCCCGCTCTTCTGCGGAAGCAGAATATCGTGCCATGGCTTTAGCCACTTGTGAAATCATTTGGTTGAAGAATTTGCTTCGGAGTCTTGGTGTTGAGCATGCTGCGCCCGTATCTCTTCATTGTGACAGTCAAGCTGCTCTACATATTGCAAACAAACCGGTCTTTCATGAACGTACGAAACACATTGAAATAGATTGTCATTTCGTACGAGATGAGATTCTCAAAGGTACTATTGCTCTTGCGTAAGTTCATACTACTATTCAACTTGCTGATATTCTTACCAAAGCTTTGGGTCGTCAACATTTTCAATCTCTTCTTGACAAGTTGGGCATTTCCAAACTTCATGCTCCAACTTGAGGGGGGTATTAGGATATTTGTAAGATATTTGTATCTATTTTGCAATATTTTCTTACTTACCATAGGCTGAATGTCGACATCCTTCTTTACAATGTATGTCGACATCTCTTGTAAACTTTGTATATAAGGCCTTGCCTTCTTCTCTAACAAAGCAATGAGAATATTTGAGAATTCCATTCATAGAAACTACACACCTACTAAAGATTCTTTAACTTCAGGAAAATCTTTATCCCATAAGATGATCATCCCACCATAGTTACCAGTTGACTGTTGAAAGGTCCATCCAAAATTTGAGTGCCCAAAAATATGTTGGATGTCATGATCACTATAGTGCATCATCTTTGTTTCTTATAGGATTATGATAGGTGTTTGAAGAAGACCAATCATTTTCTTTACAATCAGCCTCCTATCATTGGAACAAAATTTGAGTGACAGGAAATATATTGGATCGTCCCACTGACACTCCATGAAAGTATCTTGAGACTCATTTATCACACGAATTTCCTTTTTTTTTTTTTTTGGTCAATCTTTTAGGCTTGACACCGGAGGTATTAACTTCTTGAACTTTAATATCAAGACGCTTACATTCTACAATGTATATTTTTGAGTAAACTTCCTGAGTTTGTGATAAATTCTTGGAGCTAGCATCATCTAAAGTTTCCTCCAAAAGAGGTTTGAATCCAGGTGGATAGATAGGAGTGGAGGATTGTGAAGTAGCTGAATTTTCTTCCTCTTCTAGAAGTATAATAAAAGTGTCTTCAATACCTTTTAGAGGCAATACCTTATCCTTGGGTTCATGCACAAAGACTTCTTGAGTTCCGTCCAATGTAACAATGGATTGAATCTAAAATCTTCCGGGAGCTGGTAAAGCAACATGAGTAGAGGATTTAAGCACCGGACCTTGAGTAGTTATTTTAGAAAACAGAAACCGTTTTGAGTGATTAGGCATATTGTTAGAAGTAATGGCTAAGTGAATACCCAACTCAAATAACCTTTGTACCTCAGAAAAAATCCATGCTGGAACCTGTATATTATTATTAGGTTTTGAAGGTTTGTTGTAAGTAACAACAGAAGCCATGGAAACTAAAAAATGGTGATAAGTGTGGAGGAGTTTTTAGGATGGGTGGATTGAGGGTGATTGGTTTGGGTGTAGGTTTTAGGAGTGGCAAAGAGATGATGTTGGAAACATGCCTTGGGATTGGGTCGATGAAAGAAAAAATTTAATGGCCTTCTTAGTGGTAGAAATATACTTGCACGGAGATTTAGGGTTCACAGGTTTAGGACCTGTGGGAGTTAACATGTCATACGCTTCGGGGGCATTTTCTCTAGACTCATCTTGAAAGATAGCTTCCTCCAAGGGAAAAATACGGCTTAGTCCAAAATCACATCCAAATATACTAGTTAGTCCTAACCCATTCAACTATGTACAAATTAGTCCGTTTTTATGGAAAGTACACAAATAACCTTCATGATTTTCAATTTCATTCAAATATTTGCAGTTTAGTCCAAAGTTGACTCTGATGTCAACAGTTTTAAATAATATAAAAAAATAAATTAAAATAAATTTATTTTTCGAACCGTTTCTCCAAAATTCGCAAACTTCATATATTCGGAAAGCTTTTTCCGAGAGCTACAAAAAGCGTACTCATATCACTATATAATTCTCATTTTTAAAAAAACTTAGTTTACATTGGTGTACAAACATGTACACATCTACAAAAATACAACTTGTTTACAACCCAAACTCATTACCAACACCAGCTCCGACGCTCAACCACTCTTAACCCCGCTGCTGCAAACAACTACCTCACCTCAACCATTCATCAAGTCAAATTTTTTATCCATTTTTGTAGCTTTCCAATCTTAGCTGCACTTCTCTGCAGCAACACTACTGTTTATGGGTGAAAATCGTTTCTGCCGATTTCGGTAAATTCGGTAGGTGAGTGAGAAACTGGTTCAAACCCTAAACAAATGTGCTGCACGTGAGCACTTTATAGATTCGAGAGATCAATCTGTACAAGTCTGGCCTAAACCAAGAAATGGTCGTTCCAGACTTGCTTCGGTCACAAAGTGGAGGAGAAGGGTTGATTTGGGGAGGGAAGCCAACAAAGGTGTTGAGACCAGAATACTGGGAGAGCAGTGTCTCGACTTGTATCGAGAAAGTGAAAGCTTCGAAGCTTGCAAGAGATGAAAGCTTTTTGGAGAGCTTGCAAAGTTGCCTTTTCCGAGAGTGTAGTATTTTTCTCCGACCGAGACTTGTCGTCTCGGTGGAAATAGGTAAGACCTATTTATACAAGTCGAGATTGAAACGTACCTGGACTCATGAAGGAAGAGAGTAAAGGGTGGAATAATGGGAGGAGGTGGTAACCGCATGGTGTTAATGGGTGAAAACATTTTCACCATTATTTCCTCATTTATTTGATCGCTTTATTCCTTTTCACGCTTTCTTAATGTGAGCGTAGTGTACGCTGCAAGCGGTGACCGCCAAACCAAAACCCCGGGAAAGCATCCCCGGTTGTGTTGATATCTCGAGTGTTGGTTGCACCTTGAGTGCAAGTGGCGCTGCTAGTGGCGCGTGTGGCATGTGCCATTGGCATGTGCGGAATGCCTTGGTGGTAGGTTGTACGTTGAGTGTAAGTGGCAATGCCGTAGCCGCTAGTGGCGTGTGGGCATGTGCCATTGGCATGTGCGGAATGCCTTGGTGGTAGGTTGTACGTTGAGTGTAAGTGGCAATGCCAGAGCCGCTAGTGGCGTGTGTGGCATGTGCCAATTGTCATGTGCGAATGCCTTGTTGGTAGGTTGCATGGTTTGCAAATTAGGCTACCGCTGGGTTTTGGCATGTGCCAGTGGCGTGCACGGTTTGCAAGTTAGGCTACCAGCGCGCATTAGGGCCACGGCTAGGTGATGAAGGCTACCAGCGAGCGTGTTGCCATGTGCCAATGGCATGCGTGGCCGTTAGGGCCGTGGCCTTGGTAGGAAAAGCTACAAATGGCGTGTTGGCATGTGCCAATGGCATGCGTGACCAGTTAGAGCCATGGCCTTGGTAGGAAAAGCTACCAGCAGCATGTTGGCATGCGCCAATGGCATGCGTGGCCGTTAGGGCCGTGGCCTTTGGTAGAAAAAGCTACCAGCGAGCATGTTGGCATGCGCCAATGGCATGCGTGGCCGTTAGGGCCGTGGCCTTTGGTAGGAAAAGCTACCAGCGAGCATGTTGGCATGCGCCAATGGCATGCGTGGCCGTTAGGGCCGTGGCCTTGGTAGGAAAAGCTACCAGCGAGCATGTTGGCATGTGCCAATGGCATGCGTGACCGTTAGGGCCGTGGCCTTGGTAGGAAAAGCTACCAGCGAGCATGTTGGCATGTGCCAATGGCATGCGTGGCCGTTAGGGCCGTGGCCTTGGTAGGAAAAGCTACCAACGAGCATGTTGGCATGTGCCAATGGCATGCGTGGCCGACTTGGCCTAGGTTGCATGGTTTGTCAGCCTAGGGCGCTATATTTGGCATGTGCCAATGGCATAGCGACTTGGAAATATGGCTTGTGGTACGTGTTGGCATGTGCCAATGGCACGTACGGCCATGTTGACCTAGTTGCACGTTTTGCAGGCCTAGGGCGCTATATTTGGCATGTGCCAATGGCATAGCGGCTTGGAAATATGGCTTGTGGTACGTGTTGGCATGTGCCAATGGCACGTACGGCCATGTTGACCTAGTCGCACGTTTTGCAAGCCTAGGGCGCTATATTTGGCATGTGCCAATGGCATATTTTGAAAAAATACGCTTGGAAATATGGCTTGTGGTACGTGTTGGCATGTGCCAATGGCACGTACGGCCATGTTGACCTAGTTGCACGTTTTGCAAGCCTAGGGCGCTATATTTGGCATGTGCCAATGGCATAGCGGCTTAGTTTGGCATGGTTGCCAATGAGTGCGATATGTAGTTTGGTTTTGGCGTCCCTGCCATGTTGCGCAGTGTGCGGCTTGGTTTTGGCGTTGTTGCCATGGTGCGCAGTGTGCGGCTTGGTTTGGCATCGTTGCCATGGTGCGCAGTGTGCGTTTGGTTTTGGCGTCGTTGCCATGGTGCGCAATATGCGGTTTGGTTTTGGCGTCGTTGCCATGGTGCGCAGTGTGCGGCTTGGTTTGGCATTGTTACCATGGTGCGCAGTGTGCGGCTTGGTTTGGCATTGTTGCCATGGTGCGCAGTGTGCGGCTTGGTTTGGCATTGTTGCCATGGTGCGCAATATGCGGCTTGGTTTGGCATCATTGCCATGGTGCGCAGTGTGCGGCTTGGTTTGGCATTGTTGCCATGGTGCGCAGTGTGCGTCTTGGTTTCGGAATTAGGGTTCTGTGTCGAAAACCCTAATCTGGTATTTTGAAAAAATACCCATATTAATTATTTACACCTGAGTTAATGTGTTGCGGGTAACACTAGGTCATGGGGTTTTACGTTTTTACCCCTTGTTTAAAAACCACCATCAACAACTACCCATCCAACAACAACATAAATTCCTTCTCCTCAGTACCACCAACATCATACATTTCAGATTTCATGTTTATATTATACAACTTGAATCGTCCACCTAACACCACTAACGGTATCCATATTAAATAAACATAACATGGAAACTCAAATGGATTTGAACCATCAACCTCCGCAGACCTTGTGATAGGCTTGGGCACTCTACCATTTTGAGCTTATGAGTCCTTAAAGGTAAACAATAAATGTGCACAGTAACAACCAATATGCAGTACCTGGACGAAGTATGCCCACTGCAAAATATACTTGTGGGAAGCCAACTTAAGTTTCCCATCGTAGGCAAACACAAGACTATTTTCAAGTTCGTTGATATCAACGAACTTCCCTTGCTAACTTGATGGTAGTCCGCCAATAAAATATTCCAATATTATAGCTAGACACCCTCTCTGAAGAAAGTACATCAAAATTTAGCTGGTTCCACAACAACATATTAACAAGAATAGATCTCAGCAACATAACACAAACACAGTAGATGGAAGCCAAAATATGTATATTATATTCACTTTCTTGCCAAGCTTCCAAACTGTTGGAACATCAGTCGAAGTTAAGATACCTGCTTCGAGCAGGTTCAAATATTGCTACTCTATGACTGGTTGGTGGGAACCCATTTAGATGAGGACACAACAAGCACCTGTGACACACCCAAAACTTTTCATCTCGTGTACCTGGTAAGAGAAAATTCTGCACAATCCTTCCTTGCATCAACAACTGTTTTTATCCGCACCACTATCTCCTCCCTTGAAACCACCTTCTTGGATATGACTGCAAGCTTTTGGAGGTAACTTTTTAAAGAAAACAAGACGATAAACATCAACACCAACCAATCTGATGACAAAATCATGTTAAACATAGAACACCTGATGGAAAATTCAGTTTACAAAACAAAATATCCAAATATAGTTCTGCAAGTGTACAACTATGTACACCTAAATAATCAACATGTACAACTATGTACACCTAAATAATCAGTATGTGAACAAATATGTACACCTGATAAATAAAATATTACATATCAATAAATTGCTTGGAACACAAGGGAAGGGGGTGATATGGTTAATAAATTTAGATGGTTTCGTATGCATCAATATTAAATGTAAAATAAATTAGGTTTTACTCACGTTAATAAATAGAAGTTGGAGCCAAACCAAAAATCCAAACTTAATGTGGTAGCACACAGGGAACCTGCAAACAAATAAAAATTTACATAAGTGAGTTTCGTGTCTCCAAGTCATCTCTTCCCTACCCAAGCATAAGCTTATGCAGAGCATCTTTTCCGCATGTGTACCAGTTTGTACACCCTTGTTTTACCCAAACATGAGCTTATGTAGCCATTTTTTCCATAAGTGTACCAGTTTGTACACCCTAGTTATTTACCCAAACATAAGCAAATAAGCTTATGTAGTCATTTTTTCCATATGTGTACCAGTGTATACACCTTTGTTTTTTACCGAAACATAAGCTTATGGAGTCATTTTTTCCACATGTGCACCAGTTTGTGCACCCTAGTTACCCAAACATAAAATTATACAGTGATTTTTTTGACATATATAGCAGCTTGTACACACGATGCAAGTGTACAAACCAATCCTATTTTTAACTAGTGCATCAAAAGGTGCACATGCACAAAAATAAACAAATACTACATAATTCAAGGATAACCAACACATAAATAATGTTAGAGGACCAAAAGAAAAAGAAAAAAAAAAAGAAACTATGTAACATAAATTGCATGAACCGGATTGGCAATGTTATGCTCAAGTCTCATACTGACAATAGTTTCCTCTAAACCATTTGTGCTGAAATACGACTTTTTATCATTCAACAATTACTAATATTTCAGGAAAACAAATGAAAAACACAATTCTTGAACGCGAACTGAAGTGGTAACAAAGATGAGATTTAATTAGGTCCTCTTAACAAAGAGTGAAAATCCTTAATTAATACCTTTTAAATGCTTCGTTTTGAGTCTATGCTTCTAATTGTGGAACCCAAAAAACAAATCCCACAATCCGGGTGAGTAGTCGTGACCTTTTTTCTCGGCCATTTCTGGAAGAAAAAAAAGAAGGAATAAATGAATATACTCTTATTTATCCCAACTCACTAATGCAATCAAACAATAACATGAGGTAATATATCTACAAGAAGACATAAAGATCGTTAAGATACCCATTTCATCACGAGTAAGGCCAAGTTTTTCATATGTATAACTAAAAATAGTCGAAATGGCATATACAAGAAGTCATATAAGTGGTGTACAAGCATATACACCTCGTATAACAAGGATGAGATTTAATTAGGTCCTCTTACCACGCGAACTGAAGTAGTAACAAAGAGTGAAAATCCTTAATTAATACCTTTTAAATGTTTCGTTTTGAGTCTTTGCTTCGAATTGTGGAACCCAAAAAACAATTCCCACAATCCGGGTGAGTAGTCATGACCTTTGTTCTCGGCCATTTCTGGAGGAAAAAAGATGAAGGAATAAATGAATATACCCTTATTTATCCCAACTCACTAATGCAAGCAAACAATAACATGAGGTAATATATCTACAAGAAGATATAAAGATCGTTACGATACCCATTTCATCACGAGGAAGGCCAAGTTTTTCATATGTATAACTAAAAATAGTCGAAATGGCATATACAAGAAGTCATATAAGTGGTGTACAAGCATATACACCTCGTATAACAAGGAAAAAAAAAGCAGTGCACTTTTATGTACACCGCGTATAACTGGTGTACAAAATAATACACCTATATTGTAGAAACTGCAAGCTCACCAGCAAGTCTATTTTTCTTTTAGTGCTTCAAAACATGGGAAGGTTGTGCATGTTGTTCTCTATCTCTGGCACTTACAATTAAAGAAAACAGGTAATAATACAAATACCTGCATTTCATACTCGAAAGGAGAATAATAATATCAACACAATTCACATTCTCTTTATATTTTGATGGTTTCAGAGACAAACTACACCGAGAAGAAAAAGAGATGGAGACGAAATCCTTGCAATTTGAAAGGTGTAATCGAGCAAACCAAAGTTAACAACTAAAACCTAAATTAATATCGTCGATGCAGAGCAGTGCCGAATGATGGATCGAAATGAAGAAATGAATCATGAACAAATCAGTATGCGAATTTTATACGAGGGTCATTTTTGGCATGGAAGAAAAAGCATTTTGGACTAAATCATTCGTATAAGGATTGACTCGTTTCAAATTATGTAAATTTGGACCTCTCAGTACTAGGCTTTAGATGACAGGACTTGATCGTCTAAAGCGCAGTGAAAATGGGATTAAACGTCAATTTCTACTTCCTCCAAACTAACAGGATTATCACGGGATAATAAAGATAGCTTCTCCACCTTTTTCCATATCGTATATTGTATTGGGTTTGATTTCCTTTTTCTTGGGCTTACGTTGTTTTTTCCATCTCTTACCGGATCCTAGATTTTGAACTTTCCGGGTATCTGTTGGAAGCTTCCTTGTTGGAGAAGTCATAAAATTAGCCGCAGAATATGGCTGAAAATATTTCGCAGTTGATGATGAGTTACCATAATTTGCTGTAGTCTTCCGCATCTCATGCATGATCCACTAAATTCGGAGATTTCCATTGACTGAAATTTTTCCGGTGATTGAGACTTTGAGGATTGACTGAAATATCTTGCGTTTCCGGGAATGAAGATGTGAGCTGTAAAATTACCCATATCTGAGAATATATTCACACTTCTAGGAATGGAATTAATTCCTTCGAAAGATCTTTGCAGCAACTTAGGAACCAAGCCTTTTAGGTTTAAGTTATTAAACCTAGTAGCCGATCAAAAAAAAAGTTATTAAACCTAGTCGAAAAATAATCCTTGTTCTTATAAGAAAATGAATGTGCCCGGCCGATATGTGTATATAAATAGCTCACGAGAAAACCTAGTAAGATACACAAGGAAATAGCCCTTGAGAAAACCTAGTAAGATACGCAAGAAACTTTTTCTTTCCTGCTTAGGGCTGTGAATTGCTTAGTTGCACCATGATATTCGATCTCGACGAATTGTTAGTCTGTAAGATCCAAGTTGACACAGCATGAGAGGTTGATCTTGTATGTGGAGGAGGCGTCGAGCAGTACGGAGCTGGAGTATGAGTTTCAACTAGGTAAATAAAAATCATAAATCATAAATCGGGTATCAATATGGGGATGTTTAGTGATCTTCCAGCAGATATTATGCTAGATATTTTCACTCGTTTACCAGCTGAATCTATTTTAGATTGCAAATTAGTTTCTAAAACCTGGGAAACCACTATTCACCATCCATGTTTCGCTCAAATGCACTCAAATCTCCTACTTCCTAATCTTGATTCTGGTAAGCTTAGCTTTGTTCTCAAGATTGACGACTGTTATGAAAAGTTGTATTATTTAGAATATGATAATGAAATTTCTTCTCATAGAGTTAAGAAACTGACTTGAATCCTCCGTTTAAGATATACACTATCCTTGGTTCATGCAACGGTTTAATTTGTCTAAATGGTTTACCGAATCATTATACCGTAGCTGAATCTTCTAGTGCTTCTTATGTTGCTTATATTTGTAATCCCATCACTAGAGAATGTATCACTCTTCCGGAACTTGATAGATCGACATATTATCGTCGTGTTGATTTCATGTATTGTGGATTTGGTTACGTTGCTTCGACTAATGAGTACAAAGTTGCTAGGCTTTACACTTTCCAAAGAAAATACAAGAAATCTGCACAGATTGAGGTTTACACTCTTGGCAGTGGTAAGGGATGGAGAAACGTAGGCGAGATAAATAAAGATTCGAGTTCCATTGATAAACAACATGCTGTGTTTGCTAATGGATTCCTTTTTTGGAATTTTATAAGTGGGAAAATTCTTGCCTTTGATTTGGCCAAGGAAATATTTGTAGAATTTGATGAAGTTTGGGACAAGCGTAGTTGGCCTAGGTTTTTGGGAGGCCATTTATGTGGTACCACTATCCACTATAATGCAGGCCAAGGGCCATTCGACAAAAATTGCGATGTATATTTATTGAAGAAAAATGAAGATGAGTCATTCAGTTGGAGTAAAGAGTTGAGTTTCTTCAGTACAGATCAAAACAATATTTCACTTGCCCTTACGCGTAGTGGCGTCTTATTTTTCTCAGATACGAAGCTCCAACTTTATGACCTGAAATCTTCTTCTTTTAATATGCTTAAGGATTTCGGTAGAAGGATTGATGACGGAATTCCTCATGTGAACTCCTTAGTTTCATTGAAAGCATTTGCTGACGCGAAAACAATGGAATCCGGTGAAAGTGAAATAGGGGAAGTAAAAAGCAGGTATTCTATGCCTTGGGATGTCTAGCTGCAACTCTATATCATTATCTTTAGATCATCATGGACAAAAACAGGTGAATGTGGTATTAGTCCTATAGCATAGAACTTTCCTGTATTTTTCATTAGGCGTGCAACATGTAATGAAATGAAAACTATGTTTCTTATCCAGTACTAAATTACTAATCCATTACATCTTCTATTGTGTAGAGATATTTGACTCAGTACACATCCTTGTTAGCTGATAAGATGCATACCTTTGCTACCAGAGTTACATAGTATAAGCTGGGGTCACCTCATTTCTGATAGTGGTCCCTGAAGATATGCGGTTGTAGAGGCTCTATCCTTGTTGAGCCAGAAATATCAAACAAAATTAGTATAGGGAGTCTTGCAGAGAGTTGGAATGTTTGGTCAACAGTAAGTTATCTAACGTGGATTGAGAAGCAAAAGCAGGTAACTGTCCAGTATGCTCATTTCATGGTAAAGAGTCCAAATCATTGACCAGACACCATCCATCAGCAAGTATAAAAAGGTACTCACAAATTTCCTATTACAATACACAGTTTGTCTCTTCGCATCCGCCAGGTCACACCTTTTGTTAGTTGGATACATTTTCTTTCATGCATTGCCAAATGGTGGCAGATGCTGCCAAACTGAAGCTTCCAAGGTGGTGGTAGCTGCTGCCCAGATAGCCTTATTGTCTAGTCATGTAGTCTTTCAGTACTCTGGTTACATTTGCCTTTCTCCAGACTGTTGCGATTCCGTTGGCGTCATTAGGCATTTGCAGACCTGGAGGCTGCTTTGTCCTGAATTATTATGTGACCATTTAGCTGGTTGTTGTTGTTGTGGTTGTTATTTTGGTGGTGCTGACCTTGACCTCGACCTTCGCTCTGCCTCCTTATCATTGCTATTCTCACCCTGTAGAAGCAGCAAAATATTTTCCCTGCATCAGGACATTATTCGTACAGGTAGAAAATCTATATATTTATTATAGTTTAAATAGTTGATGTGTAAGTTCAGTTTAGCTGCTCAGATACAAGGCATGGTGTCCGATGGATTGACGCCCCATTTCAAAACCGATACCATCACTTTCTTAATTTGGCCTAAAAATAGGCTAACTTGAAGAAAAAAAATAGTACTATCTCTTTTGCAGAAACGAGGGAGTATTACATAAAAGCTTGCTTGACCATTATTTCAAGCATAAGTTTGGACACCACATAATACACAAGAAAACCCTGAGTCACACATTAAAGATACACACTGATCACATAATGTATTCATAGATAGTGTAAGCGGGTGGATTGACATGGTTTTAGGGGATCGATATTCATCGGAATGCAGGAGTCGTTAGCATGCGTCTGTCATACATGCATTAGCACTCTCGGGAATATCTTCAACCATACAACAAATTCTACCGAACTCTAAAGAGGATATTGTACAAGAACAGTCACAACAACTCCGTAATCAACTTTTCAAGGTGGTTCAGAAACCAAACTTTTCCAGTTGAGCATGAACTCTTTAATTAATAGTTGTATTCTCAGAAATGATTGACTTCTTCTTGGTGGTTTACTAGTACTACCAGGACAATCTACAACCGCTTTAAAAAGGTGATCATACACTTGGTTGTTCTGATTAACTCGAAAAATAACGTTTTGGATCGGACAATACATGCATTGTTTTAATGTCCGAAGAATTTTTTTGATTGGGATCAAACCTATGGCCTCATGTTTTGATTTTCAGTGTTACGGAACTTGATCTTCAGAATCTCTTTTAATGTTGCGATAAACTGATGAACATTGATATTTTGCTTGAATTTAAAATTTATAAAAACATGGAATAAAATCGTCCATATTTTCATAGTTATCGGTAGAAAACGAGGAAATATTATTGGTAGAAAACAAGGAAAAAACGAGTGAGAATATCCTCCAAAAAACCTCGCGAGATTGGGGTATACTCAAACTAATTGGGGTATACCCAATTTTATAGGGACTCTTTTTTAAGGGCAAAGGGGAGGTCAATGGGTAAAGTTACAAAATTACCCTTTCTCATTATAACTCTAATTACTACCAAAATCAGTTTTCTTTCTTCATTACATCTTCTTCTCTTCTTCTCCTCCACAACCTTACCTTACCGGCTCCATCACCCCACCACCACCAAAACTCGTCGATCAATTCGTTAAAATCGTCGATTCGAAAACTCCGATTAATCTTCATCAATGGATCCACCACGGAAGGAGGCAACTCGTATGAAACAATCTAATCGAAACCCAATGAATATAACCCTGAATTGCAAATTTGGTTGCTAAGAAAGTGAAGAGAAAAACGGTTGAAGAAGAAGGAATTGAACCCATTGAAACACGTGAAATGGTGCGCTTAAGAATGTAAGGGAACACTTAAACTCACTCTAGTACTTCAATTTCATGTTTGCATGTCAAATTAGGTCAGAAAAATTGAATTTGTGAATTGGTAGTTACGGCGCACGGCAAGGTTTTTGGTTATCGACCTTTCCGGGGATTTCATAGTTAGGGTTTGGCCTAAGGGTATAAGGTTGAAGAACTTGTCATTTGTATAGTTTCTGCTCGTTACTAGCAGGGGCTTGCAGTTATTCAACTGTATACATTGCCGGCAAGGTCATTATCTTTTAATGAAGCCGGCAAGTTTTTGTTTTTTACCCTTCCTAGCTACTTCTGTTGAATGTTTCCCGATGCCTAGAGTTTTTAAACCCTAAGGGTAGTTATATAAAACCATGCCGGCGGTTTGTCACCTAGGAAATGTATGTGTAATGGACCTTTGCCGACCTCGTATAGTGAAAATTTCTTGTTTTTTTTGTGCGCCTAAGGCTATTTTGATGATACAATGTCGGCGTTGTTTAGCCGGCACTCATCTTTTTATCAACCTTACTTCGCTATTGTTCCGCCGGATATGTTGAATATATCTAACTTGCCGGCTGTAATGTTTTTTTTTTTTCCGAATTGTTCTTGTTCGGGATTGCGAATGGCAAAGAAGAAAGCAGCTCCGAAAGCAACTCTTAGTCCTCCTTCAAACCCTCCTCGTGTTGGTGATAAACTATTGTCTTCAAAACATCGAGGGGTGTATGTTGCAGCCCTAACGACAAAGGTCTTAGAACCACTATCCGAACCCAATGATTCGACGAGACTCTAGATGAAGACCAATCAATTCCATCTCGGTAGAAGAGGTGATGATGATGATGTTGATGAAACCAATCCTATCTGGAGGGAGGAGGTAACAATGATGATGATGATGATGATGATGGTGGTGATCAAGACATGCATGAGGTCAGAGGAGGTAATGATGATGGTGATGATGATGATGGTAATGGAGATAAAGGTAAGAATATCATCGAAGATGAAATTGTTGAAGAGGAAGAGGAACAAGAAGAAGAAGAAGTAGAAGGAGATGGAGATGGAGAAGGAGAACAAACTCTAGCCGTTGTTCAAGCCACCGAAGCTTCCGCTTCAACTTCAACCGGAACGAAGAAGAGGGTGATCACTAAACCTACCGATTCTCACATGCCTCCCAAACACTTGATGGTTGCACCGAAAGAAGGTGAGCCTCCAAAAGGGACCCCAAGCAGATGGTGGAGCTGTTCTTTTGGATACAAACACTCTTGGGCATGTACGGTCCATAATACTATCGTAAGTAATCTTAATCCATCTTTGTTATTTATTCAAGTGTGTAACTATCTTAATTAAATTTGCATCAAGTGTTTGTATTTCTTTTCATTTTCTTTTTTTTTGTATTTAGGATCACAAGCACGCCATCCGTCTCATGAGGCGCCAAGCTTCGTGTTCAAAGGATGCATACTTGGATTCTTGACTTGGAATGTGAGGAGGTGAAAGTGATTGTGAGGAACTCCTGGTTGTTGCCTGCGGTGGAGAGTTCGAATATTAATCATGATAAAGTTACCATCTCTCGCATTCTCAGAGCGGTTCTATGGAGAGACCGATACTGTTATTCCCATTCGGTGAGATGGCGATAACTCCCGATGATGCTCAACAAATTCTAGGCCTCGAGGTTGATGGAAAAGCAACACCGAAGGATTCGATAATGCCATTTATTTCGAGAAGATTTACGAATTGAGCAAGAAATTGTTCGGTTGGAGTCGAGTTCGACGGGTGATGTTCTTGACAAGAAGGATGGTCGACTAATTAAGAAGTTTAATGTGAAGAAGTTGAGGGACAAACTATGGAAGACTCATGAAATCCTTGATAGGGAAGGGAATGGTGCACCCGGTGCGAATCAATGCTACCGCGGCCGCTTATTTGCTATACACCCCGGGCGGATGTATCTTCCCCGACGCTCCTAAACCAAGTCGAGGCCGATTACTTGCAACTATTGGATCCCTTACATGAGATGCGTGGGTATTCTTGGGGTGCTGCGGTGGTTGCCTTCTTGAACAATGAGTTGACAAAATCTTCTGGGCACTCACTAAGCAAGTTAACGGAAACACATGTCTCTTCCAGATAATTTTATTGTTTAAAACATTTATATTTGCAAATCTCGTAAGATAAGGGTTCTTACTAAACTTTTTTTTTTTTTTCTTTTGCATAGGTTTGGATATATGAACGCTTTCCTTCTTTGTTCAAAGACAACTCTTACGTCAAAGTGGATAACAGTGTTCCGGTTCATTTGCCAAGAGCTCAAAGGTACAGTTTTAAGGGTACTCAGGATAAGGATATGCCGCAAAATCTTATGAAACTCCGAGCCGCCATCGACAGATTGACTGCGAAAGAGGTGATATTTGATCCGTATCGGGAGGATAGAAATCAAGGTTTAATCCCAAGGAGAAATGAAGTTATTGCATTATACTATGGACCCTTGATGACTGTGTTTGAAGGATTTTCAATGTACGATCCACATCGAGTAATGCGCCAATTGGGTTACGTCCAAGAAGAACCTCATTTCGATGAAGAACCGTTCTTTACCGTGAACCGGATGACCGCACCACCTCCCAAAAACTATTAACGTCTCTTACGATCCAGCGCCAACTCAAGAACATTGGGACAATAGAGGGGCCGTAACATCGATGTGAGTCTTTTTGGACGAGGTGACCACCGGTCATGAAGCTACTTGAGAAATACATGGCGTGGTACTTGGGTTGGGCTCGTCCTACCGTGATTAGCCAATGACTACTTTGAAGAACTGGCTCGTAAGAAGAAGATGGAATCGAAAGACCCAACAACAATGCTTAAGATATTTGTAAGTATTTTAGAGTTGCTCTTACTATTTTAAGATTGATTGCATTACCGAATCATTCTATTAATTGTTTATTGTTTAACCGAATATAGAAGTATCAGCTTGAAGACCTTTGTGAGGGTGTTATGTTGCGCGAAAGATAGAGGAGAACTTTGTGCAAAGCAAGCACATTGACTATGCTTGCAATGTTGACAATGAGGATGCCCATCTATTGTTCAAGCAACTTCAAGCTCAAGTAAAGGCGGAAGAAAAAGCTATTAAGGATGCACAAGCCAAGACAAAGGTGATAAAAAGAGGACTCGTAGTGCTCCCGGTGGTGAAGGTAGCAAAGAAGGGTCGTGGTGGTGAAGGTAGCAGCAAGTGGTCGTGGTGGTGAAGGTAGTGTTCCTAAACGGGGCCGTGGTCGTGGTCGTAAGTGGCCAATGAATTCTTTTCTAGTTCATTTCTTTATGTTGTGGTGGACAAATGTTTAAGTTAATGGTGTGGACAAATGTTTTTTACTAGTTTATAGGACATGTTTCGTATTTTGGAAAAAAAATGTTGGATGAATGAATGGTTTTGTTTATAAAGTGTCAATATATTTGCCAAAGATGCTTTTTTAAGCTACCTTGTCCAGTATGTCCCAAGGCCTATTGTGAAATGCCAATGGCCATGTCAACAAAAATGTGTAGTTATAAAGTTGTGAAATGTCGATATCAACAAAAAAATGTGTAGTTACTGTGGCCTAAGCAAGGTAATACCATTCCTACCAAGCCGTGTTTGTAGCCTAAGTGTACGAAAATAGAGACCACTGCTAGGCCATATATTGAAAAATCCATTCTTCGATGCCTAAAATCATGTAAGGCCTGGAGGGAAGCAAAACAATAAAATGCCGGCGGTGGAATTTTGGCCGCATGCTAATGAACCCATACAATTCCGGCGTTTTGGGACCCCGATTGTAGCAAATTTACGACCATGCCGGCGTTTTCAAAATTCAAATTTTTGGCAAGTACAATTGCATTGATTGACTTGTACTTGGGCACTATAACGACCAAATTTGGGCACCATCCTATAAATGCACTACTTATCTCCACAAAACAACACACAACTATTTGCATATACTCTCCAAAGCTCATATCATCACACACTCCATCTAACTCACCCAATAGCTCTCTACACACAAGAAATGGCTTCATTTGATTCTAATGAAGATTTGGCAATCACAAAGCTTGGTATGCAGAGACTAGAGTTCGAAGGAAGTCCTCCGTAAGGGTGGATTCCACAACCTTTTGGGCTAGGGTTCACAACACTTTTATCCAAGAGTGTGGAATCCTAACTCAAGAAGTGTTCAACAAGTGCATGATAGGCACATAGTCATTGAAAATGCGATACTTGCTTATTTAGCTATCCAAAAACCAATTTTCAACGCTCCCCCACTTTAACTTGTCCATTGAACAATTTGTAAGTATTTTTTTGGTTTATTTTACGTGATCCATGTTGTTTGATCTTCCAACTTAAACCGCACTAACAAAGTAAGTTTGTGTTTTGTTTTTTTGTAGCACCAAGTCGCCAAAGCGCGCTACTTGGAGGAAAAGGGGAAGCATTCGCATTCGATGCAAGCTATCAATTCATGGAGGAGGAAGATTGGATGGCTTTAGAAGTTTTAGTGTAGGTTTTGTGGGTAGACCTCTATGTAAACCCTCGGAGACTATAACTGGTCCACTAGGGTCGCCTAGGGGTTCAAAGGCTTGATGCACATGCTAAGTACATTCGTTTTTCCGTCGACAATGATTAGGTTTTATGTTTCAATCAATGTAGTAACCAAAATTGAATGAATAAAGTAAATTACATCTTCCATATTATGTCACCCAAGGGTTGTATTTGTTTTTCATGCCGAGATTAATATAGCCAAGGGTAGGAAATATTTACATGCCGACCGGCAAGATTGTTTGCCCAAGATAGTCGGCATGTTCTTCATCCGAGGACCATTCCGCTGCGGATATATGGTCGACAACACTTATTCAAAGTTGACCCGCGGCCGAAGATACATCGGCGGCTTATTCAAAGTTTAACATTCCTGGATGTATGGTGGAAGCTTATTCAAACCACGACCTTGCCGGCTTTATGCATTTTCAAAACCAAAATTTTTGGATCGAAATCGAATTCATAAAACGGATCAAAAGGTTAATCTCACGAATTCAAAATTTCAAAATTTTAATCTAAACTCAATTAATTAACCTAATCGAATTTTAGTATTAATTAACCAAGGGCATATTAGCCATTTAGAAAAATAAGGTTAAGGG
>JAJJWW010015940.1:0-26729 GCA_023531295.1 Papaver armeniacum | reverse complement strand
TAATATTAATAATAGTACTAATTCGTAGTTTCTCTTCATTACTCATTAGGAGGAAGACCAAACTGTTCAAGTAAATCCGCAATATGATACGTGACGGAACTAGCAGGTGGCTATACTCATTGACGGAAAAATACGGTTTAGTCCAAAACCCCATCCAAATATACTAGTTAGTCCTGACCCATTCAACTAGGTACAAATTAGTCATTTTTCATTGAAAGTACACAAATAACCTTCCTGATTTACAATTTAGTCCAAATATTTACTGTTTAGTCCAAAGTGACTCACAATGATGTCAAAGAATTTTAAATAATATAAAAAAAAGAATTAAAAACAATTTATCTTTCAACCGTTTGTCCAAAATTCACAAACTTTATATATTCGGAAAGCTCTTTCCAAGAGCTACAAAAAGAGTACCCATATGCCTATATAATTTTCATTTTTAAAAAAATCTTACTTTATATTGGCGTACAAACATGTACATGTCTACAAAAATCCAAAAAATAAAAAGACAAAACAAGGTGCACCAGTTTGTACTCCAACATAGCAAAAGTAGACTGCATTTGAATCTCATACGATAACAAGTTAGGGTGATCCATTCCCAAGGGTTTACCGAACGCTCCTCTCATACCAGTTTGAAGCCCATTCTCCGGCACATGAAAGCATCTTGTTGATACGCAAGACATGGAAATGATGTATTTATACTGTTCATCTATACATAAAATGACCAAGAGGAAAAAGTGGTCAGCACAGAGATCAAACCATTGTTTCATAAAGTTTTTAACCGACAAGGAATCTAATAAAACAACAAAATAATTATACGGAGGAGCTAGATATTGGTGACTCGTAAGCTAAAATACCGTTGTAGCACCAAAGCTCTAAATTATTTTTCCCTAGGCCTATATAATTGAGTAATCACTCATAGCATGAATATTGGGTAACACATTGATAAACCATCCAGTTCTTACAAAGCTACAAATTAAAATGATTTTACTAACTTACAAGTATGAGCTTAAATCTATTCATCTCATGCTGCAAAGATTATTTTAATAAAACCGTTTCGAAATGGAACTCAAGTCGCAACAAATATCCTAGAATGTACATTATCTTTGCCTAAGAGATGTTACAAGTATCTAAATTTCTAATGAGAGGACAACTTTTGATAGTATAAGAAAGAGATGCAAAAGTAATTTTGATGTTTTGTGGTATAAAATCCAACATTTATACCACAAAATGCACATATTATCGAGATAACACAATAGTGTACAACTTTGTACACATCTATAGAAAATCCAACACCCGTAAAATTAGTGTTTTCCTAATTTTTGGTTTGTATACATAAATATAGTCCTACAAGTGTACAACTATTTACACCTAAATAATCAACATTTGGACTACTATGCACACCTAAATAACATAACTGTGTGTACATGCACTACTTTGTACACACCTACGAAAAAAATATGCATGAAATCGATCATTCATAAACCCACACAAACCTACCTTTTCATGATAATTATACATTAGTGCACCAATATGTTCACCCATGCGAAACATGCCTAAAATCGATCCTCCATAACCACACAAAAACCTACTTTTTACATAGAAAATACACTCGGTGCACCAATGTGTACACCCTCGCAAAAACATGCATAAAACTGACCATTCATAACCACAGAGAAGCATACTTCATGAGAATTCCACTGGTGCACCAATATGTACACCCTTGTAAAACATGCAGCAAAACGATCATTTTAGACTTAGTAAGTTTAGGTGATTAAAACTATCCATTTAGTTATACAAACAAGTAAAGCAAAGGTTTACCCATAAAGATGTGGTGGCACCTCCATTCTTTTCATGCAAAACTTTGTCATTCCATTCTTGAGTAGGAGGTAATTGTTAACACATATCCCATGCACATACAAAAAAACTACATTAAATGCATCTCTTGATTGGAGGTTGCAATTTCCCATACCACCTAATGAATTATCTTAAACTTTGATGACATGCTAAGCACGACTACCCTGATTAATCAAAGATGTGACATAATCGTTTGCGAGTACATATACTATGGGCTCGTATACCTTAATAGTGTATGAAATCATTTTTCATTTCCATGTATGCACATTAGAAGTTATACGAGAAATATAAGAAGACAAGTGTTACGCAATACAAAAAGAGTACAAGAAAAGAAGTGTGAAATTGGTTCACATCATACTCTTAACTTTTATGGAAGCCCACTTGAGTAGCAAACAAAGAAGTAGAACCGACTCGACTTGACAAAACTAGCAGTTTCTAATGTACACAATGAAAGTTTCGATGTCGAATACGGTCATATCATCAGTATGAAGATCATTCAATTACGTACACATTAAAACATCGACGTGTACAATTATGTACACATTAAAAAATCAACGTGTACAATTATGTACACATACAAAATCGACATGTGTACAAAAATGTACACACCTATAAACCTAGGGATCCATTCATCACCGAAAGCATACCGGTGTACAAAAATGTACACATCTATAAAACCTAACAAAATCTAGCATTCATAATCCAAAATGAAGATTATAATTTGCTTTCTCCATTCATCACCAAGTGAAATTGCTATGGTGTACAATAATGTGCACATCCTATATGAATGAACAAGTCATTTCCTCTCTTAAGTCATCACCATGAACAAGTGTACAACTAAGTACACCTTGATGTGTCCTAACAACTTATTAGTCTTTTACCTCCAAAATTAACATCTAGCATTCAATTTTCAAATGCTTGTTCTCCTGACAGGACATCACTAATACATGGTTACCTATTACATGATCATTCTTTCACAATCTCAATTTCATAACGTCAAATGTTGCTACTAAAATATTAATGAAACTGAAAAAGAGACGGTGGAAAATACCAAAATGAAACTTACGTGCGACATATCATCTTGTCCTAGTTGTACATTTAGCTAAGTCCTACGATGTAGCTTCAAAAAAAGATGTAAAGTACATTCTTCATCCACAACACACAAAAACTGGTAAGAAACAACACTTTCAAATAACAAACGAAAATCCAAAATCAATAACAATATTTGTATGATAATTATCTTTCAACTAATGTGCCCATATTCAAGTTGTGTATCAACAAAAACCAATTTATATATGTTGGTACGGTGGAATACCTTCTTTGTCTCTGTTAATCACCATAAAAGAAAGAGAGGTAGACACGACCATACTAGACATGCTTGACAACCTGCATACTACAAAATCATATATAAAAACATATACAAAGGTACATCAAAGTACACATTCTCGTATAAACTAAAGATCGAAAAAACAAATATAGAGTGTACAATAATATACACATGCTATATAAAGATCAACCATCTTAATCACAAATTAACGAAATGAAATAAAAAATAGATGAAAAACCAAAGATCTAAATTACATATGTGGTGTACGATATAGTACACATGCTATATACACTGAAGATTGGAAAGTACGTACACTGTGTTAGGGTCATAGTACGTACTGACTTCAATTAATTTTATTTTGGGAACTCCATAGTACGTACTGACTTCAACATAGATATCACTAGCACATACAAATGGAGATGAACCAAAAACCAAGTCGTTCACCAATATTATCCACTATCTGAACATGCCTAAATTAAATACACTGAGCAATCTACTGCTGAGCATCAAAATGAGCCGTTTCTTTGATGAACCCTCTCATCTTTAAAAAAAAAAAAAGCAAGTTAGGCTACCGTTACTGACATGTCTGCCCCAGTCGGACAACCCATAATGGATATTTTCTAGCTCAAAATTACATCATATAAAATCCAAAGTATCCGTTTCGCATGAAAATGACTTAAGCAACCACTCCCAAACGGAACTCACAATGATTATATTAGTTCATTTTAACGAGTAATACCAAATTCATGCCTGACCAACAATTGAATACAATATATAAACTTGTATCTACCACAGTAGCCTTATATATAAAACAAATTCAATCAACGGTTAGACGCCGACCGTTGTACTAAAGATCCTCTTAGCAATGAGATTGAGATCAACCCTAACCAAATGATGATGCAAGTGCGCTAAAGATCGTATTTTATTCCTCAAATCTCACTTCCAACTACTTGATCCCAAGTTGCTCTACATATATTAATGTTAGAGTCCAACTTCATAATGTTGGTTACTAAAACATATAAGCGGTAAAAATACAATTTTTATACTAGCATCAGTATCTAACATGAGACAGAAAAATCATACAAAAATCCAGTTCATCAATTAGAAGGTAAGCATGCGTAGTATGCATTTCCTGGCCACATACGAATTCTATAAAGTCCATTTTTCTAAGAAATATACACTACTCACCTATTCTAAGAAATATACACTACTCACCTATTCTAAGTAATGCACTACAAAGAGGTCGTCACTAACAGCATGACACAAATTCTAACTAGCTTCTTTACCACAAATAGACGCAAACAAAAACAAAAAAAAACAAAACAAAAAAAAAAAATCTAGTGTATGCTTCAACTTAATTCACCAATTTATTATGTAATCCAAGCTTAAATAATAAAGATGGTTTTACTTTTCTGCTCAATTAATTCGTATGCCATCTTTCTGATTCTTCAAAAAGAGATATCATCATTTTAGGTTACACACATTGTGCCTACAACAATAAATTGAAATTAATTGCAGTCATGTTAGATACTAAATCAAAAAGAGACATCATCGTTTTAAACAAAATTAATTTAGGAAAAAAAAAAGTTTAGATGATTATAAATCTGATTTCTTATCATTAGCTTAATCAAAACTCACTTTGAAATTAGAGTAAATAGGTTTTTCAACCCGTAAAAAATTCTAAAATCGATTGGCGATCAAATTAAATGTTAACTTATCTTTCAAATCGCTTTCAATGATGAAATCTTCCAAATAGTTTGCTGAAATTCATCGATTTCCTGTCAATTTCAAGTTAATCTTCAAGAAAAGAAACTGATGACGACGATTTTGGATTTTCAAGATCGATCGAGAGTTTGTTTCATAATCATATTTAGGTTAGAAGAATGAACTTTCATTGGAACGATGAGATTGAGTTTTCTGATTTTTTTTTCATTCGGTCGGGGAGCAATTTCCACGAATTGAAAATGAAGAAACAGGCTTTTCAAGATCAATCGAGTGTTTGTTTTAGTTGACGGGTATTTTTGTCATGAAAAAAATTGGCTTTGGATTGAATCGTTTATAAAAGGACTGACTCGTACCAAATTTGGTAAATTTGGATCTCCTAGAACTAGGCCTGAGAGAGCTGGACTAAAGAGTCTAAAGCCCAACAACTATGGGACTAAACGTCAATTTCTACTTGACGGAACTAGGGGTGGTTCGGGTGTGCTGTTGCGCTCCTTTAAATCCATTTGTATTTTGAACCATTTTAATTTGTAGCCCAGGTACCACACAAGCCCAGTTATTAAGAAAAAGACCGAACAAGTCGTTCGAGTGATTGGCGGCAGCAAATATATAGCCTTCAACTTCTTAGCAAACCCTAACTTTTAACAAGTTTTGGGATTTTTTGGATGATTGAACAAGTTCTCTATATATTTACGTCTAAAACAGATTTAGGGTTTTTCAAATAATAGTCTGGTAGCTAGCTATGGAAAACAAACTAAAAGTAAAGCCTACATCATTCAAAGTTCATGGATCATCGTCAACAAGAAAAACTTCGAAAGAATCAAAGTTACCAGAAACTAGCAACAAAAGCACTGCCAATTCATGTATGAAACTAGTGAAAGATGTCTGGTTAAGGGAGCCGAAGAACAAGAATTTTGTATTTTCTCCCTTTTCAATCGACAGTGCTTTAGGTTTACTAGCTTCTGGAGCAAGTGGTGAAACCTTAGAACAGATATTAGGGTTCCTCAACTCCGAAAGCCTCGACCATCTGAATTCTGTCAACTCTAAACTTATTGAATCCTTGTGCGAATCACGGACTGAACCTAAACTTTCTTTTGCTGGCGGCGTTTGGATTGAAAAATCTTGCTCTATTAAACCTTCATTCGAAGAAGTTGCCACCGCAGTATACAAAGCCAAAGCCAAAACTGTGGATTTCAAAAATAAGGTATGAGAATTTTCAACCTCTTGTTGTTGCTTGTATGTATGACAAACCTCTTCTATTAAGCTTCTTTTTAAGAGTTTAGTATTTTTGTGTTTAGAGCTTAGTATTTATTTTTGTGTTTTTTTAATCAATAAAGAGTTTGGTGCTAACCAGGTTGGTGCATCACCTAATGACTTTACCAACATTGGCTTGTGACTTTTAAAAATACGTTTTCTTTTAAATATCGGTTTACTGATTTTTAATTAATTTATTTTATTTAGAGCAAAAAGGTGCAGAAGAAGGTAAATGAATGGGTGGAAAAGGAAACCAATGGATTAATAAAAAAATCTTCTTCCTGATGCAGCAGTCAATGAAAGTACAACACTTATATTGGCGAATGCACTCTATTTCAAAGGATGTTGGAGTCGAAACCGTTTGCTGAAACGCTAACCAAGAAATCAAAGTTTTATCTTCTGGATGGGGAAAACCAGTACAAGTTCCCTTCATGTCGTCCGTACAATGCCAATATATTACTTGTTATGATAGCTTCAGAATACTTAAACTCCCATATGAATGTTCAGGAACAGATAAACATGCCCGTGGTCCAAGTTTTTCAATGTATATAGTTTTACCTGAGCAACGAGATGGACTTGGTGAACTTATAGCACAGGTGAGTTCTAATCCCTCTGGTTTTCTGCATACATATGTCCCAGTCGATCAGAGTTTGGTGCCACCGGAGAATTTAAGGTTCCAAATTCAAAATCCTTTTGATTTCGAAGCATCAAGTGTACTCAAGAAATTGGGTATAGTTTTGCCTTTTGACATATCTCAAGCTGAGCTGACGGAGATGGCCAACATTGATGGTACTAGCAAATATAGTACGCTTCATGTTGACAAAGTTTTTCACAAGTGTTTTGTTGAAGTTGATGAAGAAGGAACCGAAGCTGCTGCTTCTACTGCCGTGCATATTGTGTGTTGTGCGTTGACTCGTCCTCGTCCAACTCCTCGTCGTGTTGATTTTGTGGCAGACCATCCTTTCATGTTCATTATCAGAGAGGAGCAGAGTGGTGTGGTATTGTTCATGGGGCATGTCCTAACCCTTTGCTAAATTCGTGATGACGACATATGATCATCTCCTGGCTCTATTTTTCCTGTGTTCTTTATTCGAGAAAGTCAACTATATTGCTGCAAATGATTGCCTTTATCTGTTCATGAGTTTGTGGAATATCTTCAATTGTCATTGCTCAAAGTTGAAATTTATCAAACTGTTGCTTTTTTACTGTTGCACAACCAAAACAGAACTTGTTTGCCTAATGTTTCCCCGGCCTTTATGACAATCAGAACTTTCGGCAGTCAGGTTACAACATGATGATTCTTGAGAAAAACAATGCAAAAGTTCATCATGCCAAAAATAAAAGGGCTCGAGAATTGCAGACTAGTTGTTTTTCAGTTTGTATATGTCCACCGGCAAAATTCCGATTTTTCTTTTGGTGGTAACTATATCTATTAATAGGCTTTGGGTGTCAGTTGACTATTTAGCTTTGTGCCCTGGAATGAGCGTGCCTGAACCTAGATTAACACGTTGTTCACGTTATATAGTTAATAGAGGCTAAGAAAGAACCTAAGAAAACGTGTTTCCACAAATATTCACTTCCCAACTCTCCCAGAGTGGCTCAGATTTCTTTCACTGGAAAAGAAAAGGCGGTCAGGCAATACATAAATTAGTTGACACTTCAAATCATGTTGGTGGATCGTTAGCATAAAGGAAGACCAAGTTGTTTGAGTTGTTTGAGTAATTGGCAATGCTGTAAACCTCTCTGTAAGAGCATTGCCTTATGGGCAAGTCTTTTGGTAAAGATACAACATGGTTCTGTAACAAGCAGAGTTTAGCAAAGCTATAGCTAACAGTGATAATGATCACTTACAGTTCCATCTTTGCAGGATATTTTCAGGAGTTTTCTAAAGATGCAGGGTGAATAATTTGGTGCTAAAGACTTTCGAGTTCAAGTCATTAATATCATCCCAATGACTTTACCTTGTCGTTTGCATATTTTATTATTTTTAGCGCCCTGGCCCCTGGCACTTATCACACAAGCCCAGTCTACTTCTAGCGCCCAAGTACTTTTTCCAAGTTAAAACTCTTTCCATCTTCTTAGTAAACCCTAACTTCTTGCGGAACAAGTTAGGGAATATTGGGAACCTCCAATTGAACAAGTTATATATATTACATGTATAACAGAGTTAGATAGATACAATAGGGTTTTCGTTCTCTGCAATAGTCTGGTAACTATGGAAAACAAACTACAAGGAAACCGTAGTCCTCTACCAAATATTGTATCAATAATACCAAAAAATACTGTGAAAGAATCAAAGCTACCAGAAACTAGCAACAAAAGCACTGCCAATTCATGTATGAAACTAGTGCAAGATATCTGGTTAAAGGAGGCGGAGAACAAGAATTTTGTATTCTCTCCGTTTTCAATCGACAGTGCTCTAGGTTTATTAGCTTCTGGAGCAAGTGGTGAAACCTTAGAACAGATATTAGGATTCCTCAACACCGAAAGCCTCAACCATCTAAATTCGGTTAACTGAGCACACGACACCAGCATATGAAGCCAAGTCCACATTAAACTGAGTCCAAGTCCTGCAGTTATAGTTTGTTGTACATCCCTATTCTTCTGCTGTAACTCAGTCCTGTAAAACTCCCTAGTCTTGTGTATAGTCTTCCCTGTAAACTCGTACAAACTGTTCTAGGTTAGTTGATTACTTCTTATGTAACCAGTATAAATATGAGATCAAATATAATTCTGTCTACACAGTTGTGAGACAATAAAATCAATAGCCTAGAATCTTTGATGGTATCATCTTGATCCATCCTAGGACCTATTTTCATCTCTTCCGCTTATTCAAAACTCTGTTCCTCACAATGGTGAACTCTGTTGATCAAACTCCTCCTTCCAGTCCAACTCACTCTAACACAGAACCTCAACCCAATCCATCTTTAGGCAATACTGCACCTTAGATCCGTATGTGATCCATCCTGATAATCCAACAACAAAGGTTTCCTTCTCCTCTTGTGGAGATAATTATGGTTCTTGGGTTCGTGGGATCACAAAGGCCCTAAATGCTAAAGGAAAACTAGGGTTTGTTGACGGGTCTCTCCCTCCTCCGAAAGATGAGTTGCGTATCAATGTTGGAAGCGCCGTGATGACCTGGTCGGTAGTTGGCTTCTCAACTCTTGCCGCCGGTATCGTGGCTAGCCGCTTATATGCACCTTCCTCTCGAGCCATATGGAAGGACTTGGCAGTGAGATTTTGTATATCCAATGCTCCTATTTTATTTCCTCAGCCTAAAATCGCTTATAGCGGCTATCAGCAAGAATCCATGTCGGTTTCAATGTATTACACGAAAATCAAAACTCTATGGGATCAATACGATTCTCTCGTGGCTCGCCACCGAAGTCAGATCATGTGGCGCCGGCAAGTCTCTTCTTGAGAGACTCGAACGTGACAGAGCCATGGAGTTCCTTCAGGGTTTGCATGATCGCTTCTCCAATCTCAGAAGCCAAATCCTAATGATGGATCCTTTCCCCACTGCCTCGCGCATCTTCAACATGGTGCAGCAGAGGAAGAGCAACAACATATCACTTAAGTCCTCTCCCCGCCATTGAAGCCGCGCCTCAATACCAACCGACATCACCCACGCATTTCGTCCAAAGACTCGCAACTCATCACAAACGTCCTCGACCACACCGTGACTATTGTAATCGCCATGGTCACATTCGTGAACGTTGTTATCGCTACATGGATTTCCTTCCTCATCTCAACAACACCTACTGCCGCCAATACTAGTGCAACTCAGGAATTTCAACCTATGCAACCTCGCTACTATTCCAGCGTTTCACTGAACAATACAAAATTGCCGTCTTGCCTTAATCAATCCCCCGGAGAAGATGCATCATTGAACCTCTGGTGAATTTCACCGGTAAGATTTTCATACATTGTTTTCAACCTTGTTTGTCGACAAGTGGTGCTACTCACCACATTTGCAACTCCTTATCATATTTTACCTCATATACTCCTCAAATAGTCTAATTCAAATGCAATTGCCTCGATGGTACTCTATCAACAAGAAACATATTGGTGAAGTTGTCTTCTCACCAACTCTAAAATTGTCGAATGTTCATCACATACCCAATTTTAAATTTAATCTTCTCTCCGTGAGTCGCTTGACTCGTGCTTTGAATTGTGTTGTCCTTCTTACACACAATTCTTTTGTTTTTCAGACCCGTCACGAACAAAGTGATTGGTCTGGGGTGATTTAAGTGGAGGTCTTTACCATCTTCGAGTCTCCTCGCATCTTTAGCAACATCACCCAAAGCTTTTTTTTCAATAATAAGACGTCCTTCGACATATGGCACGTCAGTTGCCAGGCCATCCTAGTTTAGAACGTTTTAAATTTCTATGTAATTCGCATGACTATATTCATTTTCTTTTTTCCAAGTACTTACGATGTATGCCCTATGGCAAAGGGGCTCGTTTATCATTTAATAAAAAAACAAGATTTCTTCTACTAGATGTTTTGAGCTTATACATTGCGACATATGGGGTCCCTTCTTCACAACTTCTATCACCGGTGCGAAATACTTTCTCACTATTGTTGATGATTTCTCTAGATGCACTTGGGTATATCTTATGCACACCAAGGGAGAAACTTGCAAATTTATCAAATTCTTTCTCGACATGTTATTACTCGCATTCTCGCAAACTTAATACTATATCTACCGGTAATGCTTTACCTTATTTACCGATCGCAACGTTTTCAATCGACAATGGTTCAATTTTTGTCTAATGCATTCCATTTTGGATTAAAGAAAATGGGATTCATCATCGAGAAGTTGCGTTCATACCCACAAAGAAAACGGGATTGTTGAACGCAAGCATCGTCATTTGCTAACCGTGGCAAGAGCGCTTCGTTTTCGTGCAAATCGCCAATTCTTTTTTGGGGTGAATGTGTTTTAACGGCAAACCTTACCTCATCAACAAGATGCCTACTCCAGTTCTTTCCAAACGATCTCCTTATGAAGTTCTCTTAGGTACACAACCTAACTATCGTAATCTTCGTGTCTTTTGGTTGTTTATGCTATGCTAGAAACACTAATATTAAGCATAAATTGATTCTCGAGCTAAACCAGTGTGTTTCACGGGTTATCCATATAATCACAAAGGATACACCGTATTGGATCTTGATACAAAAACTACTTATGTTTCTCGTGATGTCATTTTTCATGAAACTATATTTCCTTTTAAAGACGCCAAAGTTGTTCATACAGATTTTTCAACCTAGTTCTGTTCCAGTATTGTTTTGATGATACTCCCATTGCTCTCCCACGCTTCCTGCAAATCCACCTCTGCCACCTCCTAATATCGACTCTTTACCGAATGGAGTCCCATTCAAATAGTAAGTACTCCAGTGCGTTCACCAGCTGTTGTTGAATTACCAACTTCCGACACTGACGTTTCTTTACCTGTATCTCCTGTTACTTCTAGTATTGACTCATCTTCAATTCCTATTGTTGACACGTCTTCTGTTCCATTGCGTAGATCGACCAGAGATCATCACCCTCCTAATCATTTAAAGGATTACATCTGTTCAGTTAAGCACTGCACATCTAAATCTGCATATCCCATAACGAATTACATTTGTTTTGATCAGTTTACTCCGCAACATCGTGCATTTCTGTCTTCTGTTATCTCCAATGACGAACCACGCACATTTACGGAGGTTATGAAAAATCCAAAATGGCGTGATGCTATTGTCAACGAGCATACTGCTCTCCACGATAACGATACTTTCACTATCACTACTCTTCCGCCTGGCAAGTCTGCTGTTGGCTGCAAATGGGTTTTTAAAATTAAATATCGTCCTGATGGAACAATTGAACGCTATAAAGCACGTCTTGTTGCTAAAGGTTACACACAACAAGAAGGTATTGATTTTCATGATACATTTGCCCCTGTTGCTAAGCTAGTTACTGTTCGTGTATTACTATCTATAGCTGCCATTCATAACTGGCCTCTCCATCAGCTCGATGTTAATAATGCCTTCCTACAAGGCGATCTCCTTGAAGATATTTACATGAAACTTCCTCCAGGATTTCAGAAAAAGGGAGATAATCGTGTTTACAAACTTAATAAGTCTTTATATGGATTAAAGCAAGCTTCTCGACAATGGTTTGCTAAATTTTCTGCTGCTTTACTTAATGCAGGTTTCGTTCAATCTCGGGTTGACTATTCTCTTTTCACTTTTCATTCTGGTGCAGTCTCCATTTACGTCTTGGTTTATGTCGATGATATTATTATCACCGTAATGGTCCCTCTCGTTATTCAGATCTAACCCGTACTCTTGAATCGCAATTTTCTTTAAAGAATCTTGGTCGCTTACGATTTCTTGGGCATTGAGGTGTCTCGCTCCCCAAAAGGTATTTTCCTTTGTCAACGCAAATACATTCTTGACATTGTTAAAGATTCTGGTCTTTTAGGTGCTAAGATTTCCCCATCTCCGATGGAACAACATCTTAAGCTTCTTCCATCCTCTGGTAAGCCACTACCTGATCCTAGTGTTTATCGTCGTCTCATTGGTCGACTTCTTTACCTTCAAGTGACTCGTCCTGACATCACTTACTCTGTTAACTATTTAAGTCAGTTTATGCAGCAACCTTGTTCTGATCATTTGGATGCTGCACATCGAGTGGTACGTTACCTTAAAGGTACCGTTAGTCATGGTATTTTTCTATCTGCTACTAGTTCTTTGTCTTTATCTGGCTATACTGATTTTGATTGGGCTGGTTGCCCAACAACTCGTCGTTCCACGACCGGTTATTTTACCATGCTAGGAGATAGTCCTATTTCTTGGAAATCTAAGAAACAGCCTACAGTTTCTCTTTCTTCTGCTGAGGCTGAATATCGAGCTCTTGCAAGGCTTACTTCTGAATTGCAATGGTTACATTATCTTTTTAGTGATCTTCGTATCTCTATACCGACACCTATTCCAATTTATTGCGATAATCAAGCTGCTATACATATTTCTGAGAATCCAGTTTTTCACGAGCGAACTAAACACATTGAAATCGATTGTTATTTTGTACGTGAAAAACTTGCTATCTCGGTCTTATCAAACCTACTCATTTACCATCCGCATTACGATTAGCAGATTTGTTCACCAAACCACTTGGAGTGGATCATTTTCACGCTTAGCCGACAGTTGGGTCTTCGCCCGGCATTCTCCTCGGGCTCCAACTTGAGGGGGTATTAGACGTACTACTTGGAGTGTGCGGCAGAGAGCACACGACACCAGCATATGAAGCCAAGTCCACATTAAACTGAGTCCAAGTCCTGCAGTTATAGTTTGTTGTACATCCCTATTCTTCTGCTGTAACTCAGTCCTGTAAAACTCCCTAGAGTCTTGTGTATAGTCTTCCCTGTAACTCGTACAAACTGTTCTAGGTTAGTTGATTACTTCTTATGTAACCAGTATAAATATGAGATCAAATATAATTCTGTCTACACAGTTGTGAGACAATAAAATCAATAGCCTAGAATCTTTGACTAATCTCATTGAATCGTTATGTGAAGCACGAACTGAACCCAAGCTTTCTTTTGTTGGCGGCGTTTGGATTGAAAAATCTTGTCCTATTAAACCTTTATTCGAAGAAGTTGCCACCGCAGTATATAAAGCAGAAGCCAAAACTGTGGATTTCGTAAATAAGGTATTAGAATTTTCAACCTCTTTTAGCCATGGTATTCGGCTTCTCTTTTAGAGCTAATTAACCAGTTTCGTTGTGGGTATATCACCCAATGGTTTTACCATTGAAGTAACACCCGCTTTTTTCTATAGAGTTTGATATCGTTTTATTGATTTTAATTTATTTTATTTAGAGCAAAGAGGAGCAGAAGAAGGTGAATGAATGGGTTGAAAAGAAAACAAATGGATTAATTAAGAATCTTCTTCCTGACGGAGCAGTTGATAAACATACAAAATTTATATTGGCGAATGCACTCTATTTCAAAGGATGTTGGAGTCGAAATCCGTTCGATCAAGCACGAACCAAGGAATCTAAATTCTATCTCTTGGATGGGGAAAAACCAGTACAAGTTCCTTTCATGTCGTCCATACAATGCCAATATATTACTTGTTATGACAGCTTCAGAATACTTAAACTCCCTTACAAATGTTCAGGAGCACAAGAAAATTTCCGTGGTCCAAGTTTTTCAATGTATATAATTTTACCTGAGCAACGAGATGGGCTTGGTGAACTTATAGCAGAGGTTAGTTCTAATCCCGCTGGTTTTCTGCATAAATATGTTCCAGTCTATCAGAGCTTGGTGCCACCGGGAGAATTTAAAGGTTCCGAAATTCAAAATCCTTTTTGATTTTGAAGCATCAAGAATACTCAAGGAATTGGGTATAGTTTTGCCTTTTGATAAATATCAAGCTGAGCTGACGGAGGTGGTCAATATTGATAGTGCTACTACTAATAAGCTTCATGTTGACAAAGTTTTTCACAAGTGTTTTGTGGAAGTTGATGAAAAAGGAACTGAAGCTGCTGTTTCTACTGCTGTTAGGGCGCATGTGGAGTGTTGCATGATGCGTCCTCGTACACCTCCTCGTGTTGATTTTGTGGCAGATCATCCTTTCATGTTCATCATCAGAGAGGAGCAAAGTGGTGCAGTGCTGTTCATGGGCCATGTTCTTAATCCTTTGCTAAATCAGTGATGAGGGCATGTGTTTATTTCCCTAGCTCTGTTTTTGGTAGTTTGGAACATCCCACTTTTCCTCTTTTCAGTTCATTTTTTTTTCTGAAGTAATTTCTCTTTTTACAATAACTATGTTCTTATTATTATTATTTTTAACTCGGTTTTAAATGACTATTATTGTAGTGGGCGAGTTTAAGTTTAGATTATGTACTAAAGTTCTGAAATGGTTTGCATATTTGTTTTGATTAAGGTGTTTCTTTGAGCTATATATAAGGTGTTGCATATTTGTCATATTTGAGCTATCTGATCGGTGTACTGTACTACCTGATCAAAGAATGTTTTTGATTAAAATTTATGCAATAATTTTGAATTCGAAAGATATATGGATATTTCATATATTGTAGGATAATATTGTTATTATAACTATGGATGGAGTTATCCACAGTTCAACCATGCTTCAAAAAAAAAAAAAAAAAAAAAGAAGTTACGGTCCAAATTAGTCTGTGTCGAAATTATGGCTTGCTAGATGTTCTCTGCATCTCCTTCTATATTTTGACTTTGTAACCAGGGAACAATCAGGTTCGCCTTTGCCTTCGCATCAGCCGTCAGTAGCAAATGAACACTCGAGCTATGATTTCATGTATTCTGTGCAATTATAGGTATGATTTCATGTATTCTGCGCAATTATAGGGTATGATTTCATGTATTTTGTTGTTGTTATGCGCCAGCGTTAGAAAACTTGTAGTGTTGGCTCTTTAGTGATGGCTGTTGAAGACCATATCATATCTAACTTTCCTAAGTTCTAACAAACATACAATAGAATAATTATTCCTAAGCGTCCGACCACTCTACTGCCTGATCTCAAAATCTTCGCTTTTCAAGTTAATTATTTCCATCTCATGAAACCCCAATTTTTAAACAATTTGTAGAACACGTTTTGGAAATTTTGGGAACTCCCAAATTCCAAAACAGAGTTCGATACAGGTTTCTGCAATAGTCTGATAGCTACCTATGGATAAAAAAACTAAAAGTAAAGCCTCCCGCATTCAAAGTTTGGATCATCGTCAACAAGAAAAAACTGTGAAAGAAGTCAAACAACCAAAGCTAAAAAACAATAGCAAGAAAAAACAGCGAAAACAGCCTCATGTATGTAACTGGTGAAAGATGTCTTGGTAAGGAGTCAAAGAGCAAGAACCCCAAAAGTAATTTGGTGATAATGATCACGCAGTTCCGTTTTTGCAGGATTTTGAAGGATATATAAGGAGTTTTCAAAGATTCGGGTGAGCTGCAGCCCCTAAAATAATTTGGTGCTAACGAATTTCGAATCGCCAATGACTTTACTACGGCTAGTCTAATCATACAAGCCCAGTTTATAAGAAGCACACCACCACTGCGCCTAAATCTCGAAATCTTTCCTTTCCAAGTTAGAACTCTTTCCATCTTACTTCTTAGCATACCTTAACTACTTGCGGAACAAGTTAGGGAATTTTGAGAACCTCGAGTTGAACAAGTTCTATATATTTACATGTATACAAGAGTTAGCTACATACAATAGGGTTTCTCTGCAATAGTCTTGTAGCTATGGAAAACAAACTAAAAGTAAACCCTCCATCATTCAAAGTTCATGGATCACCATCAAAAAATACTGTCAAAGAATCAAAGCTACCAGAAACAAGAACCAAAAGCACTGCCAATTCTTGTATGAAACTAGTGCAAGATCTCTGGTTAAAGGAGTCAAAGAACAAAAATTTTGTATTCTCTCCCTTTTCAATCGACAGTGCTTTAGGTTTAGTAGCTTCTGGAGCAAGTGGTGAAACTTTAAAACAGATATTATGTTGCCTCAACTCTGAAAGCCTCAACCATCTAAATTCTGTTAACTCTAAACTCATTGAATCGTTATGTGAAGCACGAACTGAACCCAAACTTTCTTTCGTTAGCGGCGTTTGGATTGAAAAATCTTATTTTATTAAACCTTCATTCGAACAAGTAGCCAGCGCAGTATATAAAGCAGAAGCCAAAACTGTGGATTTCGAAAACAAGGTATATCACAATTTTACACCTCCTGTTGTTGTTTGTATGTAGACAAACCACTTTTAACCATGGCATTTAGCTTCCTTTTTAGAGCATAGTCCAAAAACACTTACAAATGAAAAACTTATCCTGATTCGCTTAAAGGTCATTCAAATTCATTACCATGCTTTCTCTACAAAGTTTCATATACATTTTATTCATTACTATGCTTTTGCTATAAAGTTTCATATTGATTTTTATGTATTTTATATTTAGAGCAAAGAGGAGCAGAAGAAAGTGAATGAATGGGTTGAAAACAAAACAAACGGATTAATTCAAAATCTTCTTCCTGACCGAGCAATCGATGCGATACCAAATTTATATTGGCGAATGCACTCTATTTCAAAGGATGTTGGAACATAAATCAATTTGATTCATCGCTAACTAAGAAATCAAACTTCTATCTCTTGGATAGTGAAAAAACACTACAAATTCCCTTCATGTCATCCAACGCAAGACAATATATTACTTGTTATAACAGCTTCAGAGTCCTTAAGAGCATCCACAGTCGTCGACCAAAACTAAAAATTTGGTCGAAAACAGAGACACTATCGAGTGGAGTATCGAGTAAATCCTAGACTAAAACTAAAAACCAAACCAAATTTGGTCTTTGGTTTAGTTATAGTCAGGCGTAATGCGTCTACGTTGATTGGGGCGTAACTCAAAGTTGCGCCCCAACAATTAAAAAAAAAAAAAAAAAAAATGGGGCGCAATTTGGAATTGGCCAATGGGGCGCAACTTTGAGTTGCGCCAACAATAATAAAAAAAAATTAGGCGCAACTTTGAGTTGCGCCCATCAATAATAAAATAAAAAAAAACATTGGGCGCAACTTTGAGTTGCGCCCAACAATAATATGAAAAAAGAAATGGGACGAGATTTGGAATTGCGCTGGTTGGGGCGCAACTCAAAGTTGCGCTGACCAAATTTTAGTCCCTCCACCTGCGTTACAACACGGACTAAACCCAAATTTTAGTTTTTTTTTGCTCTTTGCTCTTTGGTTATGGTCGCACCACTGCAGTTGCTCTAAACTCCCATACATATGTTCAGGAGCACACGGAAATGCTCGTGGTCCGAGTTTTTCTATGTATATAATTTTACCTGAGCAACGAGATGGACTTGGAGAACTCATAACAAAGGTGAGTTCTAATCCCGCATGTTTTATGCGTACCTATTTCCCAGTCAATCAGAGTTTGGTGCTAACGGGAGAATTTAAGGTTCCGAAATTCAAAATCCTTTTTGATTTTGAAGCATCACGAGTACTACAGGAATTGGGTATAATTTTGCCTTTTGATAAATCACAAGCAGAGCTGACAGAGATGGTGCATATTGATGGCACTTTGAAATACAGTAAGCTTCATGTCGACAAAATTTTTCACAAGTGTTTTGTTGAAGTTGATGAAAAAGGAACTGAAGCTGCTGCTTCTACTGCTGTTAGGGGGCGGGGGGTTGGCGCGATCTGCCCTCGCACACCTCCTCCCTGCCTCGATTTTGTGGCAGATCATCCATTCATGTTCATTATTAGAGAGGAGCAAAGTGGTGTAGTGTTGTTCATGGGGTATGTCCTTAATCCTTTATCAAATCCTTGATGATGACATGTGAACATCTCTCTAATTTTTTTTTTCTTTCTCAGTAGTAGTTTAGAGTATCCGACTTTTCTTCGAAGTTAAAATTTTGTTTGAAGTAATTTCTCTGATGTTTATATACAGTTTACGATAAATATTCGATAAAATGATATTTTTCAATATCTTTGATGTTCTGCAGCCAGCAATTTGTTATCCTTGTTAGCAACAAATTAAGTTTTATTTAACTAACATCATCCCTTCTCTTGCATTTCAAATTAGGAACAATTTGGTATCACTTTCCCGGGTATTTTAATCTTTCTTTTCTCGATTTACTTTTTTTATTGCATCTCTCTTTTTCATTTTTATAATTAGTTTTTTTCGATCTTGTCATTAGATGTAGTTCCTCTTGGAAACTACGTGTAAATGATCTTTCAGTATGAAGGAATAGATCCTTCACAAAAAAAAAAAAAAATAGTATGAAGGAATAGATATATCCATACCTCATCGGAGCAGCAAAACACAAGACCGAGTGGATAGGATGAAATGTGTTATGTCATGGACATGAATTGTCATGCTGTTCAGGATAAGTGACAAGTGTATAATATTAGGGCATTCTTTTATATACCCCTGGAAATACTAACGGTACCCCTTTATTCACTTACCCCCAACATTTATCTACCTATCCCAACATTTATCTACCTATACTAAAATTTGCATACCCCTACGATAAACAAAAACACGAACCTGTCTTCTCCGAAATTGATGAGGCTATGGAGTTATTCTTCTTCTCTCTTTTCTTCATTAATCTTCTTCTCTCTTGTCTTCACAGATCTTAATTGAAGAAACTTTCTAGCATTAAAAACCTAATCGTTTTAACCTTAAATTTTCTTCAAGTCTATAAACAACTAAACGAACCTTAGTTTTTCATATTGATTTCTCCTCTTCAAGGGGTTGTAGAGCAGATTAAGTGATAAATATTTCTGAAACTCCATTATTATTACAGTAAAAATTGCAAAAGTCTCTCTGTCTAGCATAGTGTATTGGTCGGTAGAAATCTTAAACTATTGGTCGACGAAACACAGAAAAGAGGTGTGCCTTCTGTTTATTCTGAGCAAGCTGAACTGTTGCTGGTACTTTGCTAAGTGTACACATCCATACATAGGTATTGATTCTGTTAAGTTAGCGTGTCCCCCTCATTTGGTACTACTGTTTCGTGGACAAATCTGTAGTACTATAGATTCAATAAATATCCGTTTCTAGAGACATAATCACTGCCTTAGCTTAGCAGTAGAATTCAATGTATAGGTTGCTATTTTGTGTATGTATGTAAGATACTAACTTTGTTAAGATCTAATTTAACTTGGCGTAAACTATAATCATTATATTGTCCTTTGAATTCGATTATTCGATTATCATCTATCCACTTATCAGGATATTTATTGGTGCGATCATTTTTTTCAAATAAATATGATGTTTGTTTCATAAGTCATATAAATGGTTGATCCTGAAGCGTACACACCCGATGATAAGGTAATGAAGAATGCAGATGCTACCGGAAAGCTAGGGCTTGTGAAGAAGACTGAGAAAGAGGACAATTCTATTTTTGGGTTGAATTTACAAATACTATAGTTTCTCAAATTGTGATAGTTTCTTGGATTGTAATCACAGAGCAATTCGAATCTCACAGGATATGAAAAATGATTTTTTGGAAGCCGGTTTTTTTTTTTTTTATTACGATTTTCTGTATGATTATATATGGGGTATCAGTATCAAAATTTTCTAACTATTCAACAAATTTCATGTTAACCAAATTATAACTAACATAACTAACTAATGGGGTACCATTAGTATTTCTAGGGGTATATAAAGTAACGCCCTAATATTATACCAACGTGTATGTTTCTATTCTCTGCATGATACTAGAACTCGTGCAGCTGACATTTGTTGGATGCTAGTTATAAAGTTTATCCTCTCAGAATTACCTGTTGCCTGTTGGATCGAGGACCAGCCACATCACAAATGTATTCCACGCTGTGCTATATAAACATTACATTTACATGTAAACCAGAGTTAGACTAGATGACCGCTACCACGGTGGGATGGCCGACCGAAAAAATTGACGTAAAACTAAATTTTGTGTTGCAATTTAGTTAAGTAGTAGGGGTGAAAATATTATTTTTCTGAGACTACATCAAGGTATAATTTTCCCCAAACACTTACCTTAAAAATATCATTTTTCCGCATGTAGGCCATGGTATATTTTACTTTGCAAATAATTTGGTGGTGATTCAACACCATATGTTGTGCTTTTCATTTTAAAATTAGTTGTTTTTTTATACTTAGTCAATCATTTTATTTTTAAGATATTGCCTAATTTTAAAATTTATGCCTAATTTTTAAGGAGAAAAGATCTGAAATTTGGAGAATAATAAAAATTGAAAAACAAAAATTTGATATCATTGTTTCGCTCATTGCGTGGCCTAATTTAAAGCCGGCTTTCCAAATATATAAAATTTATAAAAATACGACTTGAACATGGTTGGAATGAGGTTTTTAAATATATAAAAATGCATTCTTTATTTGTGCCCTTTCTTTTGGTTTTATTTACTAAAATATCTATACCTATTTCCTCCTCTTTGGTTTATTCGAAAATGTCTAAAGGAAAAAGGAAATTTGATTTAGAGGGACATCTTAGTCTTTTCCAAGTGTCCTGACCAAAAATTCAATCTTTTGTGTAATTAGAAAAAATGTCACGCTTCACATTGACACAAAGTCACCATATATAGAGTCCTCCCTCGCTTCGCTCGGTCGGCCTAATAATAGCCGATCATAGCAAACTAAAAGTAATAGTAGGATTTCTCTGCAAATTGATAGTCTGATAATAGCTATGGAAAACAAACTAAAAGTAAACCCTCCCTTATTCAAAGTTGATGGATCATCGTCAACAAAAAGAACTGTGAAAAAACCAAAGCTACCAGAAACTAGCAACAACAGCACTGCAAATTCATGTATGAAACTAGTGCACGATGTCTGGTTAAAGGAGTGGAGAAAACAAGAATTTTGTGTTCTCTCCGTTCTCAATCGAAAACGCTCTAGGTTTACTAGCTTCTGGAGCAAGTGGTGAAACCTTAAAACAGATATTAGGTTTCCTGAACACTGATAGCCTCAACCATCTAAATTCTGGTAACTCTAAACTCATTGAATCGTTATGCGAAGCAATGAACTGAACCCAAATTTTCTTTTGTTGGCGGCGTATGGATTGAAAAATCTTGTCCTATTAAACCTTCGTTCCAAGAAGTTGCCACCGGAATATATAAATCAGCAGCCAAAACTGTGGACTTCAGAAATAAGGTATGAGAAATTTCAACCTCTTTTATCCATGGCAGCTTGGTATTTTTGTGGTGTTTTTTTTTTTTTAATCGTTAAAGAATTTAGTACTAGCTATTTTATTGATTTTAATCTATTTTATTTAGAGCAAAAAGGTGCAGAAGAAGTGAATAAATGGGTAGCAGTGAAAAACAAATGGATTAATTAAAATCTTCTCCTGATGGAGCAGTCGATGAACGTACAAAATTTATATTAGCAAATGCACTCTATTTCAAAGGAAGTTGGAGTCGAAATCCGTTTGATGAAACGCTAACCAAGAAATCGAAGTTCTATCTCCCTGGATGGGGAAAACCAGTGAAAGTTCCCTTCATGTCATCAACCAATGCCAATATATTACTTGTTATGATAGCTTCAGAGTACTTCAACTCCCATACAGATGTTCAGGAACACACGAAAATGCCTGTGGTCCAAGTTTTTCCTATGTATAGTTTTGCCTGAGCAACGAGATGGGCTTGTGAACTTATAGCAGAGGTGAGTTCTAATCCCGCTGGTTTTCTGCATACATATGTCCCAGTCAATCAGAGTTTGGTGCCACGGGAGAATTGAAGGTTCGAAATTCAAAATCCTGTTTGATTTTGAAGCAACAAGAGTACTCAAGGAATTGGGTATAGTTTTGCCTTTTGATAAATATCAAGCTGAGCTGACGGAGGTGGTCAATATTGATAGTGCCTACTAATAAGCTTCATGTTGACAAAGTTTTTCTACAAGTGTTTTGTGGAAGTTGATGAAAAAGGAACTGAAGCTGCTGCTTCTACTGCTGTTACGGGTGTGGTGTGTTGCATGATGGTCCTGTACACCTCTCGTCGTGTTGATTTTTGTAGCAGATCATCCTTTCTCATGTTCCTTATCAGAGAGGAGCAAAGTGGTGTGGTGTTGTTCATGGGGCATGTCCTTAATCCTTCGTTGAGTTCGTGACTACTACGTGTGATCATCTCCCTGGATGTATTTTTTGGTTTCATCAAGTAGTTTAGACTAGCTAGTACATTTGCTCTTTTGAGTTCAAATGTAACAGCCGAGTATAAAAGCCTTGGCTTCTGCATTGGACAAATTTTCACTTGTACATGATTGTAAAGTCGGTTTTACTTTTGAGATATAAATAAATAAATTGAATATCTGCATAGAGTTTTTTCTTTGCAGGGATTTCAAATGGGGAAATTATTTGTAGCCCATTTGATCTTTTTTTCTTTTTGATAAACCCATCGTTAAGATACTTTATATTCTAACCTCATAATTAGTTATGCACGGGTCTGTTTCTTGTTTATGGACTATTAGACGCTTGTTATAAAAACCATTATCGAAAAGTGTTACAAATCAGTATGTATGATAATCTTTGTACAAATAAAAAATTAATAAATTAATATCTTAGTTGATGTGCAAAAAAATAAAATAAACCAAAAAGGGCTAAAACAAATATAAGTTCCAAGGAGGCGTGCAATGAAAATAAACTTCTTCTTAGCATTCTTCTCCTGTTTGTGTTGGTCGTAAAGCATTCTTGCTGATCCTGAATCTTAGCATTATTCCGTTATTCTTTTTTCTCGTCGTAAAGTATTCTTCTCTTTCTTGTTAAGGAACGATTGTTTTCCTGGATTTTCTTAAATGTAAATCATTGTTTCAATATCTAAGTAATGAGTATTATAATGTTGACTTTCAAAACCATGAATCTTAGCATTTTAATGAATTGGTTCATCTGTATTCCAAGACAACTATGTGATTGACCAAATATCCATATATATTAAACCCGTTAATGGTGTCTAAAAGTATTAATGGGTACTTTAACTAATCGCCATGAACAAAAAGATAACAAAACGTATTTGCCGCATTGATCATGACATGTCACCCATGATACGTATTCATTTTACACATTCCAAAAATGATCATAAATACATTTACAACAATTCTAAATTCTATATAGACCTAGAATAAAAACTACGTAAAAACCGCCCCTCGCAGGGGCGACTCCGCCCATCGGGTTTAACTGGGGACCACTTTAGGGCCCCACCTTTGGGAGAATATGAGTAGGGCGGTTTTTTCTTTCTAATTTTTTTCACGGTCTATAAAAGACTTTTTGATCAGAAGTTCTACATTCACCGTTCTTTTGCACCGTGAGATCCACCGAGTGGAACAAATACTTGGGACCCACCACCCAGGGAATCATAGGGGCCTACTTTTTATGATTCACTCCCAGGCATTTCACTAGTGGGTTTTCCACAGTGAGTTTAGAGTTTTCGCTTTTTGATACATTTATGGGTCCTGATCGGAACTATTTCGGACAAAGTGACAAAGAGTTGTCGGCCTTGCAATTACATATAAAAAGTGGAAGGATGTGCATATGGGATCTCTTTTTTTTGTTGATGGGTTCGTACATATGGGATTTAAAATGCATGAATCAAATTCTACTCGAAACGAAAATTAGCATTTTATTTTATCAGATAAGTAAATGAAAATAGGCCCTTTATCGGAGGAACGCAAAATCCACAACACTGACACTTCTGGACCAATAATATGGTATCCCAATTTTGAAATGAGAAAGACCACGAAGTTTAAAGACTAAATGTTTGTTCCAATTTTGGAAAATTACATGAAGTCTTTCTTTTTCAAATAATAACAAAAATACGAATATAAATATTAAGATACATCAAGAAGACCAAGATGGATCACATACAAAGCAAGAACACCCTTATAAAATATTTAATCGAAAAGTATCACCTGGTGTACAATTTCCCGTTAAATTCAAAATTGTATTTTCGTGGCCATTAATGGTAATATCCAGAGCGCATTTTAAGCTGGTGCGTCCATTGCCAAGTTAAAAGAACCGACATCATATTCATCATGTATATTCTATTATAACTGGAAAAAAAAAGCCTCAAACTCCCTTGTGTATACAAATGTACCTAAACGTCTTCCTTGATCCCACAAATGGTACGATCAAATGACTGTAAACGTCTTATGAACAATTGTCTAGCATTGGTTTGGTTAGGCCTGAATCTGAACTAAATAAAGGAACGAAAGTGGGATCAAGGATAATTTTATGCTCTGGATTTATGATTTTCATAAAAACAGATTTACAAAGTTTACACAGGCATACATAGCTTACTCAGTCAGTTGCAAATATAAACTCCAGCATTGCATGTAATTGCATAACTACCATATATTACCATACTTTATTATACTGTAAATCATAAAATCTCGTGCAAAATTTTAATATCTTTGAGACCTTTTGAACTGGGAGTCGATGTTCTTTTAGGGTCGATCGCGCCATATTCGACTAATTCTTTATGGTACTAAAAGTTCCCGCTAGACTTCTCCTTTTACTTGATGTTTATCTTAGCAACATTCTTCTCGGTCAAATTGTACAAATCCTTCTTTCTTATGAAGTACCAGCAATTCTGAAGCACCGCTATATCAAGCGGAATTTGAGCAAAATCATTTAACTTGATAGAAATATATTAGAACCTTTCCTAACAACCTTTCATGTTTTGATTTTGCAACATACATCAGAATTTCCGAATATAGGATTGGACGAATCCATAGCGATAATCGTGGACTGATATGAATCAATTGTGTGATCTTACGGGTAGCGATGCTCCTTTTGCATTGTTAGACCTTTTTTAATTAATAAACACCTAAAAAAGGCTGCTTACATTCAACCCTTAAGAAAATTGATTGACCGTTAAATGTCATTTATAGGAACAAAATATTTTGATTATGATGAGCACAAAATGAATAGAGAGATGATCTTAAGTACAAACTGAACAATCTATTCATCTGTAACCATAACTACAAGAAAATCATTAGATGTGTGCATGAAAATTCAGCCATATACATTGGTTCTATACTTCTACTTCTCTGTTCCTTCAAAACCCACTTTATGTTGGCCTCAAACAACATTTTCAAAAATCTATCTACAATTTAATATTTTGATTAAATTAGATCAACAAAATCCAACCTAATTAAAAGGAAAAAGGCCATAAAAATGAACTTGTTATTACCACGTCCATGTACTGCGCATTATTTGATATTTTCGTTTGATAAAATCATAAGTACTACAGGAATAAAGTTAACAAAGATCACCTTACAAAAAGAGAATCATTACCTCATTTATGCCTTTAGATTCAATCTTATTGTTCTAGGCCTGACTATGAGGTTCATTCAAGGAAAAAATTATAAATATAGATCCATCAACCGTAAAATCAACAAAAAAAAATAATTAATGGTTGATCAATATCATATTTCTCGTTTTTGGCAAACAAACTCGATTAATGAAAGACAAAGTTCATCACATCAATAGTAGAAACAAAGATTGCATCATAGCAAAAAAAAATAAAAAAATAAAATTAAAGCATACCATGAAAAAGAAGCTCATTACTTTATCTATGCACTTTTGTACAAAATAAAACCTACGGATTCAATTTTATTGTTCAAGTTTGACAATGAGGGAGCAACAACTGCAAAACGAAACCAAATAAAATATAGATCAACGAAACTTTGAATTATGAAAGACAAAAGTTCATTACTCTCAAAAGTACACCGAATTATTCCATCTAATCAGTCAATCATTCATTGATTCAGAATATAACACCATCATCCCGCAAAAAGCCCAAAATTTCCAAAATAAGAATCCAACAAACCCAAAGAACAATAAAACAATATAAGAAGAAAAAACCACAACGTAAATGATGAAAGCTTGCCTTTGTCCCTGGCGCTTTATATAGAATTCGACCAAGCAGAATTTCATAAACTTAGTACGATATTTTGAAATAATATCATTTTATATCTTTTAAATTTATACTAAGGATATTCTTTGATTCTTTAAATTTATATCCTTAAATTTAGATATTTTTGGATATCTCCATATTTACTTGTTAAC
>JAJJWW010015938.1:0-47974 GCA_023531295.1 Papaver armeniacum | reverse complement strand
CAAACCACCTAGTAGTAGATCACTCTAGATGTAATTTAAATAAACGCATTAAGATTTATGAACTTATTAGGTCAATATTAGTAGTTAGACTCTTAGATCAAGGTCTACTTGCTAACGTTGTTTTCACACACAATTGCTCCACGGAATCCCTCCGCAAGGTCTCGTGTTTGCTACTTATGTAAAGAGTCAAGAAACGATTACTTATCCCCTAACTTTCACTAGCTTTAGATCAAATTAACAAATCAATTTAGAGTGCACTCTAAACAATCTATCAATCAATCATGAATGTCATTAAGATCATTCCTATTAGTAAAAACAAACGATAATTGTGTGAAAAACTTCAAGATAGAATTGAAACAAAACTCAAATCATATATTAAGAACTAGGAATTCATCCTCAATCAATAAGAAAATTAGCTACTCATGCTAAAGAGTTCACACAAAGAATAAGAAAAGAAAAGTGTTGTGTGTGTAGAGATATATCAAAAGATGTAGAGAACTTCTCTATTTATAGGCTTCAATATTCTCCAAATCTTCCAAGGAATAGAATCCTTTTCCTTTAGCAATTCAATTTCCAAATTCAAGTCTTTCTCTTCTTCCATCTTCTCTTTCCAAATTTGAGCCCAATTCTCCATCCAATTCCTAGTCCAAGTCTTCACACCCATGAGAGAAGTCCATAGAAAATTCTGGAATTTTTGGCTCGCCGGAAAACTGGTATTATGGCCGGAATCCGGCCGGAATAGTCGCCACCGGTCACCGCAATATTTTCTCTGTCAGTGGAATATTCGACGGAATATTCCGTCAGTCCACCGTTAGAGATAACGGTCAAACGGGTCTTCAGTTAGTCAACGGGTCAAGGAAAATAGAGTCAGCTGAGTCAACTCGGGTCAAATCGACCGAAATCGGGTGAGTCGAGTCTGGATCATCTTTACTCAGTGGATGGGCCGAGTGGCCTAGGCTTTTGCACCGGCCTGAACTTGTCTTTGCACCATTCTTACACTTCAATTGGGAATCCGACCATGATGGCCCTTCTTCTGTCTTTGCAATCGCCACAAACATCATTAGCTCTTTCCACTTCTCGGTGATCGCACCTCAATCGCATTCGACCACACTTTGTCCCTTGCAACAAGCTCCATTCATCTCGCATCTCAGCTAAGACAACTTCATCAACCCCATCGATCTCAAACCAATCCATCCCCTGCAATATTGCCAGTTCCTGAGTCTTATAAATAGCAGCATTAATGCCAGTTCTATTTCAGTTCAAGCAGCAGCATTTCCCTGCTAAGAAGCCTAACACATTCATCTATTGAGCAATTTTCATTCCATGTGACTTCTGAATAACCACTCATTCTCACAACAGCACAATCCCTCAGTTGCACTGTCTCTTCCATTGCAGTTGCAAAGCTTATCACAACACCACCAGCTCATAATTCCATTTCCTGCAGCAGTCACTCCACATACAACACCACCATCTTCATTGCCTAGCCATTGCAAACTCAACTTCCACCACCACCTGCCGATTCTGTTCCATTTCATATCAACAGACTACACATCCACCACAACCAATTCTCGATTTGTCACCAAAGAGACTCCCAATCAAGCTCAATCTCTACCCAATTTTATATCTCGCATTGACCCCACTTCATTTTCCCCATCCGAATCTCAATCTCGGGTTACATCGACACCCTCACTTTCACCGAGTTCTCAATTTCTCGGTTCTTCAATCAACGACTACTAACGACATCGAACCCATCTTTCGGTCTTCTTCATATTTCGATTTGCGGCTCATACGCTCAACCAAGTCAACAAAGAGACAACCCCAGATCTCGGCTCCTGCTAAATCAAGCAAACCCTAACAGATTCAGAGGAAAACCCATCTCAAATTTCTTCATTTTATACTCAACAACAACATCAACAAACCCAATTATATCGATTCACAAAGCTTCTCTTCTTCTTTTTCGATTCCATACCCCTATCTCTGAGATTCTCGATTCACTTGCAACATCAAACCCTAATTTTCTCAGCTTTGATTTCGATTACACTTCTTTCTCATTCAGTTCTCGATCTCCTCTTCGATTCAGTTCTCTCGATTAACAGCAGCATCCATGGCTGCTTTTCTCACTTTCAGGTGTAGGAATAAATGAAAAAAATGATTGATAAGAGAGAAAGAAAACCCTTTCTCGATTTTAGGGTTATAAATGGGGCGGGATATTGGTACTCGGGCTGCCCTGATAAGGGGTAACCAAGTTTACAGCCCCCCTTAACCTCTGCTGGTTTGTCTATAGTGCTCCTCCAAAAGACTTGTCCCTTAACATTAACCGGGCTCCAGATAGTGATCGCCCATAAAATGACAATCTTGCCCTTTTAAATTCAAATTGGGTACTTTCTTCTTCTTTTCCTCCGTGTGACTCCAAAGTAGCTACAAAACTCAAAACAAGCGTAAAATACATAATTTACAAGAAAAATAGCAAAGAAAGCATAAACAATAGATAGTAAATAGGATGTATTCTACACCCTATCATCCACCCAACAGTTTAACACCATTAGAAGGTCTACCAATATCCGTAGGGAAAACACCATCATATGTGCTTCTGGGATCAGGAGAATGCCAAAAGACTTCAGTTTTTTTAACATTAAGATGTAAACCCCTACCTGGTCCTTCAGTTTCTATTATGCTCAGAGCCTTAGCTACCTCTAACGTGTCACCAATAATCGTACCATCATCAAGGTACCAAGCATGCAAGTCCAGTTTACACCGAGAAGCAATAGTCTTCACTAGGGGGTGAAGTGTCAAAGCAAAAAGCAAGGGACCGAGAGGGTCACCTTGCTGAACACCAAGTGCAGAGGACAAAATATAATGGTCATAATAGAGTTTGGCAGGCCTCAAGTAACAAAATTCCACCCAGCGAGAAATACCTGGACAATGAAGGCGAACCTCCTTGATGAGCTGCGATCTACTCACCATGTTTAAAGCATTGGAAACGTCAATGAGTAACATTGACATTTTGTCTGAGTGACCATTCAACTCCAGTATGCGATTTACAGCGTGTAAAATGCTTTCCCCACCAGCAGGAATACCAACCCCGAATTGGTAATCACCCAAATAAGTTGACATGTCCTTCCCAACCGAGACAGCAGCCACCTTCGAGACCAATCTACGCCACACTGTACCAACTGCAATGGGACTAATACCACCTCAAGGTTTAAGTAACGGAGTTAAAGGTGCATTGGCGATAAACTCTCCCCAAACCGTATGACATCTCCCAGCCAACCAAAGATTGACAACTCCCGTGATCGAAACGAGTAAATCGTATGCAATAGCAACAACTGCTCCACTAATCGCATCAACTAAATGTTGAGCACGCAAACCATCGCGGCCGCATAAAGTACCTTTGGGGAAGCTCTTAACAGCCCTTAAGACGGCCTTAAAGTCCACTGTAATTGGGTCGAAAAAGGCGTCGCCACTAGGAACAGTTGGGGGAGGCGCAGGTGGATGCTTGTCAAGCAATTCAAGGTACGTGTTCTCATTGCGTGGAGCTAATCCAGACGAAGACAACACTCGAATGGCAGTTGCGAAATGGCCACAACTTATCTTCTTTTGACAAGCTAACAAGGTAGCTGCATCATGTTTCTTCTCATCTGGCTCCCTAGACCCAAAGTGCAACGACTGCTGAAGAAGTTTTTTCAATAGAACAGAATAGCCGTTAGGCTCCTTCCACACAACAAGCGCCTGGTTGATGGAAGCAACCTGTAGCCGCTTTCTGTTACCAGACTTTTTCTCAGCTGAGTTTCTCGGCTTGAACAAGTTAAGAGTGCAGATCGGGAGAAAAATCAGCTGCAACCAAGCAGCTAAACTACCAGAGTTTGCAATCACCCTGTCGAGACATACCTTTAACGTTCTCGCAAAAGCTAACCTGCACTTATGCGGGATGCTTTTGACAGTCGTGAACTGCCTTTGGAGCACCAAATTTAGTAGGTCTGTAGACAGGGAGGGTCCTAGATCATCTTCCTCATCATCTGTTTCGGCATCAGCACCAGCAACACAAGGCGCAGAGCTAGTAGAATCCAAGCAAACATCAACACCAATCGGCAAACACTCACCTGGTTTATCCAAACCGTGAAGAAGGAAAACAACCTCAGCATCAATGAGAGGTCCGGCAACAACATCTCCATGCACATCCCCGTCTCTCCCCTTGCAAGCTTTCTTCCAACCATGTAGATGCATGCATCTGCAGCATAACCACATACGCAAACACCGTAGAGATTTTTCCCAAGCTGAGTAGATGTGCAAGTTAGAAGCTATTAAATCCCTGCACATGGTCTTGTTAGCCTCAGATGAGAAATTCCTGTCATATACATGCTTCAGAAAAGATCCCTTCGCATAACCCTTGCCATTAACTCCATCTAGGAAACCATGAACTTGCTTGAAGGGGCAATGGCAGAAAAGCTGTCGACTGGTGCTTTTGAGTCTATGGATGGAGTATGTTGAGAAGAGGAAAACACAGATGTTGAGGTACAGGAAGAAGCCCTAGTGGCAATGGGCATGTCGACTGCAGAAGGGAGAAAAGCCCTAAATGGCGAACAAATAGAAAAAACACGAACCCTAAAAAAACAGAAAGAAAACCCAACGAACAAAACAGCAAGAAGCGAAGAAGGAAAGGAAAACGTGGAAAATCAAAACGAAGAGGATCGAAAAACTCAATAATCATCGAAACCATGGTGATTGCATAGAGAAATTCCGGCATTGGTTCGCCAGAACTCGCCGCCGGAGCACCATGAGAGAGAAATAAAACAAATAAATAAATCAAATAAAAACTAAACCTAAAAAAGAAAAATAAATCTAAAACCCTAAAAGCAAATCCACGTCGGCGGCGCCAAAAATTGATGTGATTTGTAGATAATGGTAAAAGTTGTTCGATTCTCAGACTTGCGAAGGATAATACTTAGACTTAAATTCTAAAACTAATATTGAAAACTCACTAAAATTATAGCAAACTCAATCAAAGATGATATCAATAATAAAAGAACACTGAGGCTAAGATTCCACTATTTTCCAAGTTCAAAGTGATTTAATCCAATATTTATATTCATGCAATTTTCTCTTTCAATTTGATTCTAAACTATTGCAACAAGTAGATTTTCAAAATAACAAGTGTAAATCCAAAGTGTAGAACATCAAAAACCTATAGCCAAGCATGCTCTATCAAAAGAAATAACAATTGCTTAACAAAAATCATGCAAACAATTTTCAATCAAGGCATATAATCATAATAATAATTGCAATAAATAAATAAATAAGAATATACCACTTTTTATTGGAAAAATAGCTTCCTCTGTCGCCTCAGCAATGGGGTTTAGCTCCTCATATTAATCACTTGCTCAAAATATTGGTTTATGGTTCAAAAGTTGATTAAAAGGATGAGAAACAATAAAACAGACTGCTTGCAACGATGTAATGGCATTACAAATCAGTTGTTACAATGGACTGACTGTTACAGGGAAATCACTGTAGCACTGTTACAAAATTGAGACGTTGTTCTTATTTGCAACACTTGTTCTTCAGCAGCAGCAGCAGCAGAAAACGTAACTTCCTGCAACTCGATCTTTTCAGCTCTGTGGTGTTCTAAAACTCTCTGCAACTGCTCCAATGACTTCGTACCCTCTTCTGGAACTCGACTCGTGCTTTTATACACCTCAGAAACCTAAAAATACCGATAAAATTTATTTTTTTCCTTTCCGTGCAAGACACGGCAATAATCTCTCTGCAAAATCTTCCACGCGTTTCTGAGCTGTCAAATACTTTCCAAACTCTCTATCAGATATCTGTGAATCTTATGAAAGTGTATCTGCGTTTTAGTCACACTGGATTTCCGAGAATAAGCCAAACAAAACCCGATATATGCCACAAACTCTGTTTTTCTCCAACACAACTATCCAGCCCAATTGGTTGGGTCCAATCAATCATAGCGACCATGTTATGCTATATGAAGTTCATCCCACCAAAAATCCGAGATTAAATCTCCTTAAATCCTTCCAAGAATGCGAACCCTAATCTGTCTCCCATCTGTAACATTTTTCCCGCCAAATTTTTAATTATGAATTTGAGAAGAAGGTGCCCCTTATCCTCTTATGGGGTGCCGATAACCAATGCCTAGGAGGTGCCCTGGGGGTGCCCCTTATCCAAACCGTGGGTGCAAAAATCACTTCCTCCGGGTGCTTTAGACAACTTTTCGAGCCGATTTTTCCAAAAATGTTTATTGCGCAAAAATACCTACACACACATAAAACACCATAATAAGTACAAAAATAAGCACCATCAATATATAGGATCGAGATAAATAGGACACAAAAATGTGTCCATCAATACCCATACATAATCACAATAGCATTCATACGATTATGTCGATGTCTTATATACAAAGTTTAATGGTTAAGCAATAAACCTCGTATTGTATTCCTTAATACTATGTCTATCTAGTGTTTCATACACAGCTTCGCAGTTTCGTTTTCAATATGCACGACTTGAAAGATACGTTAGGGAATGAAACAGATCAAGTAAAATATTACTAACCTCAAGAGGAAGGATGATTGTTGTCGTTGTAGCTTCATACTTCTTCGTAATCTTCAAGTCTTTATGTAATACTTGTAAGTCTCATATCCTAACACTTTCAAGCTAACCTATACGAAATTGACTCTAGCATATAATCAAGCGACTCTTTAAATGAGTTTTGATTCACTAAAATATGACAACCAAACTTGACATACCAACGCTTGGTGGGTTCAACCGAGCAATGCTCTAACATTTACCATGTCCATATTGTCCACAATGAAGACATATTTTGACATGATCGGAACTAACAAATGAGTTAACCCTTTCCTTAACCGAATCCGGTCGGCTCAAGAATTTAAAAGTGTCTTCAAAAGCAATAACAGATCTTTGTCTATAGATCCATCATGATAGTATTTCTCAAACAGATTGAGTAGCAATCTAGTGAGACTCCATATCCTTGAGATTTTGTCAGAACGCTTCCTGTATCAACTTTTCTTAGAAGAAACCTTATCTTTTCCTTAGATTTTTTTTGATCAGCTAAGATATTTGAAGTTTTAGTTGGCTCGAGAGACTCTTGTGAGACCAGAAGTTTGAGAAGAACAAACTTTGAACAACCTTTAAGGATTCCTGGTGTGCACCACAGATGAACAGAAAAACCCAAAGTGATTTCCCATCAGGATGAACTTTAGGATCAAACAAACACAAACTTGTTACGTTTTACGTCTTTTCCTGATCTGATACTAATTGAAAACGTGGGGGTACAACAACCAAACCCAATTTTTCCTTCCGAAAATCTGTATGGACTAAACTCCAATATAATTCTGAGAGTGTCAACTCAATGAAACTCAATCGAGGAAAGATATCAAAGAGCTTTATCTCTTTCTCAGTCAGTTAATCAAACAAATATGAATCTGTGAACCTGATTGATATGAGAAAAACTCAGATGGTACCAAAGACCAATATTTAAGTGTCAATCAAGCTATATCCAACAAACAAGGTCGAATTTATCAACTTTGATTGAACAACGCACAACCTGTGATATTTCAATTATATAAAGAAAATATAATGCGGAAAAAAAAATACATACACCAGAAATTTTGTTAACGAGGAAACCGCAAATGCAGAAAAACCCAGGGACCTAGTCCAGACTTGAACACCACACTGTATTAAGCCTCTACATACTCTATCCTACTGACAAGATAACTTCAGACAGGAATGTAGTTGATACCTAACCCATTATCATACCAATTAAGTTACATTCGCGTTCCTTGCGCCTCTTGAATCTCGCAAGACCCTGCGTACTTGATTCCCCTAGCTAATGACCTTTATATCCTAGGAGTTTCTACGACCCAAAGTCGAAGACTTATAAACAAATTTTTCTCCCATAGATATGTCTATTCTTTTTGGTTTCCGTCTTTAGATAAAGATCCAGGTGAACAGGAAACACAACTAATAATCTGGTCTTACAACACCGAGTGCATCCTAGAATATTAGTCACCTCAAAATAACCTAACTGATTAACATAAAAAGTTATTGTGGAATCACAAGAGTCTGAGAAGAAGAACTGTTGTGATTACTTTTATATCTTACCTATCGGAGATAAATATTGAGATGATATTAGAGAAGATTAAAATCAATACGATAGAATAATAAGATTAGGATACGCAACTACAGAGAAAATAGTTGGACCTGGATTCACGAATCCCAAGTGAAGTATTTAAGTTGTTAAACCTAGTAATGGTTTTCAGAAGAACTAAAAACCTAGGTTAATGGAGAATCGACTCTAGTTTGCAACTAGGACACACGAAAATGTCGGGATTAAGTTTCCCAGATGCTAGAGTTCATCTTTATATAGTATTTCAAATCAGGGTTGCTTACATTCAAAGCTAAGATAGCTTTTTAACAAAGCAATCAATAGTCACTGTTAGATGAAAACTTGACTTAAGATTCAAGATAAGTTTGCTTAGAAAATAAGCATTCAATCTCCACTGTTAGATGGTTTAGCTTGATATACACAAACGAAATATACTTATATTCATATTTGGATGAACCGTACATATACGTGTGTATTGAGTTGGCTCAATAATAGTTAATCGAAGTTAGTCATATGAACATTTTTGGCTCAGTTATTTTCATCAAACACTTATAGACTCAATCTGATAATCAACCAATATGATAAATGATCAAATGTATCTAAATGTATTTTAAGAGAGTTGTTAAAATGCTCAATATCTCATGGAAATATCTATAAGCATTTGAAACATTGTCGGCTTGGTTTTGTATGTGTACAAAGTACTTATACATGAACCTAATGCCATGGTTTGCAAACCAAGTTCGCAAACCATAAAGGCATTGAAAATTCAGGGACTTTAGATTTCAAACTTAATTCGCAAACAAACCTGAGTTCACGAGTATATACAATTAGTTTGCATACAGAGTATTGTACAACTTGTCATACTTGTCAATATTATAACATATCCACTGAGTTCACAAACATTGTTCCCAAACTACAGTTCCGGACGTTGCCTAGTCTTGTCGTTCGCAAACTACAGTTCTGGACCTTGCCTATTCTTGCCGTTCGCAAGCACAGTTCACAAATTGCAATTCCGGACCCAATAGAAAAAACTATTCGCAAACAATAGTTCCGGACCCAAACATACAAAACTTGTTCGCAAACTCAGTTTGTAAACAAGAGTTTCGGACCCAACTAGCATTTCATAGTTCACATATTGTGCCATATCCAGATTTCGGCAGTAGTTCTAAAACTCACGATAATCGATTTTAAACATTCTTAGAAGAACAACAATGGTAATCTTACACATACCACTAGCTTCAAGTAATTTTCAAACGATTATTTGATCAATACGAAACATCTCGAGTTCACATCAAACGACTGTCTCACACAAATCATGTAAGAGGTTCAAGATAATTTTCTCATGATCAACTTTTGATTTAATATTTGATTTTCAACAAATGAGTTGTTCATAACTAAAATAGTCAAGTAACTGATGAAGCATTCTAAGCTTTAAACTCATATTTTGATAAATATATTAACGAGATAAACTCGGCTCGAAATTTCAATATGTATAATATAAAGTCTAGATAGTTATACGACTTACTCTCATTAGAAGATAAAATTGAATAGTCTTTTGAATGACAGATAAGTTTTAGTCTCTGCATACTTTTTTTCGTCAAATGGTGAACGTCGTGAGGTCTAATGCTCAACTACACAAATCCGAGACATTGCTATAAGTATACTAGAAATCAATACATAGTTTTGATCAACTAAATTTGACAACAATATTGAGATAACAACGCTTGTGATGAGTGCCAAATATTGCATATCTATACATCTATTTATTGGCATTTAACTCATCTTTTGTGCTCAGAAATCAGATATTATCCCAGATTCTGTGTTTTCCTTGTTTTCAAGAATAAATATTTGTACTAATTAATTTTGTGTTTTTAGGTAATAAATAAAGCTCGGAGAAACTGAGGAGCCAAAAGAGCAAAGAATTGGAGACAAGCGTCTATGGAGCAGAAAGCCAAAGCCTGCGCGCGTAACAGTTGCAACCCAACAAGTAGCAACCCATTTACAAGACATGGGCTTGAGCTACCCATGACCCGGATCCGAACCCGTTCCCCCTGAGCCGTTCAGATCTCACCCAGCTGCATCCAACGGTCGCTCCGTCCTTCCCATCAACACTCGATGCTCCCGCTCAACACCGAAGCAGCTTGATTCTCCCTAAGCCGTTCATATCTCGCGCATCTTCATCCTACGCTCGCTCCAACCTTCGCATCGTCTTCTCGCTGCATCCGCTCCACAGCAAAACCCCCTATCACCTATACCCCTCGAGCAAAACCCATTCTCTCTTCTCCATTTCTCTTTCTTCTCCACCCGACCACTGCAAAACCCATTCCCCTCTTCTCCCGACCACACCATGGCAGAGCAGAGCCATCACCACCTCCATCTCTTGTCAGCCACAGCAGACGCCTCAGTCACCTATTCCGCCGCACCTAAGTCGTGGTTATCTCTAACATAGCCTCTCATAACCCTAGAAGCTAAGTTAGAGATAAACAAGACTAGGTTTTCTCCAACACCACAAGCAAGGCTACCGGAGCCGAATTGGCAGAAGAAAGAGTATGGGTATGTCCTTAATTGTTGTCTAGAGTGTGTGTGAGTGATATAAAATAGAAGTTTATGTTGTGAGAGAGAGGACAGCATGTTTTAGGGTTAATTTGCATTTTCAATTTGAAAGTCTGTTTACCATGTTTAGTATGTTCTAATTCCATTTGCTAGGATTTACATGAAGCCCTAATTCTTTGTTATGTTGTTCAACTGTGTTTGAAATTGTTCTTGAATGTTTAAATCATAAAGATACTTCCAATTCTTGCACTTCAATACTTTACTTTCACAATGAATGCCATGTATCCATTGTAGCTAGGATAAAAACTGTGTTGACTGTGCTCAGCTTAAGCTTTAGAGATAGTTGCCAAACCCTTGACTAGTTGTGCTTAATTAGACAATTAGTGCTCTGGCTTGGTACTCTAGCTGTGAATTTAATTATCATACTATTGAAATTCCTTAGATAAGTGATAGTCTTGACACATTGTCCCTATCTGTTACAGGAACAAGAACACCCAAACTAGTTGAAGCACATAACTTGATTTAGTGGTGGATTAAAAATCCTAGTACCCTTCATACTCTCTACTTGTAGCTCACTGTGATTTTAGTGTTATAACCTACAATTTGTCTTATAAAGACATTAAACAATCCCATATTTGTGACACTCCTTGCATAAATCAGTTAAGTAAAGCCCTGAGATCATAACACACACTCCATTTCTCTGTGGTTCGACCTGTGCTTGCCACTGCCTCCAAAGGCACTGTGCACTTGCAGTTTAAGACTTAGGAAATCATCTTTTACAGACCTACCAAGTTTTTGGCGCCGTTGCCGGGGAACTGGTAGTGTGTTGTGATATATTGATCACTTGCTTTCTTCACTGAAACCCAATTCTTCCTTGTACAAATTTACTTTGAATCATATGTTCTATCTTCTGTCACTGTGTAGTTCCATAGTTTTCTTTACTGATTTTCATTCTCAGTTCTGTATATATTTGTCAAAAGTCTTTTGTCTGTAATTTTCTTGCTAGTAAAACTTAGTTTAATTCTTGTAAACTGCATCTGTAGCTTAAGTATTGTTAGTATAATTATTGATTAACTCTGTATTCTTCATCCACATCCTGTAAGCTTTCAATTTCCACAACCCTGCAGTTTACTTTGCTATTTTGAAGCATCACTGAACATTGTGTCAGCCAATATCATCCTGTGGCTCAATCTCTGCCTTAGCATAAGTACTTTCTTGCTTTAGCTGTGAAGTTTTGGTAACTGAGATCATTTTGCTGAGTTAGCAGGTACTTGTGGAGCAAACTGAGCAAATTCAAGGAAAGAACAAGGAGCAGCAAAACCAGGGTGGAATTGCCTACACCCAGTTTAATACTGGTGGTATTGCTTTCTAACTCTTTTCTGTGTGATGTATGTGTGATGACCCTGGATGCATGATAGAACTCTTGCTAGGTAGTTCTCAAAGTTTCATTTATCTTGTGTTCTGTCCTCAACTCCAGCCCCTGCAGCTGTGAGTTGAAGCTACAACTTGGATAACAAAGTTGATGCAAACCCTTTTGAGCCAAGTGTTGACAGATCCATTGCATACCCTGAGCATATCCCAACTCGTTCTTTGCTCAACCCCGAGTCAAAAGCTAATTGCATGATAAGATTCTGAGACATTTGAATAAGGTTGTTGCCATCTGAACCTGTGTTGTGTGTAACCTGAGCATAATTGCCTGAGCATGACCTGTAAATCTTTGAACCATAATTGCCTGATAAACTAGCTTGCCTTTGCCCACACTTTAAATCCCTGCTCTGTGAGCTCTGTGCCCATAATTTCAATCTGCCCTGCAACCCTTGTGTTCTACTCCAGCCCCTGAAGCTGTGAGCTATAACTGAGACACCCAAGTTTGCTGCATCAACTGGGCTGGTTGATATCAACTACCCAGTTGACTCCAACAACCCTGTGCTTTTTTACCCAAGTGTATTGCTAGGCCCTGCTGACATCTTGACACCTTGAGCATGTTGTAAAAGACTAGCTTTGTTCAAGTGCTGATATCTTACTGATCTGTTAGCTTATTGACACTCTGTGGTATATGTAAACTGCAAACATTGTGTATTTGCTGCTGCTGCTGTTACGTCTTGCAATTATCTTGAAATTGTGCTTCTGCTATTTACATCTGTGCACCTTGTTTTTGTGCATCTGTGCACCAATTGTTGCAATTTGTGGGTGATTGAATGAGTTGTTAAGTAGCAAGGTTAGTGATAGCAATTTACTTGGTTTTCAAATACACACCCTAGCACATGCTTCACCATTGAGTGAGCACATCCTAAACCCTGTGCACCATTCACAATTTCTGTCTTGCTAGTGCACCTGCCAATCTGAGCTGTGCATCAGCTCTGCTGTGTGCTACCATTTGTGGGGTGTTCACTTGTGCACTGAGCTGCACATTACCTGCACCGTGCCTTGCCAGTGCTGGGTACAACATGTCCTGTGCTGTGACATTTTGGAGAGCCTGTGCACAACCTGAGCATAAGCTGCTCAGTGCATCTTGCTTTCCCTGCTAAAGTTGAGTTTCCTTGTGTTTTCCTTTGTTCTCATGCAATATACTCTCCTGCCCCTGGCCTCGACCATATAATCCTGCATAAACCGTGTGCACAAACTCCTTTCCCTGTCTTTTGTGCAATTCTTAAAGCACTCTCACAACTTGAAATTGGAGTGTCACTTTGTGAAATTTGTGCACAAGCTGTGCAGTGAACTAAACCCACACAGCTGGGCTGTAAACCAATTCCAAAAAGTTTCCCACAAACTGGGCTGCTTTAACTGACTCCCCCATAGCCCAACCTCCACATAATCTGGGCTGTGCAAACAGCTAAGCCCATATCTCTTGGGCTGAAATACACCTATTCAGCTGGGCTTTAAAACATCAAAAAGCCATCTTTTGGGCTTAAGTCTTGTATTAGTGGGTCATTCTTGAGTTTTTGCTTATCTGTGTTGAACGTGATTGTATGTTAACATGCTAGATGCGCTAGCTAGGCTATGATTGTGTCTTTTAGAGACCAAACAAATCGACTAGTTAGAATCCGCCCTAAGAAATAGTTAGCATACCCAGGTTCTTCAACCGAAAGCCCAAGCCCCGGACCCCATCTCAAATGCTTAAAACTATGGGTGATGAACAAAACCCACCCCGTAGTCTCAAGGACTACATGTACCCAACTAGGGCAAGCCAGCCCTCTTGCATCATTCTGCACCGATACTTGTCGGTTTGAACCGAAAGCAAGCACCATTCACATGCTACCGTGTTTAGAGGGGTCAATGCTCGAAACCCCTACCATCACGTGAGAGACTTTGAGGATATTTGTGGGACTCTGCGTTTTAACCAAATGACAGAGGAGTCCCTCAAATTGAGATTGTTTCCTTTTTCTCTAAAGACAAAGCCAAGTCTTGGCTACATGCCCTACAACCACAATCCATTAGAACCAGGACGACCTCACAAAAGAGTTTTCAAAAAGTTTTCCCAAACCATAAGACGGCGACAATTCGCCAAAGTCTAAATGGTTTTGTGCAATTAGAAGACGAAACTCTAGCAAAATACTTGGAGCGGTTCAATGAATTACTACTCCAATGTCCCCACCACGGTTTTGAAAAATGGAGACTCGTGCAAATATTGTATGAGGGTCTAGATGTCGAACCGTACCACGGTCGAGTCAATGTGCAATGGTGCATTTATTGACAAGAGTGCTGATGACGCTTGGACTTTTCTAATCGAAGTCGCTGAAAAGACTCAACAATGGGAGTCCATCCGAGAACCGAAACGGACTACCCCCGCACAAAATGTTCATAGAATCGAGTCGACTTTGAGGGGAAATGCAAAAATGGCATCTTTGGCCCGAGAATAGAAGTGCTTGAGTTGGAAAAGAATGTAAAATCTAATGCCCCTACTCTCCGTGACCAAATTGATATGGCCACTTGTGCCGCATGCCATAGTTCGACCACTTAGTGGACAGGCTGTCCCGGACTTGCATGCATTTCAAGAGTCCAAAGCCGAGCAAGCCAATGCATTATACCGGAGGCAAGAGAACAATCCTTATTCTCAAACCTACAACCCGGGGTGGAGGAATCACCCTAATTTCTCATGGTCCAAAGGACCGGTGCAAGGGGACCAACAAATAACAACCAAGGATACTCATATCCTAGAAACCCCAAGTACAACCACACCCTCGAGTACCACAGAGAAAAGACTAGCTTTGAAGACTGTGTCGTTATGTTAACCCAAAATCTTGCAAAACTTGAGAAAACCACCGACCAACGTCTCACAAACCTAGATCTTAAGATAGGTCAAATCTGTGATGCATTGAATGAGAGAGAGAAAGGCAAACTCCCTAGTCAACCCCAACAAAATCCAAAGAATGTGTTTCAGGCAGGCTCCTCTACTTGCAATGAAACTTCACATAGTCAAGCGAATGCTGTCACCACTCTCCGTAGTGGTAGAATTGTTGAGAACCATATAGGTGTACCATCATCAAGCGAGTCTACATCAGACTCACCAGTACACACAAAACCACAGAAAACATCTACCGTAGAGAAAGAATCGAGCTCGTTGATAAAACCAAGAGTCCTACTGATATAGATGTTCCTGTGCCAAGTCATGTACCTGTTGCTCCATTTCCACAACGGTTGGTGCAACATAAGGGGGGGTACCCAATACAACGAGATTTTGGAAATGTTCAAAAGAGTTAACATAAACATTCCATTTCTCGAAGCAATCAGGCAAATACCTGCCTATGCTAAGTTTTTGAAGGACCTTTGCACACAAAAGCGAAAGCTTCATGTGCATAAGCGTGCCTTTCTCACCGAGCAAGTAAGTTCAATTATTCAAAACAAAACCCCACCTAAGTTTAAAGACCCAGGTAGCCCAACTATCTCTTGTACTATAGGTGAGCATACAATCAGAAAAGCTTTATTGGACTTAGGAGCTAGTGTGAACCTACCGCCATATTACTGTATGTGCGGTTAAGTCTTGGGGAATTGCAACCCACCCCTCACGCTATAATTAGCGGACAGATCTGTGAAAGTCCCTCGGGAATCGTTGAAGATGTGCTAATCAAGGTTGATAAATTTTATTTCCACTGTGGACTTCATTGTGTTAGATACTCAACTTTGTGCAAAATCCCGAAAATCATATTCCCGTTATCTTAGGACGTCCCTTCTTGGCAACGTCAAACGCTATCATAAATTGTCGTAGTGGGATATTGAATTTGTCTTTTGGCAACATGACTTGTAGAACCAGAATGTCTTTCGTGTGAACCAACAACCCATAGAGTGTGATGATGATGAAGTGCACGAGGTTAACATGATAGAGAGTCGATTCAAGACTCTTTTGTCTGACATCTTATCTGTGGACCTGTGCAAGCATGTTTAGATAACTTTGACTTAGATCTCTTTGAGTCTCGAGTACGTTAGTGAAGTCCACTCTTTGCTAGAGTCTTGCCACCCATGGATATTGCTAAGTGGCAGAATGCAGTGGAACCACCTCCACTCTCTAATACCAAATCTGCCCCACCTCTTGATACACCACCTAAGCTTGATTTGAAACCATTACCTGATACCTTGAAGTATGCTTTCTTAGGTCCTTCTGACACTTTACCTGTGATTATTGCATCATGTTTAGACACGGAACAGGAAAGTAGACTCTTAGAAGTACTTCAAGAACATAAAAGAGCTTTAGGTTGGACCATCTCCGATCTTAAGGGTATAAGTCCCACAATTTGCATGCATCACATAAACCTTGAAGAGAACACTAAACCATCTAGGGAAATGCAAAGGAGACTCAACCCCAACATGAGAGATGTTGTCAAGGGTGAGATCTTGAAAGCTTGCTTGATGCGGGTATCATTTACCCAGTTCCCCGATAGCCGTGGGTCAGTCCCATTCGGGTAGTACCCAAGAAGTCCTGCATCACCGTAGTTCAAAATGAGATGAATGAACTTGTTCCCACCCGTGTGACCACAGGGTGGCGAGTTTGTATTGATTATAGAAAACTGAACACGGTAACCAAGAAAGACCATTTTCCCCTTCCTTTCATTGACCAAATACTGGAAAGCTTAGCAAAACATAGTCACTATTGCTTCTTAGATGGCTATTCTGGCTACAACCAAATTCACATAGCACCCAAGACCAACAAAAGACCACGTTTACATGTCCCTATGGAACATTTGCTTATCGTCGTATGCCCTTTGGGCTGTGCAATGCACCCGCTACTTTTCAACGTTGCATGATGAGCATATTTTCCGACATGGTAGATAAGTTTCTTGAGATTTTTATGGATGATTTTTCGTGTTTGGTTCTTCTTTTGATGAGTGTTTGCATCACCTCACTAGTGTCTTTGATTAGGTGTAAGGAGAAGAGTTTGGTCTTGAATTGGGAAAAATGTCATTTCATGGTTAACTCGGGCATTGTTTTAGGGCATATCATCTCGGAAAAAGGCATAGAAGTAGACAAAGCCAAGGTAGATCTCATTCAACACTTGCCTCAACCTCGTTACGCGAGGGACATCGGATCATATCTAGGCCATGCGGGTTTTTACCGCCGATTCATCAAAGATTTTAGTAAAATTTCACGACCTTTGTGCAATCTTCTTGCAAAAGATGTTGCATTTGTCTTTGATGATGCTTGTAAGGAAGCATGGGAGCAATCAAGGCTCTCCTTACATTCCCCTATAGTCGGACCACCTAACTTGGACATTACCATTTGAGATTATGTGTGATGCGTCGACTATCTTTGTAGGAGCTGTTTTAGGCCAACGAGTAGACAAACTCCCTTATGTGATCTACTATGCTAGTAAAACACTTAATGATGCTCAATCAATTATTCCACAACCGAGAAAGAGTTGCTAGTCATTGTGTTTGCATTAGACAAGTTTAGATCTTATTTGATAGGGTCTAAGGTCATCATTTATTATGACCATGCTGCATTGAGATATCTTTTGTCTAAAAAAGATGCTAAGGCTCGTCTAATTCGATGGATACTCTTGTTACAAGAGTTTAACCTCGAGATTCGAGATAAGAAAGGGTCGAGAGAATGTTGTTGCTTTGATCACTTGTCTAGGTTGAATGTCGAATCTGCTGATGAATCTGTGATAATTAGGGAATCATTCCCTGATGAGCAATTGATGCTTGTGTCTGAAATGCCTTGGTTTGCTTATATTGTGAACTACCTAGCTACAGGTAGAATGCCCTTGCATTGGTCTAAACAAGACCGTTCTAAGTTCTTGGCTGAAGTTAAACACTTCCTTTGGGATGACCCATATTTGTTTAAGTACTGCCAAGACCAAATCATTAGGAGATGTGTCCCCACCTCAACAAAGGGACGTTATCTCTTTCTGTCATGACCATGCATGTGGAGGCCACTTTAGTGCCAAGAAAACTGCTTGCAAAGATCTTGCAAAGCGGTTTCTATTGGCCAACACTGTTTAAGGATAGCCATGCTTTTTGTGTTGCTTGTGACCGATGCCAGAAATTAGGAAGTATCTCTAAGAGAAACATGATGCCCTTACAACCCATTTTGATTGTTGAACTGTTTGATGTTTGGGGTATTGATTTCATGGGTCCATTTCCTAACTCTGAAGGTAAGTTATACATTCTTGTTGTTGTTGATTATGTCTCTAAGTGGGTAGAGGCCATTGCATCCAAAACCAACGACCATAAAGTTGTTCTTTCTTTTCTTAAGGAAAACATTTTCTCCCGTTTTGGAACCCCTAGAGCAATAATCAGTGATGGAGGTAGTCATTTTTGCAATAGACCATTTGAATCACTAGTGCGCAAGTATGGAATCACTCACAAGGTCGCAACACCTTAGCATCCTCAAACCAGTGGCCAAGTAGAAGTTTCTAATAGGGAAATTAAGCATATCCTTGAGAAGACCGTCAATCCTTCTAGGAAAGATTGGTCTTTGCGTTTAAATGATGCTTTATGGGCCTATAGAACTGCATACAAGACTCCCATTGGGATGTCTCCTTACAGACTTGTGTACGGGAAAGCATGCCATTTACCTGTTGAGTTAGAACACCGTGCATACTGGGCTGTGAAGAAGTTGAATTTTGATCTTGATAAGGCTGGAACCCATAGGAAACTTCAACTCAATGAGTTAGAAGAACTGAGAAACGATGCATATGATAGTGCCAAAACGTACAAACATAGAATGAAGGTGTTTCACGACAAGCGCATTCTGCGCAAGTCTTTCACCACAGGACAGAAAGTTTTATTGTACAACACGCGTTTGCACTTGTTTCTAGGAAAGTTACGTTCCCGATGGTCTGGACCATTCTTGGTACGTACCGTCTTTCCCAATGGAGCTGTTGAAATTGAAAACCCAGCAAAGAAGAACATTTTCAAAGTCAATGGTCGAGAGATTGAAACCATTTCGGAGCATCTTCCACCGTGAAGTTGAGACCGTTGACTTGGAAGACCCCATCTATGTGGACTGATCTAGTTCACTTGTGTACATACATATGGACTAAAAATCCATCATCTTCCCCTTTTCTTTTTCTTTTTGCATAGTTTTTGATGTGTGCTAACCAACCTTTTTGTCTTGCGCTCTTGATTGTTTGCTTTCAAAGCATTCATCTTTCTATGGTTTAGCAACACCCTCTTGCATCCGGTAATCTCTTCCCTTTTCTCCTCTCAACATAGTTCTCTTGGTATGTGACTGTTTAAATTCTTTGTATCTGTTGACACATTGAGGACAATGTTTGATCTAGGTTTGGGGGTGTGATTTTCATATAGAGTTTTTAGTCTTTTGTTTTACTTCTTTTAGTTCGGTGAAAAAAAAAACAAAAAAAAAAAACTCAAACATTTGCATAAAAACCTCCAACTTTTAGAGATTTTAGAGTCACTAGCATGCTTCTAGCTATGTTTACATAGAGAGTCTGACCGAAATAACAGAACTTGGAAGTACTGGAGAACGCAATCGGGTTTCTTAGTTGATTAGAGCGTTAAAGTTGGATTTAACCATACCGGAGGGCGAATTAGGTCTTTGTTTAGATATTCGGTAGTAGAATTGTGATCAACCATAGTGGAGACTACCCATTTTACATCAAGCGAGGTACCGACCTTCACTCTTTGTGACTTTCTAGAAAAGCTGTTAGAGTGTGTGTCACCGTACGTCAATTCGGGGTAGGAATGGTGAGCTACCCAACTTCGCACCACTTTCAGCACTATTTTTGATCTCTTGAGTGCTAATTCCGTCAATCATGAGGGTGAGTTTAAAGATGAAAACTTCTTCTAAATACCGATTTGCAGTTAGCATCACTCTCTCTCCCTCTCAACAACATCAACACTTTCATAGAAACACATCGTCGTCGACCGAAGCGGAGCATCATCAGAATATTTGAAGAAAAGTTGATATAGTCCAAGGTTTACGTGCAACAAAGGAAAGAAAAGAAAAGAAGATGAGAATTAATGAAGTTTGTGAAAAATTGAGTTTTATTGTTATTTCCATTCCATGTACTAACTTTAAAAAAAAAAAAAAAAAAAAAAAATTTTTGTAGTTTATTTTATGTGTCTAGTTACCACCAAGTTATTGTTGTTAAAAAAAAAAAAAAAAAAAAAAAAAAAAAACGTTTGTCAAGTTTTTGTGAAGTTCAGAAGTTCATCATCAACATTTGAAGACCGAAGACCGAAGATTGAAGACGTTTCTATGAATGCTGAGAGAGTGATATTAATTGCCGATCGGGTGAGAAGGTAAGTGAGTACTCCCACCCTTGCTAATGGTTGATTTCCTTTCTTAGAGATCATCAGAAAAGATTCTTTTTGTCCACACTTCTGTGGAGTCTCCGGGGAAATTATTTCGGAAGGTTATCCTTCTCACCTACAAAGTGTGCAGGATTTCTCTCTTTATTCCTGCTCGCACACATGAGAGACTAAAAAGCGGTCTTTTTGAGTGCAATTATCATAAAACCCTATTGGTGAGGCGAAGTCGAGGCTTATGATCACAATCGAATCCGAATTCTTTCATATGGTATGGTTACTTCTCGCTCAGCACTTAAGGATGAGAATGCGTTCTTTGGTAGTTCTAACTTCGTGTTACTAGCATGCAGAAACTCTATGTCCTCATAGCTTCTTGGATGCATGAGACTCTTTTACACTCTGAAGTTGGAGAAGGTTTTGTGGGTACACCTCTGGTAAACCCTCACGAGACTACAACTCGTCCACTAGGGACACCTAGGGGTTTAAAGGCTTAGTGCATATGCTAAATGCATTCGAGAGACCCGCGACAGTGGTATAGTTAGGATTTCTAATTTACTGTTTCACTTGAGGACAAGTAAAATTCAGGTTTGGGGGTATTTGATGAGTGCCAAATATTGCATATCTATACATCTATTTATTGGCATTTAACTCATCTTTTGTGCTCGGGAAATCGGATATTATCCCAGTTCTGTGTTTTCCTTGTTTTCAAGAATAAATATTTGTACTAATTAATTTTGTGTTTTTAGGTAATAAATAAAGCTCGGAGAAACTGAGGAGCCAAAAGAGAAAAGAATTGGAGACAAGCGTCTATGGAGCAGAAAGCCAAAGCCCGCGCGCGCAACAGTTGCAACCCAACAAGTAGCAACCCATTTACAAGACATGGGCTTGAGCTACCCACGACCCGGATCCGAACCCGTTCCCCCGAGCCGTTTCGGATCTCACCCACTGCATCCAACGGCGCTCCGTCCTTCCCATCAACACTCGATGCTCCCGCTCAACACCAAAGCAGCTTGATTCTCCCTAAGCCGTTCAGATCTCGCGCATCTTCATCCTACGCTTGCTCCAACCTTCGCATCGTCTTCTCGCTGCATCCGCTCCACAGCAAAACCCCCTATCACCTATACCCCTCGAGCAAAACCCATTCTCTATTCTCCATTTCTCTTTCTTCTCCACCCGACCACACCATGGCAGAGCAGAGCCATCACCACCTCCATCTCTTGTCAGCCACAGCAGATGCCTCAGTCACCTATTCCGCCGCACCTAAGTCGTGGTTATCTCTAACATAGCCTCTCATAACCCTAGAAGCTAAGTTAGAGATAAACAAGACTAGGGTTTTCTCCAACACCACAAGCAAGGCTACCGGATCCGAATTGGCAGAAGAAAGAGTATGGGTATGTCCTTAATTGTTGTCTAGAGTGTGTGTGAGTGATATAAAATAGAAGTTTATGTTGTGAGAGAGAGGACAGCATGTTTTAGGGTTAATTTGCATTTTCAATTTTAAAGTCTGTTTACCATGTTTAGTATGTTCTAATTCCATTTGCTAGGATTTACATGAAGCCCTAATTCTTTGTTATGTTGTTCAACTGTGTTTGAAATTGTTCTTGAATGTTTAAATCATAAATATACTTCCAATTCTTGCACTTCAATACTTTACTTTCACAATGAATGCCATGTATCCATTGTATCTAGGATAAAAACTGTGTTGACTGTGCTCAGCTTAAGCTTTAGAGATAGTTGCCAAACCCTTGACTAGTTGTGCTTAATTAGACAATTAGTGCTCTGGCTTGGTACTCTAGCTGTGAATTGAATTATCATACTATTGAAATTCCTTAGATAAGTGATAGTCTTGACACATTGTCCTTATCTGTTACAGGAACAAGAACACTCAAACTAGTTGAAGCACATAACTTGATTTAGTGGTGGATTAAAAATCCTAGTACCCTTCATACTCTCTACTTGTAGCTCACTGTGATTTTAGTGTTATAACCTACAATTTGTCTTAAAGACATTAAACAATCCAATATTTGTGACACTCCTTGCAGAAATCAGTTAAGTAAAGCCCTGAGATCATAACACACACTCCATTTCTCTGTGGTTCGACCTGTGCTTGCCACTGCCTCCAAAGGCACTGTGCACTTGCAGTTTAAGACGTAGGAAATCATCTTTTACAGACCTACCAGCTTGCAATTTCGACCAAGCAATGTTCTAATAACAGAATCATGAACAACTTCCTAAAAACCCATATACATATCCAAGCACACCCATGTACATGTTCTTAAAGAAAAGTGATTCAAATCCCATTTGAAAAGACGAGGGTACCCGAATACACCACAATGTTTTGTTTTAACCTATAATTTCTTTGTCTTAAGTGATCATGTATGGACAAAGTCGATACAATATAACTTAAGTCATATACCTTGTGTGATTTTTTATGGACGAGGTCGAAACAATAACAACAAGATATTTACTTGACAATAGTTACGATAATAATCGATAGACTATTAGGATCAAATTCAAGTAATGCGGATTAACGTACAAGCGCAATTTACTTTAATTATAATAAAAATAATTATAATGCGGAATAATAAAGTAAATGTCACAACAAGATTTTGTTAACGAGGAAACGACAAATGCAAAAACCCCGGGACCTTGTCCAGATTTGAATACTCTCATAATTAAGACGCTATACAAAATCTAATACCAACTTCGTATAATTGAGATCAAGCAGACTCCTGGAGCTACTTAGTTCCCTCAGTATTCCTATGCCTTCGACTTCTAGAGTCACGCACGTGAACCACAATTTCATTTGGATCGTATTCCAAATAGTAAATGATTGAAATCTATTTGGTATCAACTCTATTCAAACTTGTGATTTGAGTTTGACAAAGTCTCTTCCATTTAAACTAATAAACTCTTTTGTCGGGTTTAGATCAATCTGAATTAGTCACTTAGATTCAGATTTACAACTAATCAGATTCGGACATTGAAGAATGCCACCAAATGATAGTTTTCGATCTTACGCATCTAGACAATCAAATTTATCAAAGATAAATATATTCGAGTTGAATCCCAGACGATCAAGGTTCCTGCACTAATATCCACAAAATAAGAAAACTAATAAGAAATCTTCTTCGTCTTCAAATCTTCTATTCAAAACCTGCACAACAACACTTGAATCTTCTTGTGCTCAATCGCACACATAACACAGTCTATTAACAATGGATTATCACAAGACGTCTTTAGATCTATAAGCAGCTCTAAAGATCCCTTCGATACTTTGATCTAGTTTGAATGAGACTTATATCAGAAGAGAAGGTTCTCAAGACTAAACAAACTAAGTAAATCAAAGTTACAACAATCGTTAGTCAATCAAATCAATAATAGAAAACTAATATAATCATGCAATATATAGTTTTCCACCAACGATACTTGTAGAGCTTCTTGATCCCACAAAAGTATTTAAACAAGCGGTCGTAAGAGATTTCGCTTAATTAGGGTACTTTCCTCTTCGATTAGACGACTCCACCAGAAAAAACAAGGAATGAAGTTTGCCTGGCTCTTAGGATAGTTTGCTTGAAATGAAAACTTAGGTATTTATAGACCAAGGTTGTTTGGACATCAAGGAATTTCCAAAACCGAAATATTTTTAAGATATGCAATGAATGCCCAAATTCGGTTTTCCTAATTCCAATAAATGTTTTCAAATATTTTCGAAATCTCTTACACAAAATCACCGATTAGTAAATGCACATTACAAATTTTTATTCTCTAGAGCTATGCTTTAATTGCTGGTAATTAAGCATATAAAACCAAAACCTTAGAGCCCATTCGGTTGGGAGAATTAGAATCCTAGGAATTCAATTATGGGGTAATCCAATTCCTGGAATTGGATTCCAATCCAAAAAATTAATGTTCGGTTGAGGTAATTCAATTACCTTTGTTATTACCCTGGAATCCAATTTCATTGCATCATTGGACCAATGCAATGGAAATCTATCATTTTGGAGGGAATTGGATTCCTAGGAATTGAAATTCCCAATTACATAGAGTTCATTTGCCCCGTTCGGTTCAAGGAATTGGACACATTTGCTAGGAATTGGATTCCTAGGATTCCAATTCTCCCAACCGAACGGGATCTTAATTAAAAGATTCTCAATTTATTTCGGCACAAGATCACCTTGAGTACCAAGGAATTTCTTTGAAAAATAAATGATAAGAGTTAATGCTCATGTTCAAAGTATGTGGACATATTTACATAACAAATCCTAATCTCTAAACTACACAAGTTCATGAATAAAATATGTAATTTATGGAAAATCGGATTTGCATCTTGGAATTGGTTCCACCACACTTCCAAACAAGTTTATAATTGGTTCTACCAAAATTCCAAGACTATTATGTGATCAGTCGTACCAAGTCACAATGGTTAGTTGTGATCGGTCTTACCAAGTCACATACATGGGTTCGGATCGGTTATACCAATTACTAGGATCGGTTCTACCTAAACATGGTACCTACTTGTGATCGGTCACACCTCTCACTAGGATTGGTTACACCAGTTACAAGGATAGGTTCCATCTAAACATGGTATTTATTTGTGATCGGCCACACCTCTCACTAGGATCGGTTACACCAGTTATAAGGATCGGTTCCATATACACATGGTATCTATTTGTGATCGGTCACACGAATACTTGAGTTCGTATTGCAGGATGCAACTCGCCTGCATGAAGCCGGGATCGCTAGTAATTATACCAATTACAATGATCGGTCACACAAATACTTGAGATCGGTCACACCAATTACAAAGATCGATCATACCATCTCATGGGGATTACTTAGGATCGGTTACACCAATTACTAGGATCGGTCAAACCAATAAGTCTAGGATTGTGATCGGTTTTACCAAGACACATAACCTGAGTTAAGATCGGTTCTACCAACTCACACATATTGGTCATCCAATGAATATGCAATGAATACCTAGACCAATATACCAATTGATTTCCATTTCGATTCATGAAACAAGTTCATGAACGTACTTTCTTTAAACAAATGTAAAACATTTTTTCGTAGGATGAAATCTTCATTATTAACCCATACACATAATCATAAAACTATATACAAGATTATGTTGATGTCATATCTACGAATTTCAAAAGATACGCGTTATACTTCGTAGTCTAATTCCTTAATACTATGATCATAATATTATAATTATGTCTTTATACTAAAGTAGTATATACAATATGTACAGCTTCGCACGTTATATTTTCAATATAGAACGACTTCAAAGATACGTTAGGAATTGAAAAAGTTCAAGTCAATATTACTAACTGAAAAAACGGGGGTCTAACAACCACACCCAACATTTTGTTCGGAAATCTGAATGAACTAACTCCAATATAATTCTGAGAGAATCAACTAGACAGTCAGACTCAATCGAGGAAAGATATCCAAGAGTTTTATCTTTATTTCTCAATACAATCTGCAATCGAACATATAAGAATCTGTGAGCCTGATTGATATGAGAAATAACTTGAACGGTATCAAAACCAATGTTCAAGTATCAATCAATTACTAATCAACAAACAAGGTCGGATTTCCAAATTGATTGAACTGCGCACAACCCGTGAAATTTTAATTATATAAACAAATATAATGCAGAAAAGAAATATCACAGACACCAGAAATTTTGTTAACGAGGAAACCACAAATGCAGAAAAACCTCAGGACCTAGTCCATATTTGAGCCACTACATACACTAGCATACTATAAGATAACTTCGGACTGGAATGTACTTGAGCCCTAACGAATTTCACACTGATCAAGGTATAATCACTTTCCTTGCGCCTCTGAATCCCAGCAGGACTCTACGCACTTGATTCCCTTAGTTGATATCATCCAAAACCAAGAGTTTCTACGACCCAAATTCGAAGACTTATAAACAAATATGTCTCCCACAGATAAATCTATTCTAATTGATAAATCTATTCTAATTGATAAATCTGTCTCCCACATAAATACCTATGAAGTTTTGTTTCGTCTTATGATAATTCAAGGTGCATAGGAACCAATTGATAATCCAGACTTATATTTTCGAAGAACAACCTAGAAATATCAATCACCACATAATAACTTACATATATGGTAGTTGAACAAGTTATTATGGAATCACAAAGAGTGAGACGAAGAGCTTTGAGATTACTTTTTATATCTTACCTATCGGAGATAAATCTCGAGCAAATCTTAGAGAAGATAGTACTTAATACGATAGAACAAGTAAGATCAGAATACGCAGCTACAAAAAATATAGTTGGATCTGGCTTGAGAATCCCAATGAAATCTTCAATTCGTTAACCTATAATGGTTTTAGGAAAAACCTAGGTTAAAGGAGAATCGTCTCTAGCAGCAACTAGTATCACACAGAAGTGTGCGGATTAGGTTTTCTAGTTGCTAGAGTTCTCCCTTATATAGTTTTTTAAATCAGGGTTTGCTTAGCTTAGAAACAAATCATTTAATATTCACCGTTAGATGAAATCCTGATTAAGATTCAACCTAAGTTTGCTTAAAACAAAAGCAATATCTTTCCACCGTTAGATGGTCTTAACTTGTCACACAAAAATAAAATATACTTTCACACAAAAATGAAATATACTTTCAAAAATGAAATATACTTTTATTTAGATATTAGATGGAATATTGGTACTGGAGAAAAAATCTCACTGTGGTTTGATACATGGCTTGGAGAAGAACCTCTTATTAATACTTTTGGTCATACAGATTATATCACTTCTCATGTAGGATTCAAATATCGCACAACATATTTTCTTAGCGTGCGAGATTCAATTATTTCCTTAACTTACGAGAATGTAGCAGAGCTTGCGAGAATGATTGAGAGAGAGAGCCTGCGAAATTATAAAGTGAGCCTGCAAAATTATAAAGAGAGCCTGAGAGAATATGAGTTGTATTCCACTATGTATGAGCTGTCATCCACTATGTAAACACCTATATAAAGAGGAGAGCAGGAGAGAGAAAGAGAGGATGGACACAATTTTGTAAGAGAGAGAAGATACACAATTAGGAGAGAGAGAGACTTTATTTTCTTTATCATCTTCTTCCCCAAAAACTAGATCTAGAGCTCTACAAAATATCCATTAATGGAGATTCCAAATGTAATATTAATGTAACCTCAACAATCATAGTGAAGAACCATGGATGTAGATCACATTGATCGAACCATGTAAAAAATCCTCGTGTCCATTTTATAATTTAATCACTTTAATCTTTGTTTTGATTAGGAAATAGATTTAGATCTAGAAAATATTATAAGGGGTGTGTTGTGGGATTTCCTACAACTACATTTGGCGCTAGAAACAGGGATGAGTAAAGGATTTATCCTTCCTGTAACTTGTTGGTACAAGAAGATTCGGTGTTGATATTTAATTTCTATGGATACTTGAAGTCATCAACTGTGTAGTGTGTATATTTTTCTAGATCTATAAAGTTTAGGTTCAAAAATGGAAATTTCATGGAAGAAATTACACTTTCAGAGAAGAAATCCAAAGTTTCAATAGAAGATTTCCATATTCAGGAGAAAAAGCAAGAAGAAAATTGTTGAAAGAAATTAAGGAAGGATGAAGAGAAGATAAGAGACAGATGCTGCAATTTTTATCACAAACAGAAATTCGCACAAATGGTTCAAGGCTGAGCGAACAAACAATAGTTCATGGGTTCGAATTCGCAGAGATACATAGTTTTCATTTTATTATCATCTTCAGTGGCGAATAAGAGAATAAGGAAAAAGTTATGAGTTAATTTCGTAGAGAAGTTCTTGAACAGTTGGTCCAGAGAACAACATGTGTGTTTGTGGTCGCAAGTTCGAATTCGCCTGCGAGCATAGTTTTCTTCTTTTTTACAGAGGACGAAAAAATGAATAATTTCGCAAAGTTGTTTCATAATTTCGCAAACAAGAGGCAGCACAGTTGGTCACCTGCGAAGTTAATGAGTTCATGGTCGTGTGTTCAAATCCCAACGAATGTGTATTTTTCGCATGGATATTTCGCAAGAGTATTTCTCACAGAAGAGAGTTTATGATTATTTCGCACAAAAATTTCGCAAAGGAGGGTTGGCACAGATGGTTCATTTGATTCGATGCATGAAGAAGGACGTAGGTTCAATTCCCACCTCCTGCGAATTTTTCACACATTTTACATATTTTTGGGTTGCTACCAGCGAAGAGCAAATCAAGTTTTAACAAGTGTGCGATAATTTCGCACAAGAGAACTGGCACAGTTGGTCAAGAGGCATGAATGCAAGCAGCTGGTTGCAGGATCAATTCTTGCTTCTCGCACATTTATTTTTGTTATGCAAAATTTCGCACGGACTATGATTATTTCGCAAAGAAGAAAGTTGATGGTTATCTCGCAAATTAATTTCGCAAGAGAGGGTTAGAACAGTTGGTATGGTGCGAGAATATGCAAGAGGCGGGTCAAGGATTCAAATCTCATTTCTCACACTATTTTTTGCTACGCGATAATTACATTTCTTTGAGCGACGTTTATACATTTCAAGGATGCCAGTTTCATAAGCAAATCACATACTTCGCAAGAGACGATAGCAGCAGAAAATCACATGAAAGCTAAGTACCACTTCCTTGAATATTTTACTTATAGAAAATAAAAGATTTTTAATTTGATTTACAAAGAGCGATTCAATTGCACGATAACAATGATTTCAAAGATTATTAAGATTTCAAGATTACAAAGATTTCGAGATTTCAAAATTACAAAAAACCCAGAAAATCCAATTTATATATTTCTCTAGAATGTTTCCTTTTACAGAAAATAAAAGATTTTTGATTTGAATCACAAAACGCGATACAATCGCAGAATTATAAAGATTTCACAACTACAAAATTCCAGAATTACAATGTATTAGAATTTCTCTTGAATATTTACTTGGCTTCAAATGATATGATATTATGAGAATGAAAGAATGAATGAAAGAAATGACAGAAATGAAATAATGAAAATATGCGATAATTTTGCAGAGATAATAGAGACATGCGATAATTTCGCGAGAGACGATCTTAGATCCACAAAAATCCTAAGATCAGAATGGGACGAACCTTTATGACGTACACCCTAGTTCGCGAATAAAATTTCGCAAGAGGCAAATGTAAGACCTAAATTGCGTCATAGAAGGGGTTATCTGTTGCATGGCTCAGCGAAAAGGTTACACCGCCCCTGGAACCTGAGTCATGGAGAATTGGGGTCAATAAAGCCCATCTAGGAGAGGTACCTTGGATTTTCAATCTAAGCTTATGACTTAGATTGGACGACCGAGGGTCTCTTCTAAGGAGTCAGCATTTGACCAAGGCGCCGAGGTACACGGTTGAGCCAAGAGTGCCCAGGGGAATTTGAAGTGTCTCGGCCATTCTTGGCAAGTCTTGGCTTATGCTTTTCGGCCCGAAGAAAACCCCACTTAGGGTGCAGTCTCGTAACCATAAGCCTTATAGGCAAAAGGGATAAGAGGCTGCGAAAACAACTGGTTGTTGTTAAGACCGGATGGGAGGAGCTAGCCTTGTATGGCAGAAGTACGCCTCCTTGAAGGGGAAACCATGGGGAAGATAAGGGCGGCACCCTCCATTAGGGAGCTGATAAGTGTCTTAAGACGCAAATGTCATGAGGCTTTATTTTCGCAAGGAAATTTAGGCTTATCATATTTGTGCGACAATCCTAAAGAGGCAATAATACAAAAGACAAAGATAAGGCAAGATCAATGGGTCAGTACATGCAAGTGTACGGACGTCCTGCGATTTCGTCGCAAGACGGCAATGTCATGGGGCTTTACGTTCGCAAGAATATTTAGGCCTGTCATATTGTCGCATGAAAAATATCCTGCAGAGGCAATAATACTAGAAAATGATAAGACAAAATCAATGGGTCAGTACATGAAAGTGTAAAGACGTCCTGCGATTTTGTCGCAATGACAAGAGGTGGCGCAATAAGACCTTTAACTAGGAAGGAAAAATAAGACCACATAAGAAAGTAAGCAAATAAGCTTGTAAAAAAGATAACATGATAAGCTTGCGAGCTTGAGAAAATGATTACATGATAAGCTTGCGAACATGTACATGATAATGAGACTGAGGCAATGAAAATGCCGCACACTTGATATTATGATCATATTATTTTGAGATATTAATAGTGCAGGAATAAGGAAAGATGAAGCACAAGTAAGAACTCGCGAGGAACAATAAATACGCGAAGAGGAATGCATATAGACAAAGTCAGAGAAATGAAGAATGGAAACGATTTAAAGCTACATCAATTTTAACGCGGCAAAATGAGCTAAGTAACACAAAAATTAGCTATACATTGCAATAGATAAGCATTCTCATCATATAAGCATCACACTTGCATCATGAAAGCATCGCATAAGCATTTCATGGCATACATATCGCATACACATTTCATAACATAATCATCACATATGCATTATATTAGCACAAGTATTCATTTCGCAGAATGTGATTATTTCGCAGAATGTAATTATTACGCTCGATTATAAGAAAAATTACAAGCAACTTGAAGAGATTATACTATCGCATGAGCACAAAACATGAGACAGAGGCAAGATAAGAATGAAGAAACAACTCGCTCATTCAACACTTTCTCAAGGATTCTACCCAAATAGATAAAGAACAGAGGCAACTATGGATTACCAAGAAAACATTTTATGTTCTTTATCTTCTCGGCAAGAATCATTTCCAAAGTGGACGTTCACTAATGAACAACAAGAATCCTCACCAAAAATGGAGTAATAATTTCGCATGAATAGAGGCAATACTTATTATTCTCATTCAAAGACGGATACTTCTTATATTTCGAGGATTGAGTACTTCTTATACTTCTTCAAGGATAATTCATACTTCGCATACTTCAAAAGATGATACTTCTAATTACTTCTCAAGTTTTCGGAACTTCACAAAAGAATAGAGGCAAGTACGTACTTTTCAAGTCCAATATTCTTTCGCTCGTTCCTTCATCAACAAAGATCAAAGACTACTACAACAACGAATTTTTTTCTTAAAGATCGCTCTTCAAGCAATATTCAAGAAAAAAGAGGCAAGATGTAGGATTCAAATATCGCACAACATATTTTCTTAGCGTGCGAGATTCAATTATTTCCTTAACTTGCGAGAATGTAGCAGAGCTTGCGAGAATGATTGAGAGAGAGAGCCTGCGAAATTATAAAGAGAGCCTGAGAGAATATGAGCTGTATTCCACTATGTATGAGCTGTCATCCACTATGTAAACTCCTATATAAAGAGGAGAGCAGGAGAGAGAAAGAGAGGATGGACACAATTTTGTAAGAGAGATAAGATACACAATTAGGAAAGAGAGAGAGAGAGAGAGACTTTATTTTCTTTATCATCTTCTTCCCCAAAAACTAGATCTAGAGATCTACAAAATATCCATTAATGAAGATTCTAAATGTAATATTAATGTAACCTCAATAATCATAGTAAAGAACCATGGATGTACATCACATTGATCGAACCATGTAAAAAATCCTCGTGTCCATTTTATAATTTAATCACTTTAATCTTTGTTTTGATTAGGAAATAGATTTAGATCTAGAAAATATTATAAGGGGTGTGTTGTGGGAATTCCTGCAACTACATCTCATTTACACATGACAGTTAAGGAACTGATTCTTGATAATGAGTGGAATATCTCCTCTGAAATGCAACCTTATATAAACTCCTCCCTGCTAGCATTTAGTGGTGAAGAAGACAAGATGGTTTGGTGTGGTGATCTTAAAGGTCATTTTACAACTCCTTCTGCAGTTAACAAAATCAGACACAGAGAACCTGTTCTTCATTGGCCATCTAAAATGGAAGACCTTTATGCATCCTAGCATCACAAGCAATATTTGGAAACTCATTCAGGGTATTTTTGTGGATGATGAAAAAAGAGTGAAACAAGGATATTGTATGGTTTCCAAGTGTTGTATCTGTAAACATAGCCAAGACAGTATGGACTATGGAGCATCTACTCTGGTCATGCAACTTCAGTAAATCTATATGGAAGTGGCTAGGTAATATTTTTCACTTCAACAATCATAATTCTTTTGATGATGTGTTTAAATTTTGCAAAACACAAAAGCCCTATTATCAAAGAAGTTTGGTTAACAGCTGCTTGTGCTACTTTGAGGGAACTCTGGTTCCAAAAGAATAAGATGTTCTTTAAGAATGTACAACCAAATTTAAACAGGTTTAAGATTAGAATCATAAGTCTAGCTCACTATGGTGGTTATAGAATGCAAGGTGTTAGGTGGCATCAAGATTATGATTCTCAGATTCTGCAATATTTCAATGTAGCTGGTAAATACAATACTTCAAACACAATTAAAGAATGTTTCTGGTATGGACCAGCTGAAGGAGTTGTGTTGTTTTGTTGTGATGGAGCAGCTTTTGGTAACTCAGGTAATGCAGGGTTTGGAATAATTGCAAGGAGCCATGATTGTCAAGTTTTGGGTACCATTTCAGGTGGGTTAGGAGTTGCCACTAACTATATTGCTGAGGTGATGGCCGTTGTGTGTGCTATTGAATGGGCAATTACTCTATCTTGCAGAAATATTGTGATCAACTCAGACTCTCAATCAGTAGTAGCAGATTTCAAGTCTAGGAATATTCCCTGGTTTATCAAGGCTAGATGGCTCAGCGCATGTAAGTGCTTATATGAAATTCTCTACACTCATTGCTATAGAGAAATAAATTTATCTGCTAACAGTTTGGCTAAGGAAGGTGCAAGATTACATTTGGGAGAAAGGATTCAACATGCAGGAAGGCCTTTTTCTCTCAGTAACATTGAAATGCCAGACACAGTTTACTATAGATTTTGTTGATTGCCTAGTCTTTCTTTTTAGTTCCTTTCTGTAATTTTAGCTTTCCTTTTGGCTTTTGAATATTTTTGTATGAACCTTTAGTTTTTCGTTCCGATTAAAATATGTATCTTAACAAAAAAAAAGATATGGGAAACCATACCTAAACGTGTATATTGAGTTGGCTCAATACTAGTTAATCGAAGTTAGCCATATGAATACTTTTATCTTAACCACATTCATCTAACACATCTAGATAACCTATGATGATCAATCAATCATGAAAGATAATCAATATCTAATTGTGTTCCATAGAGTTGTTCAATTGTTCACTATAAAAACAAATGAACCAATTGAAGCAAAATCGGATTGATTTTTAATCTTACAAAGTACTAATACAAGAATCAATCATGAACATTAAGCAACGATTTGCAAAGATTGCATTATTTAATATATAAATGTATTTGTTCATGAGTATAAAATCATACTTAACCGATTTTATAACTTTAACCACTAAGTTTTCAAACCAATACGCAAACTTTAGTTCCGGACTTTGGTCATGTCCAGCAGTTTTCAAACGAGTAAGCAAACTGCTGTCCCGGACCTAACTCAGGTAGAACCGTTCGCATACTGGTACGCAAACTTGGTTCCCAGACTTCTCAGTTAAAACTATTCGCATATTGGTATGCAAACTTGGTTTCCGGACTTGAATCATACCAAAACAGTTTGCATACTATGTACGCATACTGTGATGTATCAAGACATGGGTTGTAGCTCTAAACTCCCATTTCAATCATTGAAACATTCTTAGAAGACGACAATGGCTGTTGTATCACACATACCATTAGCGTATAAGCAATTTTCAAGTGATCGAATGATCATTATGAAACTTTCCAAGTCGACATCAAATGATTGTCTCACACAAATCATGTAAGATGTTTCAAGGAAATTTCCACATGATCATCTTTTGACATATAATTTAGTTTCCAACAAATAGATTGTTTCCAACTAAACATGTCAAGAATAATGATGAAGGTAGCTAAAGAAAAAATCTACCAATACATATTTCGAGAAATAAATAAGCGAGTTAAACTCAGCTCGAAATCTCAAATGTGTATAATATGAAAGTTTATATAGTTACACGACTTTGTCTCAATAGGAGATAAAATAGAATATAATAGACTCATGAGTGATATATAAGTTTTAGTTTCCATATACCTTTTGTTGATGAAGTTCCTCCGAGTTCTTCAGTAGATCTTTGTCTTCAGTTGTAAGCGTCGCGAAGTCTAAATCTCAACTACACATTCTATCCTAGTCCGAGACTCCTGTTAGAAATCAAGACTATAGTTTTGATCAACTAAATTTGACAAACACGCTTGCGATTTCGACAGAGTTGTGCTCTAACAATCTCCACCTTGGTCAATTTTGGTGAAAAAACTATCAATACATACGGATTACAAAATGAATAAACTTTGTAGCTTCTCATCCATCATGCTTGATTTCCTTGGCTCTTCAACATTCCTTGAATTATTCGCCGCTCCAAGTACTCCAATGATTCTGGACGTGTTCAACTCAGCATCATTGTTGTTGAAGATCCGTAGCCATAATAATAAGAAAATAGTTATTTTTGATTATTGTTATACAACGTCATAGTATTATCACACAACATCAAAGTTCAATTGCATCACAACTTTGACAATAATACTATGGTGATATGTATCACTCCCCCTTATTCAATATTTCATCTCACAATGAAAACCACCCCCCTTACATAATGATCTGTAAACCATATGTATGTAGTGTGAACTACAAAATAATTCCACCCCTTTTTGTCAATATAAATTGGCAAAGGTACGAAAAATATGAGATCATCATGAAATTCTCATAGAGATACTTCATGACTAAAAGAGAACATATCAACTTTGTTTTGATGATTTTACATAGTCGAAACTTAGTGTATTCACCAAGGAGTTAAGAAAGATACAAGACAACTCTTACAATATTCAATAGCCGCACTTCCCACAAAGATTTGGCAATTAAGCACAAGTTCAATTAAGAACTCTCCCCTATAAAATGTCATTCCCGAAATAATAACAAGAGCGACCTTACTTTTACAAGAAAATAAGGATTTCTTTGGACGTTAACAACTTACATGAAACATGAATTTGTATCCAGAAAACTGACAAACACAAAATACAACTACTAGAAACAAATATGGAATTGAAACAACACTACACTGGAACTTCAAACTTTTATTACCCAAGAGATAAAGATAAAACCAGGGGAAAGTAAAAATCTAGAATACTAATAAACCAAAACAACACCAATATACTGTCGTAAGTATCGAAACGTAGCAGTATCTAGAGGTTTGGTGAGAATATCAGCCAATTGTTGTTCGGAAGGCACAAATTCCATGTTAATAATACCATTTTCATAGAGATCTCTAATAAAATGATACATGATGTCGATGTGCTTAGTTCTTGAGTGCTCAACAGTATTTTCAGTGATGTGAATCGCACTTGAGTTATCACAAAAGATCTTTATTATGCCAGTGTCAATTCTGTAAGCAGTAAGCATTTGTTTCATCCAAAGTGGTTGAGTATAACACGAGCCCGCAACAATGTATTCTAATTTGCATGTTGAAAGGGATTGTGCATTTTGTTTCTTGCTATCCATGACACAAGATTCAACCCTACATAATAGAATCCCAAAGATGTACTTTTTCTGTCTTCCACACATCCTGCCCAATCAACATCTGAATAAGCAGTAAGATCTGTATTACTATCAAAAGTATAAGATAGACCATAACCAATAGTGTGTTGAATATATTGCATGATCCTTTTTGCAGCTGCAAGATGAGATTCCTTTGGGTTAGACTGAAATCTAGCACAACAACCAACACTAAAGACAATATCAGGTCTCGTAGATGTGAGAAATAAAAGACTTCCAATGATATATCGATAAAGTTTCTGATCTACATCGACACCTTTCTCATCTCTATGCAGCTTACCAGTGGTGGGTGTAGGAGTAAGTTTTGGAGTAGAATTCTCAAGATCGAACATTTTTACAAGATCCCTGGCATATTTTTCTTGAGATAAGTAAATTCCATCCTTGTGTTGTTGAATCTATAATCCTAAAAAGAATTTTAATTCACCAACATTGCTCATCTCAAATCCCCCTCAAAGAGAGACTTGAAAATCATTTGCAAGTATCTCATAGGTTGATCCTGTTAGAGCACTGCTCAGTTGAACCCACTAGCGTTGTTATGTAAAGTTAGTTGTCAATTTTAGTTGCCAAAATACATTCTTGATTTAGCATACTAAAGATAGTTTCAGACTAGATTAGGTCTAAGAAGGAATCGAGGCTATCCTTAAAGGATGAAGATTGAAGACTACGAGAAGACATCAACAAGTACTTCATCAACAAAGGTATGTGATTGATTTCATTTGGATTCTTGTTCAATTCTACCTTTCTAATCTATCGAGATATATGCTCACTCTATGGAACAATTCCTATGATGGTAAATGTACATTTATGTATATATACTCGAGGTTATTTGAGTCACGACTTTTGTGACAATAACCTTTATCCCTGGAAAGGTTCTCATGTTATATCGAATGAGCTTATGAATTCAACGGGCCAAGAATCACTCGATTCGAGTTATAACGATGAAGTTATGAGTTTTATTAAAGTAACTGATTATAAGTGTTGATTATAATCGTTCTGATTCATTAGTAGGAAACAATCCATGGACTGCTTGTAACGATTCACGGACTTGGGCCCAATTACGTGACTAAAAGGCATTTTTGGTCAAGTTGGTGATGTTTCCTTATCTAGGCATGTTAGCTATCACTCCAAACATCTTTGATTACCATATTAAAGTGTTTGTGATTCCTTCCTAATTTATTTTGTGATTTATTCACATAAATACAATATTTGCCTAATTAATTATTTTGGCAAGAGTTGTATCTTAGGAAAGACTCCCAAAATTAGGAGAGTCTTGAAAAAGGAAAATAGCTATGCTTAGCTTTCAATCTACCTTTCACTATAAATAAGGGTTCGTGAGTGCTACACGTTTTTTATCCCCTTTGGAAAATTGGTGTAAGCTCATAAGGTTGTTTTCCATGTCTTCTGTTCTTCGTGAACAAGAGTGAGATAAAAGTCTTTGTATTGGGGATCACAAAACCGAGTTGGATTAATCTTCGTGATTGATTATACAACTTGTAATCTAGGTGTTTCACCTCTTGTCTATTCTAAGGTTTTCTCTTCTGATATAAAACCATTCAAGAGTTGTTGATCATAAACCCTAGGTTTTGATAGATTTCATTTTTCGATCGTATACCAACACTTGTTAGTCAAAATCGGAAGCTAGAAATAAAACTTCGATTAAGGCATCTCGTAAAAAATCCTTAAGAAGTTTTAAACAAGATATCTCTAGATTTATTCTAGTTGTTCTTGTTGTAGAATTGTTAGGGTTTTCTTAACTTGGAAATTGATCTTTGGAGTCGCCCAAGTTTACTTACGAAAATCAGGTTCGCGGACTCCTTGTGTGTACGTATACTAATTGTAAGTTAAAACCATATTCTACAAGTTTGTTTTGATTTCACTACTTTTTATTTGGTAGTTGTTCAAAACAAACACAATATTTCCAAAACCTTGATTCACATCTAAAGGGAAATCAAACCGGTGTTTTGTGCAAACAAAATATTGAATCGTATCAATCGTGTTGTTGTATCTTCTAAAGAGAGCCTTGGGTTCTGCTAGAAGATTAACGAGAAGAATTCCTAAAGACAATCGGTTTTGTGCTAGGAGTTCTATTTGTTCTGAAGAAGTTATTACATCTAGTCCGAATAGGTAGTAGGAAATTGGTGTAACAACTTATAATCAGTGTGTGTTTATTCTGGACTAGGTCCCAAGGTTTTTCTGCATTTGCGGTTTCCTCGTTAACAAAATTTCTGGTGTCTGTGTTATTTCTTTTCCACATTATATTTTATATAATTGAAATAATACATGTTGTACGTTAATCAATCATAGTTGTTAAATCCGACCTTGTTTGTTGGATAAGACTTGATTGATCTTGAACAATTGATTTTGTTATTTTCACATTGTTAGACCAGTCCGGACTAACACTGTTTCAAGTGGATACCATGTTGAAATATTCCTTTAGTGATTGTTGCTTAAAGAGGTTTATACACGGTGGATATTGAATAGGTTGTGATTAACACAAAAGATTTCGGTTCAAGAACTTCACACTAAAATCAGGTTTACGGACTTGCTTTTGTTTAACCATTGATTGTGTTGAGTAAGAGATAAACTCTTTAGTATTATTCTTTGATTGAGTTTTTCACTCTCGGAATATAATTAAGGTTTAGTTCATACAGATTGCTAAGCGAAATATTGGGTGTGGTTGTTAGACCCCCCGCTTTTTCAATTGGTATCAGAGCAGGCAAACACGTTCAAGACCTTACTTCTGTGTTTGTAGCGATCTGAATCTATGGATAGAGGTGTTATCTCTATTAATGTACCACCAGTCTTCGATGGCTCTAATTACTTATGGTGGAAAATTGTTATGCGAGCTTTTCTTCAAGCGCGTGATTTTCAATCATGGGTATATGTTGTTAATGGCTATGATCCTCCCGTTGTGGCAGTTGGAAATGTAAACGTTCCCAAGAATATTGGTGAATACAGTCCTGCCGAGATAATTGCTGCAAAGCAAAATTCTGAAGGATTAAATGCTATCATCCATGCCATTACCCCAGATCTTCAGCACCACGTGACTACGTGTAATAAGTCTAAAGAAGATTGTGATATCTTAGAAACCGTATTTTAAGGGAATGCCGCATAGAAAGAAGCGAGGCTTCAAAGCCTAGCATCTGACTGGGAAAACCTTCGAATGGCAGATGAAGAAACGTTTGATGAGTTTAATCACAAAGTGTCTGAAATTGTTAATGCATATTTTGCATTGGGTAAGACTATTCCTTAAAAGGACATTGTGATGAAAATTCTCAGATAGCTGCCATCTAGATACGACTTTAAGAAGCATGCCATCGTTGAAGCAAACGATCTTTCTAAACTCTCCAGAAATACTCTTGTTGGAAAGTTAAAGATCTTTGATAATGAGCATGCATCTAGAAAAGAGGTGATTTCTCTTAAAGCTGCAAAAAATTCTGAATCCTCTAAGGATAAATCTGGTTCGCCAGATACTAAGGATGTTACTCCACGACAATTTAGAAAATTCTTGAGAGACAGGAAAAAGAGTTTTTCTAAAGGTGCAACATCTCCTAATGATGATGTACAATGCTATAACTGTTGTGGTTTCGGGCATCTTTCTTCAGTATGTCCTAGCTGGAGCCGTAGACAATCGGCATATGCAGCAGCTTTGCCTACTCTTGATGATGGACCCGAATATTATAATCCCCAAGAGTACGCATGCGAGGTTGCATTAGCTTCTGGAAAAATTCTTTCAGATACTGATTCTGATTCTGACGAAGAAGTGTTCCATGTTGATCCAGTTGCTAATAATCTTCTTAAAGAGTGTCATCAGAAACTCTCGGAAGCTGAAAACACCATTTTCAGTGAGAAATTTAAATATGACAGACTTCATAGTCGGAATAAAGACTTGCAAGATCAACTTGATTCTAGTGGTTCAAGTAATTATCTCAACGAAATACGAAATCTTAAAGAAGAAATTGCGAAGGTTGAGATCGGGAAATTATTCTTCAAGAAAAACTAGATAACTTGGAGAACATTGAGATGAACTTGTTATTTGATTCGGAACGAGAAGATCTCAAAGTTCAATGTGAATCATCCAAGAATGATCTAGTTATTGCACTTGAAAAGATCAAAATGTTGGAAGAAGAAAACTCGAGCTTAAAAGAGAGTTTGTCTAGAAATAGCAGCTCAGAAAATTAACCTCGATATTGGGAGTGTTAGAGCATTGCTCGGTCGAACTCACATGCGTTGCTATCTCAAGCATGTTTGTCAATGTTAGTGATCAAAACTACAAGTCTCGATTTATAGCCTATGTAGCTAAAGGTCTCGGACTAGGATAGAAAGTGTAGTTGAGCTCAAGAACTCCATGGAAATCATCATACAAGACGAAGGACTACTCGAAGAACCGGTGGAACTTCATCGACTAAAAGGTATGTGGAGACTCGAACATCTGTCACTCAAAAGTCTATTTACTCTATCTCCTACTCTTGAGACAAAAGTCGTTTAGACGTACAAATTTTCATTATACACATTTGCTATTTCGAGCCGAGTTTAACTCGCCTATCTATTTATCGAAATATGTGTTGGTAAGCTTTCGCTTTAACCGAATTCATCTTTACCTAGTGACGAAAGTCATGATATGTTTCAATCACTTTGGTGCTCTGACGAAAAATGGTCTGTGAATAACGGCTATATAACGTTCTTTGAGAATGTTTCAATAATTGAAATGAGAGTTTAGATTACATAACCATTGGTAGGATATAAGCATTGTTGTGGAAACACATACATGTATAAGTCCTTATTCCTTGAACTAAAGTTTGCAAACTTTGTTGATCAAGAGAAATGGAAGTGGCGCAAGCCAAGTCCGCGAACTGGCGGAAGTTCTCACCCGAGAATTTCTGCTGGAGTTTGTGTACTCCTTCCATGAGCTTAAGTCTGCGGACCCAGTCCGCGAACTTGAGTAGGTTATATCTAAAACCGGTTGTTCTTGAACTAATGTTTATATAAACTAAGGAATGCTTTTGCAAATCGTGGCTATAAAGTTCATGAACCGATTCAAGTGAATCAAACCGTTTTTTGCTTCGATTGTGTCTTGTGTAGTTACATAAGATCTAAGCAATTGAACAACTCTCTAACTAGTTCATTTGAGTCATTTGAACTAGTTATGGTAAAGAAGAATATGGTTGATATGAGAGTGTTCATATGGCTAACCATTTGGTTGACTATTGTTGAACCAACAAATGTTAATGTTTGGGTACGATTCATAAACCCAAAATTGAACATTTCGTTTGTATGTAACAAGCTAAGTTCTCGATCCAACGGTTGAGAAATATTAGCTTGAATCTAATCAGGTTTTCATCTAACGGTGAATATTGAATGCTTTGTTACTAAGCTAACATTGACTGCAAACCCTGATTTCAAAGACTATATAAGGGAGAACTCTAGCAACTGGGAAACCTAATCCCCACACTTTACGTGTGATATGGTAGGACTTGAAAGAAGCCTACAATGATAACTGTAAGTGCACAGTGTCACAATGTAATACAGGGCAAGCACAGGTCGATCCTCAAGGACAAGGTGGGTGTGAGTTGAAGCTATGGTCTTACTACTACTGACTTAGAACAAGAAGTAACCAAAAAGGGGGGTTGTTTGCCGAAACGGCTAGATGGTGGCAGTGACTGAGATAACAACAAAATGAAAGCAAAAGTAATCTAGCAAGCAGATAAGTATGGTGCTAGGGCAATCGAATCCACCTCTTAACCCACACCAAGTCAATTCAATTTCTACAATGTTCTAGTCCCTTATAATGGATACCGGTGGTCTTCCGCCTATCCAGGGCAGTTTCAGGAGGATAGTTTAGTGTCACTAAGATGATTCCTAACCCTAGTATTAGCTGCCCTCTCACAAAACAAACTAACCGCAATTCAATCACTTAGATAGTTAAACAACCCTGAAGGAAATTCTAATCGCAACTAAGGTATCTTTCCAAAGCACTAACTGTCTAAATTAAGCACAACTAGTCTAAGGATCAATAACAATCTGTTTAGCATGAGTTGGAGCACAATCAACATAGTAGTATTCTAACTACAATGGATACGTGGCATACACTGTGAGAGTAAAATGCTGAAGTGCTCAAGATTAAATTTATCCAAAACATTATAGCACAACAAGAACAATATCAAAACTTGAACTAAACTGAGCAATGGATTAATGGTTTCATCTAAACCCTAACTATGAAATTAGAACATCATGGAGATAATAAAATCAAACATGAATTACTGCTTAGTGCACCGGCTAATCCGGGCATGAATTTTACATTACAATCTTCTCCATATTTATACTCAAATTTCTCCCCAATCACTAGAAATTGATAATTAGAGAACAACCACTCACCCTTAACGTGATTTCCGACAAACCCCTTCTGCAAATCAGACCTGCAACTCTTGATTTGATATTTGCTTTAGTTGTGAAGATAACCCTAACTATATCTCTCTCAATCATAGCTTCTAGGGTTACTGTTTTTGATAAGAGAGAAGCTAAGATGGAGATAGATAGAGATTAAAAGGTTGATTGATTGGATAGGGTGGATGATAGGTTGGCTATGCTCAGTGGTGGTCGGTAATGGGGTTGATTGATGGAGAGACGTGAAGTGAAGGTGGTGGTTCTGTCGGGAAGAAGATAGTATGAAGAGAATGAGTGTTTGGTTGTTGCTAGAATAGGGGAAGGATAGAGCATGCTTGGGTATGAGGCAGGAGTATCAAGCGTTGATGCACACCGTGGAAATTCCTTGGATGTTGAGCATCTGTATCAAATCCGACGGCTCAGAGTGGAAACGGGTTTGGGTCTTGGATCTTGGGTTTTATCTCTTGGAAGGTCTTCTTTTAGGCCCAAATCTTCTTCAAACCTAGTATCTCAAGCCCACTTCTAGTTTTGGGACGTGAAAGCCACATTCTTCACTTGCGGATGAGGTGCAAAAGATATTCTTCACTTCCTTCTAGCGCGAGCCTTTGTTGTCTCTCTTCCGTTGTCACCAATTCTATGCTCTTTTGGCTTTGCAATTCATCCAAGCTTTATTTAGTACCTAAAAACACAAAATTAATTAGTACAAATATTTATTCTTGAAAACAATGAAAATATAGAATTTGGGATAATATATGATTTTAAAGTGCAAAAGATGAGTTAAATGCCAATAAAAAGGTATAGAAATATGCACTATTTCGCACTCATCATGATACTAGTTTGCTAAGCTAGAGTCGATTCTCCTTTAACCTTTGGTTTTCTTCTTCTAAAACCAGGTTAACGACTTAAAGACTTCATTGGGATTGTGAAGCCAGACCGATACTACTTTTCTTGTAGTTGTGTGATCTGATCTTGCAGTTTCTATCATACGAGTACAATTGAAATAATTGTCTTGAGATTTATATCTCCGATAGGCAAGATAGAAAAGAAATCACAAACACTTCGTCTCATCGTTTGTGATTCCACAATATCTTTTTAATTTCGCTGCGTCGATTAAGATTATTGTGAGGTGATCAATAATACTAGGTTGTTCTTCGGGAATATAAGTCCGGGTTATTGATTGGTTCCTGTTCACCTTGATTTATCAAAAGACGGAACAAAACTCATAGGTTTATTCGTGGGAAACGGATTTATCTATTACTATAGACTTTTCTGTGTGATACAGATTTCTTTATTAAAGTCTTCGACTTTAGGTCGTAGCAACTCTTAGTTGTGGGTGAGATCAGCTAAGGGAATCAAGTATGTAGCATCCTGCTGGGATCAGAGGCGTAGGAGCATAATTGTACCTTGGATCAGTGTGAGATTGATTGGGGTTCAACTACAGTCCAGACCGAAGTTAATTTGGAGTAGGCTAGAGTCTGTAGCGGCTTAATACAGTGTGTGTTCAATCTGGACTAGGTCCCGAGGTTTTTCTGCATTTGCGGTTTCCTCATTAACAAAATTCTGGTGTCTGTGTTATTTCTATTCCGCATTATATTTGTTTATATAATTGAAATATCACAGGTTGTGCGTTGTTCAATCAATTAGAATATCCGACCTTTTTGGTTATTGATTTAAATTGATTGACACTTGGATATTGGTCTTTGGTACCATCCAAGTTATCTCTCTTTGATAAAGACTCGCAGATTTCTATTTGCTTGAGTAAAGATCAAATCGAGAGATTGAGATATAAACTCGTTGATATACTTTTTATCTAGATTGAGTCTGACTGTCTACTTGATTCTCTAAAAAGTATATTGGAGTTTGTCCATACAGATTTCTAAGTGAAATATTAGGTGTGGTTGTTAGACCCCCGCTTTTTCAATTGGTGTCAGGGCAGGCAAACACGTTTAAGACCTTACAAGTCTGTGTTTGTGGCAATCTGAGTCTGAGGACAATATCTCTTCTACGCATACCAAGATGTCTTCAACAGCTTTTAACTATGCCAAATGTCTTGGGAATACCTCAAAGGATTACTCCTTAGATGATTCTTCCGAATCCCGAGATAAGAAGATTGTTCCACTTTGTGTCAACGTATCTCTTTCCGATGAGACATTGGGAACGATGGCAAAATCTGAAATGGAGCTCACCAGAATCTCAAAAAACTCTGCTGAGATTATTGATTTCTAGGATCATGATCAGTTGATTGATGAATTTGAAAAGTCTCTTGATCGAGAACATGAACTCTACAACATCATTGAGTCTTTCTCTTAGAATATTGAAAAACTTCTCCAAGAAACTACTCTACAGCGTGAAAAGATTAGTGTTCTTGAAGATATTGTTATGAAAGACTCAATTAGAGAGAAACGGTTGATCGAGACTCATTCATCAGATCTTAACAAACTTCGTGTCGAGAAAGAGAAACTAGAAGCATCTCTGAGTCTGGCCCATGAACAGTGCAGATCCTTGGAAAAGGAAACTCTGTCTTAAGGAGAAACTCCTCTGTACAAAGTAATTCTCATGAATCACAGTACATAACGAGATGCTCTCCAGAAGAAGATTGTGTCAAGAAAATTTTACATAACTTACAATCTTCTCATATGGCTATGAAGTTAAAACAAGTGCCAATTATTGCTTCTCCTCCACGAACCTGTACATTCTGTGGGAAAAAGAATCACTATGCTATCCATTGTTTTGCCAGGAGGAAACAAATTTCTAAATTCACAATTTGCTTCTTTCCACTGTCAATGGAACAAATAGTCAGTCGACTAATGCAGTGAATCGCATATCCACAGAATACCAGAAACCTTATAAATATGATCTTCTTCCTAGAAGTCATCACAGGGTTCAAGTGCAGTCTAGTGGTATAAATTCTTGTGCTACTAAAAGCATTCCCTGTGCTTATAAGATTGGTAAACCTAAGTCTAGAAAATGGATTCCCTTCTATCCTAATCCTCTTGAACCTATTGCAAGAGGTCCTAGATTTAGTCCTCGGAGAAAACCTTCTGACGTATATATCAATCAAGCTGTGCCTTTCCTTTCTGGAATGGGTGTCAAACAAAGAAAGGCAAAACGCACAAAGTTAAAGTAGTCAGATGAGATGTACAACTCCCTTCTCAATCATCATAGTGAGATTGTTTCTTACTCTACCGCCTGATTCCAGGTAGTCTTTTCCTTGTTCCTATCTTGAGAGGTGCAAGGACAATAATTGAGAATTACTCAAGAATGTTGTATATTTTTCTGTTTAAGTTTGTGTGCTGGCAGTCCATAACGTTCGCGTCCTCCTATTGAGAATTCTTAGGGTTTCCAAAACAAGAGTTCATCTCTCCTGTTTTCATACATATATATATATATATATATATATATTGTGTTTTTCCATCCCTAATAATAATTATATGGAGAATTCTGCAAAGTCTCAAGAGATTATGTATCTTTATATGGAGGAAGACGCTCAAGAACGTGAGTCATTGCAAGAGCTTGTTCTAAAGAAGATGCTTGAAATAAAGGATCACAACTTCTGGATTAATGATTCCGTCAAGGATTTAATTCGTTTTCAGAATGATTCAAAGGTCGAGTTTGCAAATCTTCAGCTGTAGATAAACCAACTCTTGGATGGTTAGGCCAGAATTCTTGCTAATCAGAATCTTCTGATACTGAATCAAAAGAAGTTCATCATGGACTATGTCAAGGCTAGACAACTTGCTCGGGTTGTTGATCGTAAAATTAGTGTTCTAACTCACGAACATGGTGTTTCTACGGTTAAGTGGATAAATGAAATCAGTGACACCTTCTTTGATGGATTCATTGAAAGGTATGAGGTTCTCAACGAACTCTGATTTTCTTATATCATCTAGTAAATCTTCTATTTTTCTGTTTTTGTTAGAAGAATAACTAGTGTTTGGAATAGCCATCATTGTGATTACACATAGCTATGTCCAACGTTTTTCATCTTCATATGTTTAGATTATTGGTTTAAACTCTAAACTTGTTTGGAAGATGATTTTTGCAGTATTAATCTTTATGGTTTTATATATTGCAATTGTTTATGGGATATGTGTGTTTGCGTCCGTGAACTATGATTGTCCCATATCTTGTCAAAAGTAAAGTCTTTGGTAAGTCGATATTCTTATATTGATAAAGGAATGAATGGACTTTTGACAAATACAAAAGTTAAGCCTATGTTGTCAATTATTGATGGAAGATAGGTTAAAATCTTTTGTTTTTCAAGGATTATGTCTATTGTATGTCATGGTGCAAATTGTGATGGAAAATAGAATGAATCCTTGTGTATTACGCAATAATTGATCTTCCCTTATCCATATTTTTTGTGTATTACTGTGAGGCTCCGTAATGTGTCTTATGTTGAGCACTAAAACAATCAAAGTTGATTATTTTCATGGTTATCTTTGTTGTTGTTCCATAAGGTACTTTATGACGAGCATAATTGTAATTGCAGGAAATCCTACAATACACACCTCACAAGAATTCATAATATCTAACACATATTTAAGATCAATAACCAATCTCTTTATTAATTGAGTTAGAAATTTTTCAAGAAGGAAGTGAAATCAAGATTGTTATTGCTACTCTCGACTTTCTCTCTCCTCTAAACTTTTCTCCACTCTCTAAAAAGATCTCTCCTTTTTCATAAGCCTATTCGGCTCTTTATATAGGACATTACATAATGGATGACAGCTAAATTATCCTTTATTTTCGGATCTGACTTGCGACATTCTCGCAAGTGTACAAATGTAAAACCTCGCAACACTCCTAAATCTCGCTAGGTCTTCACATCTTTCTCGTGTTCTGGCTGTCGTCATTTGTTGCGTCATTTATATTACTCGTCTGCGATGTCTTCGCAATGTGTCGTTTATGGATTTCGCAAGGGCGTTGGTGTTGCGATATTCTGATCCTACAATAATGAACTAAATTAATCATCTTGTTTGGTTATTTAGTTATGACTCCATAAGTTTTCTTATGTTTGAGCACTTTTGATTGGGTTGGTTATTTTCATGATTAACTTAGTCATTGCTCCATATATTCTCTTATGTGAGTATGGCAAATTAAATTGATTGCTCTTTGTGATTAGTTTAATTGTGTATTTCGATTAAATTAATCATGGGTTCTTTTGTGGTTAATTTAATTGAGTATTTTGGATTCAAATTCATACTTGTATGTGATTTGTTATGTCCAAAGAAATCCTTCTTTTCTTTCGAAATTAAGGTCGCTCTTGTTGTTCTTTCGGGAATGACATATAATGGGGGAGAGTTCTTTTTGAACTTGCGCTTAATTGCCATATCTTTGTGGGGAGTGCGGCTGTGGAATATTATAGGGGTTATCTTGTATCTTTAAACTCCTTGATGAATGCATTTAGCTTCGGCTTTATGATTGCATCTAAATAAGATGATGTGTGTTTTTTTCTTTTGGTCATGAAATGTCTCTTTCGGAAATTTCATTAGGATCCCGTTCTTGTATCTTTGCCAATTTTATTGACAAAAAGGGGGAGAATTAATATGTAGTTCACACT